>JANAVB010008795.1:8880017-9132517 GCA_029216955.1 Iris pallida
AAGTTTGGATTCGAGACTCTCCAACTCAACCGAGAGTTTTGGATTCGAAGACTCTCCAACTTCAACCGAGAGTTTGGATCCGAAGACTCTCCAACTTCAACCTTTCACAATAGGTTTTGATCTCCTTATACAATAGATTAAGATCTCACTTTTCAACTCAATAACTCTAACACAATTTGTGGATAGCAAATAAAAACATTGTAGAGTTGTTCGTGGATTGGCTTTGGTGGTTTAGAAATTTTTAGGCTCAAAGCATCAACCTTAAATGAAGGGGTCAAGGCTATTTATAACCAAAGCATAAAAAGAGCTCAAAGGCAACTTTTCAGTCAGCATCGGTATACCGTCGGTACGAACCGGTATACTGTCAGATACCGTCTGGAATTGCAACGGTTAGAAATATAGCCGTTAGGATCATTAAATGTTCAAAATTTGATCGTTGGATTTTACCGTTACTGAATCGGTATACCGTCGGTATGTCAATTTTGTGGACAAAAAATTTTTATGAACAAAATGGTATACCGTCGGTATAGACCGGTATACCATCGGTATGCCGATTTTCATCGAAAATGATCCTGGGCTAATTTCTATCCTAGCTTTCGATTTTGCCATCCATTTCTTGTGTTTACAGTTATTTCTAAGACTCATTACAGACTCCACATATACTGTAGCAGGTGCAGGCTTCTTCAAAGTCCTGAAATGATGATGGCATTACATGGCTTCTTTTCTTGATAGATGTTGGCTTCTTCCTTGACGGCAGCTGTCCAAATATCCAGTTTATAAAAAACTGAATACCTTTCATTGCTCTCTCCCCAAACCCCATGGGGTACACTGCCCCCTCGACCCCCATCCTCTGACCGGGCAGCGGAACACCCGAGTGCGTGGCTCCGAAGATCTCGTCGGATGGTTCAGAGAAATCTTGTAGATCCGTCGTGGCCCACTATAATTTCTTCATTGCATATGTCCACATTGATCTTACTTATTATTTTTCTGCATGTACATGTTAGACGAACAAAGCAATTTATATGTAGCAAATATGATAAGATAAAGCACAGTAGGACAATGCTAAGTTTAAGTATAAGCTATATGATAGCATAAATATTAGTGATATCATAATGTTAAACTTAATTGAATAACCATAATCAAAACATAGTTTTGATTTGATAACTCTATTAAATTTAAGATATATATAATGAAAACTCATATCACTAATATGTAAAACAATAAGCACATATCACCAAAGGTATATAAGTAGAAATGCTATAGTGAATAAGCTAAACTTAACAAATTAACCATATTCAAAAATATACAATCATTGGGCCAACATATATATATATATACCATAGTTATTTTAAAATAAAAAATTATAAAACTTTTAGGGGGTTTACAAATGCTATTTTACCCTTAATCATAAGGTTATATACTATAGTGATGTAAGGCTTGCCTCAAAATATCATATTCATATATGGATATACGTGTATTTATCTTGTATCTTATTTATCGGTTACCTTGATTTTGGTATCGCGGTTAAGGATAGCAAATTTTTGTGATATGAATCCTCGATTGTTGATAACATGTCATGATGGAAGTTATGAATTTATTGGTTTTCAAGATTCTTCTTTTTGCATGCATCGAGGATCGTACAAGCACTCTCTTTGCGATCAGGGAGGTGTCTTGTATATTAGTGAGATGGACTTGTACGACCCAACTACTAATCATGAGAAGTCACCCATGGACCACCATGTAGTTAGTCACATGCATATGATAAGATTATTACAAGCCTAATTGTTAATGCAGAGACGAACAAAGAGTTATATATATATATATATATATTATAATTAATATATATTTTTTTTTTTTTTTTTTTTTTTTTTCTTAAAACCAAGCGGCCGTGTCAAAGACACCAGCCACCGCCTGGCCCGGGGCCGTGGGCGAACCACCAAGCCGCCCCCGTGGGGGCTCGAACTCCGTCGATGCCCCAAGTGCCGGTGCGCCTAGCCACTTAGCTACAAGCGCCCGACATATAATATATTATATATATATATATATATATATATTATATATATATATATATATATATATATATATGTGTGTGGTGTTTGTGTGTGTGTGTGTGTGTGTGTGTGTGTGTGTGGTGTGTGGGTGTGTGCAAATTTACTAGTCCTTGTTTGTTGTAGGGACAGACAGTCAGTTGTGAACAAGAATCACTGTATAAGTGATATTTATATTGGTTATGTTTCTTAATATAAATTTAAATAGAACATAGATAAATAGAAAGATCATTTAATTATAGTTGCCAGCTTCACATGTTCACTTAGTGTTGATTTTAGGTGAGTTCGGTTACAGCCGGTCACCAGTACGCGATATGTGTTGACCTATATCTCTGTGGACATTCGCATGTAGTGAGAGACCGGAGGGTATTCAGATGCCAGCCCCGATTCCGTAGGATCGATAGTCATTCCCTGAGCTTGATGTCGTGTGAACCTAAGTTGTGATCGTACAAGACTAGATCATAAAGTTAACAGAAACACAAAAACAACACAGTAACAGAGAAGTTGAACACATTGCACGGAAGAAACTTTTCTTTATTTATAATGAACAAAATTTACATAGACTCCAGTACAAGTAAATATTTTTGCTCGGGCTTACAAAATGTACACTGATGAATAGTCATTCCATAATTATATTCCTTTATAAATAAAAAATGATTCAACACCTGTAATTTGATTTATCCCGATGAAACTAGAGCGAGGTCTTCAAAATGGTATGCACAGGCCTTCGCACACACACAGGCTTCAAAATGTTTGAACGTCACCTTTAGTTTGTCTTCGACACCTTCTTGTTCGTCATACATGTAGAGACGTGGGTCAATACATTATCGTATACTGGTGAATGACTAATTAAATCCTACGATCTTAATTTTTTTATAAATTATGCAAGCATGCAATAGTTAAATGATCTTTCTAGACATCCTAGTCAATTTCATATGAGCATTTGATAGGCAACAAAGTAAACTACGTCGATTCTTATCCCGACATAGTCTCCGCCCATGTATAAAACTTTCCATATTTTTTTGTCAACCAAATATCATTCGCTAAAACAGTGTATATGTGAAGTTCACTGGCATGACAAGCCATCATGGACTATAGCTTTTAGACGACGATCCTTTCAGCGCGGTAGCAACCCCCTGAGAATTTCCAAATCACTTGTGCTAGTATCCAGCACAACTATCATGTTTCCTCCTAGGTCGAATCGGTCCCGTGGCCCCGGGCCGTTCGAAGAAACTAAAGTGTTATGCACAAGTTTTCATAATTGTACGAGATTAAATTAGTTACTTAAGCATGGTCTACAAAATTTATAAGAAATTTATATTTTTAGTATTCTACTATTAGTTGAGTTATCACTAGCATGTTTCGTATTAATGTTGCAATATTTATTTATCGATTCATTATTTACATAACACAGTTTTATAGTAGGCCTAACATATGTAAACTTTTAGCAGTTTCATGATTTTACAGTTCTATAGCAGCTATGTATAAGTAAGCATGCAACAGTTCTATGATTTATAATTCCATGGAAACAAGCATCGTAACATTATGTCTTTGCATATACTATAGTATTTCATATTATCGGTACTATTGATTAATTCAAGAGCAAGAGGATCAAGGAGAGGAAGGTCAAGCCACTCACCGTCGAAGAATTGGGCGAGGGAAATAAGTCTTCTATACTATGAGGTGCCTACGCAATTGTTTGCCATTAGATATCAAGTACAACAATTTACAAATGAATTGAACTTGATTGCAAACTCGCTTGTACAAGAGAAAGCCTAGAAAGAAATCCTAGAAAATAATCTAAGTATAATTGTTTAGTTTTGATTGGGGGGGGTCACGATAGAGGCTCGAGAAAGTGTAAAAACTTTGCCTTACTCCTTGGACTATCTGACGCGTTCCTTGCTCTTGAAGAAATTGCCCTTCGTAGGTTGCTAGCCTTTTGCAGGGGTATAGCACCCTGCTATTATATGGTAGATATCTTGAGCCGCATGGATGGTCGTGGCCACATGGCTACAGCAGCACAAAAAGACCCTCTCCTTGGCCGCCATCTGGCGACTTGTTGGGATTTTGTTGCATCAAGTCTGGGTGGTTGAGACTTGGTCAGCTTACCACATGTCCTATCGCAGGATAGGATCAATCTGTTTGAGTCACTTTTAACCGCATAAGTCTTTCAGTATCCGGCCATGCTGGGCCGTATAAGACTCATGCGGCTTAAGTCGCAGTCTTCCTTGGTCCGTATGTAGCTTGGAGATTTTTAGCCGTATAGTTCTATATTATGGGCCGTATAAAGCTCATGCGGCTCAGATTGCAGTCACCCTTGGCCGCATGAAGCATATAGATTGAGCCGCATAAGGCTCATGCGGCTCGGGTCACAGTCCTTTTGGCCGCATGGCCATGTCCAGACTGGTGACATGACGTTTTGTTTGATCATGTCTTATCTTCTTTTTTGTCAGAGTGTCAGAGTTTGTCAGAGCTGTCAGAGCTGTCATTTTTGCTAATTTTGACAGAATTTTGTCAACTTTATCAGAAGGGTTAATCAGCTTGGCCTTCTGCGGCTCAAAGATCAGTCTGGTGAAGATGGGCCGCAGGGGGCGTGCTGAGTCTGTCATACCCCTTTTTATACGGGTCAATCTGTTCCAGAGTACTCATACGGTTAGTTGTGATCCGCATGAACCCCATATTTTCTGCTTCTACAAGACCCCTTCAAAGTTTTCAAATTACAATTTGGAATACTTTGAATAAGAAGCATGGGCATATGTCAAGCTGCAGGAAAATCTTTGAGTCAGGAGACATCGTGCCGCAGGATCATTTTGAGCCGCAGGGACGTTTTTGGGCCGCAGGTAGATCTTGTGCCAGGAAGATATTGTGCCGCAGGGAGATCTTGTATGCCAGCTGTCACTGCTGCATTTAATGCTTTGAATTAGTTTTTTGATTTAGGTTCTTTTTTCGAGATAAAGCTGACGGTTACTAAGGATAAAATTCCCAAACGTCATCATTATCTTTAATGTATACGAGAATCGAAGCAGTAATGACGGTTACTCGGGACAAAAATCCCCAAGTGTCGTCATTATCTTTAATGTCACGCTAACCGACGCGACGTTCATCTGTTTCCACTTTGAAGAGCTATAATATAGGCCATAAGGAGAGAGTTTTTCTTTCAACTTTTTCTCCTTCATCTTCATCATCTTCGTCATCTTTTCTGTCCCGTTTAGCCATGGATCCGAAAGCTTCCAAGTCGACTGGTGCTACAGCCAAAGGAAGGGACTCGCCTCTCCGTCGAGTGCTGTGGACTCTCATCCTGTTCATCCTGACGTGCAACTCCCTGTTAAGGGTAAGGAGGTAGGAAAATAATAACTTAAATTTGAATGGCCATATCGTATTTTTTATGCACGGGCCTGTCATAGATTGCCTCTGTGCTTTTGGGCATGATCGATATATCCCCCATCTCATGGGGCTGCATGTGTTCTGTATGATGGGACCGTATGGGTTGAGCCCCATAAGCATTACTGACCTTCATGGATACCTCATACCTGAGCCGCATGAGCGCTATATGGCTGAACCGCATGAATGCCTCGTGACCAAATCGCATATACATCTCATAACTGATCCGCATAAATGCCTCATTGCTTAGTCGCATGTACATTGCATAACAGAACCGTATAAGTGCTTTAAGAATGAGCCGCATGTGTCTCATGTTTTTCAAGCTATATGCGCATTCCTCATAACTGGGCCGCATAGGGTCTATTTGGCTGAATGTTGTTTTCTTCTAACTGCTAACCCTTTTTTTACAGGGATCCGGCTAGCAAATTTTTCCAGGACCGATATCGAAGATATAGTGAAGATGCACCATTCTGACATACACATTAGACAGCTCAGAACTCCCCATGCTTCGGAAGAGTTTTCCCCGTGCCATTTTGGCATACACATCAAACAACTCAGAACTCTCCATATTTCGGAAGAGTTTTTCCCAGATGGTAGAAAGAACCTTTATACATCGGAGAGTCAGACCATGGTCAGGCATCATCATGAAAGTCCTGTTTTTACGGCTCTCCAAGTAGGCAAAATCACCATTAGGGATATTGTTTTGAAGGTATGGTCTTTTAGAGGAGCGGGACTAATGTATCCGCAATACGGAGGGAAGAAAAGCATGCTATATTTGCCCTCTTTGTGCATCTCTTTGAGATTCAACAGCCTTATTTTCTTCTCACAGTAAAAATGACTTCTTTCGAGGGCCACAAAACTTCTTTTTGATGAAGGCAAGTGTTGTCAACCTGAACAAACTATGTATTGCTAGATTTTCCTTTCTTTTCTTTTTGCTGCTGATGTAGTCCTATGAATGTAACTGATTTTGAATAAACAGAATACCTTCACTCTATTCATTTTTTGTAGTATATGTGGTGCTTTTACTAGAGGGCCTAATACAACATTTTGTGTTTAATAAAGGACATCCCACTGGGGACTTTTTTGTGGACCTATTGCCCTTTTGTGCATCTGGAAATGTAAGCAAATAGATTTGAATGATATTTTGTGGACCTACTACTCTTTGGTAGACCGATGGTGCGAGTAATAGATTAGGATAAATTGTGTGGACCTATTACCCTTTGTGTACTACTGGCGTGTGAGTAAATAGATTTGAAACAAAACTTAACAGAGGTAATATGGACGTGATAGGTTTTGTGGTCTTAACACCATGTCTTTTATACCGTGTTGGGTACAGGTGCTAAGTCAAAGACTATCGATATCAGAGGTAATATGGACGTGATACACGATAATCAATAATAATAATTTTGGTCGACCTATTACTCTTCTTTGCACTGGTGGTGCGAGTAATAGATTTTGAGACAAAACCAACAGAGATAATATGGACGTGATAGTTTTGTGGTCTTAGCACCATATCTTTTATCCCGGGTTGGGTACAGGTGTTAAGTCAAGATACTATCGGTATCAGAGATAATATGGACGTGATACACGATAATCAAGAATAATAATAATTTTGGTGGACCTATTACTCTTATGTGCACTGGTGGTACGAGTAATAGATTTTGAGACAAAACCAACGAGGTAATATGGACGTGATAGGTTTTGTGGTCTTAACACCATGTCTTTTATCCCGGGTTCGGTACAGGTGTTAAGTCAAGAGACTATCGGCATCAGAGGTAATATGGACGTGATATACGATAATCAGGAATAAGAAGTTTGCTCAGATAACCATAAACTGGACAGACTCCTGTGTGATAAAGCATTAGAGTGGGAGTTCAGAGGTATCATCATACATGACTCGCCACTCAGGGAGATGTGATAGGGTGAGTTCAGAGGTACTTGGTGTACATAACTCGATAGTTTGGAAGATTTGATGTTTGAAGGAGTACCAGTATGTCCTTAGACATAGTATTTCTTCAGAATTTGCCGTTTACGGGCATCATGAGCAAGTCCCCATTCTGTTTTGCGAGCCGGTATGCGACGTTAGAGAATACGGCATCGATGATGTACGGACCCTCCCACTTAGGCTGCAATTTGTCGACAGTTTTGTGAGTCATGACCATCGTCTTCGAACGGCCAAGACGATCGCCTACTTAGAATGTCCTCTGCTTGACTTTCTTATTGAAGGCTCGAGAGATGTGTGCTTGATAGAGCTCGATGCTTTGTTGAGCTTGCAAACGTTTCTCGTCCAACGCTTCCAATTTTTGTAGCCATCGGCGGTAGTTATCGTCCGACGTTAACCGGTAAGTAAGGGCCACACGAAGTGAGGGGATCTGAGTCTCCAATGGGAGGACTGCCTCGCTTCCGTACACCAGAGAGAATGGTATATTTCCCATAGCCGTCCGAGTCATAGTGCGGTACGCCCATAAGCATTCACCCAGCTTTTTATTCTAGTCGCACTTATTTGAAGACACGAACTCCTTGAGAAGCTTGATTATGGTCTTGTTAAAGCTTCGGCCAGACCATTAGCTGATGGTTGTATGCTGTTGAAGCCATATTCTGAATTCGGTTCTTGTCACAGAACGATAGAAGGCATGGCTTACAACTGTGGACCATTATTATGAATGATCCTCCTTAGCAGTCCAAAAAGGTAAATTATGTGATGTTTTATGAAACTGATCACGTTTGATGTCTTTACTTCTGTCAACGAACAGCTTCCGTTCATTTGGAGAAGTAGTCGGTGATTGCGAGAATAAACCGATGTCCTTTGGACGACGGCGGGGTGATTGGGCCAACAATGTCCATTCCTATACTTCAAATGGCCAAGAGGCCACTGTTGGGTGCAAGAACTCAGATGGCAGATGTAAAATCTGTGTGAATCTGTGTAAAACCCCTAAATTTCTACTATATTTTTATCGATTTTAGGTACTGATTTAAAAATTTTGTATTGTACGTCGCGTAGTCGTATTGTACGTTGTGCGCAAACGGCGTATTTTTAATTGTGCATCGTGTGAACATGTGTTAGGTACATATTTTTTTAGAAAAATGGTTTTTGATTATAGATTCTATTAATGAAGATAGTTCTCAAAATCATATGTGATAATTATTTTAATTACTTAAAAAGTTGTGTAAGTACGACAAGATTTCCAAATACTATTTTATTTATTTTATCGTATTAATATAAGTAGTAGTTTAGAAGAGTATTATTTTATGTATAATATTTTGCGCGAGACAGGAAATTTATTTCATGCTCACTTTGGTTTTTCGAAGTACTAATTGTTTTATCCAATTATCAAAAAGCTATTTCCAAATATTTGAATACCTATTGTAATTTTTGAAATTATTCTAAAATTTATTGAAAAAGTATTTTAAAGATATTCCATATTAGTATTTAATATTTATGGTAATTTTTGAAATTATTTATTATTAATTTTTTTATGAGGATATTTGAAAATCATACTTAATGTTTAAATTAGTTTATGGATTTTATTTTAGATAGATTTAATACTTATTTTTAAATTAATTAATATGATTATTTTAGTATTCATAAATATATTTTAAATGGTTTGATTGATGTTTGAATTTATGGATGTTATTTTAGATAGATTTAATTAAATTGAATTTAAATTTATGTTGATTGTATTAATTTGAATTTAATTGTGAAATTATCTATGGAGATTTAAAATCCTCACAATCCTATCCAAATGGGAATTCCCACATCCTATAAATAGGCAGTACTCCTCCATATTATTATTCCAAAAATTACTCTAAATTCCACAACCCAAAACTTGTGCATCGTGTCCGTGGTCGTGCCTCTACCCATCCACTATATTTTCTCCATTACAGTTACAAATTTGTTCCGTCCGACAACCCCGGACTCGACGTCTTTCCCGTGTCTCGCAGGACACGTACCCGATACAACTCCACCTCAACCACCGCCAACACCCTGTCCTAATCTCGTCAGTCCGCTATCGCTTCACCACTTGCGGCCTGTCCCCGGCCATCTCTATGTCAGACCCCGATGCCACCAGCACCCCGACTCATCCAAACCAACGTTCCACCATCCCCCATCACGACCCAAAACCTCGAACCTCTGCCTCCTCGCCCTCAGCACCGGGCCGCCACCACTTGGCCCCACCTGTCTAGCGCCGCGGCTGTGCTGGTGAACGGATGACGGTAAGCGCGCTTTCCCTCCGCCTGCGCGCCCGGCGAGTCCCCCTCTGCTCATCTCTCCCTAGCTCACCCTCTCGCCACTCTCTCACGCTCGCCCAGCCTCCGTCGGCCGAGCCCAACGTGCTACCGCCCCCACTGCTACCCTCGTCATCGCCACCATCCCGAGCGCGCGCTTTGCCGCACCCCCGCCGCGTCTTCTCCACCTCGCGCACAAGACCCCCTCTCCGATCGCCCCTTTCGACGAGCCCTGCCGGACCGTCGCTCCCTCCCCGTTCCCTCACTTCCTCACTCCCTTCCGCTTCCACTCTTCTCTCTCTCTACTCTCGATCCTCTCCCCCTCTTTTCTAATAAGAGGAACAGCAGCCCTTGCTGGTTTAATTTTTTGTTGTTTTGGTGGTTTTATGCTTTTTTTTGCATTGTTATTAGTTATGGTTTCTATTTAGTATCTATTATTATTATTATTATTATTATTATTATTATTATTAGTTTTATTTTCTATTGTGTTATATTTATTACTTTTATTTCATAGTTAAATATTTTGCTGATTGCAGTAGGTACATATCTATCTCTAACTATTATTTTAATTATTCTTAGTTTTGGAATAAAAAAATATATATATCTATATGTTTAAATATTTGTAAACAATATATCATTAGATTAGTTTATTGTATTTTATAGGTAAATTTTGACCTACAAATTATTTTGGCAAAATTAGTTTTTTGTTGATTTTGTTGTTTGTTTTGAGGTTTTATGTATTATATAAATGCTATGAATAGAAAAATCTAGTTTCCAAATTACAGAATAATTACTAAGTATTTTCAAATAAGTATTTAACTATCTTCAAGTAACAAAAATGGTTTTCTACTAATTCTATTTTCGACGAACTTAGAGTTTTTAGCCACAAATGATTTTTCTTGACTTTAAGTATTTTTTAACAATTATTTAGACTCAAACTAGTTTTCGATTATTAAAAATAGTTTTTCTAAGTTTATATATATATTAATTCCTTCGACTATCCTTCTGTCCGTGACCAATCCTATTTTCTCTATACCCTAGCCAACTCCGTACCTTCATTATGTCCACAGTTACTAAATTAACCGTCTTGGTCTCGATGGAACCATCCGTGCCGCCAACAGAGGTTTTCTTGTGTAGTTGTTACACCGAAGTCGCAGTTCGAGCCACATTGATCCTTACAGTACACCAGGCGTCATACCAGGCAAGACACCTTGTCATTTGCTGTTTATTTATTTTAGCTCATATTTCATGCATTATTCATTATTTTTTTATACAAAATAAACTGTGATACATGGCATAACCTGTTAGAACTTATTGTTCAGTTATATTTCCTGCTATGTATTAGTTTTCTTATACATTAAACCTAGATTAAGGGACCACCTTGTGTGTTGTATTCATTAGCCTTGACACGTTGTACCACGAAGTTGTGTGTCGCATGTAGAACACGGACATGCGTGACTGGCTGGCCACCGGTATGTATAAGCCATGCGATAGGAATAACCGCTAATAGAGGTTGCATGCTTAGTTTGACTTAGCGGTTAATAGAGATTTTATGTTGTAGATACAACATAATAGACATTGGGTGGGAAGAACAGTTCCTTAATGTATGGGTCATATATGCACTGTCCTGATTGCCGGTTATCTCCAATGGGAGGTACGGTCCTGATAGCCGATTATCTCCAGTGGGAGGTACGGTCCTGATTGCCGGTTATCCTCCGGCCCATGCGTCAAAGGTTTGTTCTTATTGCATTATCACTATAGACTGGTTAGACACCTGATTGCATACATATTTCTTTATATTATATATCACAGTTATTATGGCATGATATTATGTGTCTTGTTACGTCCCTCTGAGGACCTGGTTATCATGCCAGGTGTGTGCTATTGTCTTTCGCAGGTGTTCTAGACGTGGCCATGATCGTCTCTATTTCTTCGAGGATGATTGCACTTTAATCGTCTTCGCTTCGCTCGCCAAACTCATTTTTATTTCCCATATATTTTCTCTTACTTGTTGGTAGTAGATTTGTCTCCGCCCAACATATTACATCAAGACAATTTATTATCATTATATGATATCTTTATTCATTTATTTTTGTGTGGATGAGATTAGTTATGGTTCTACTGCATTTTACAGCTTATGTATTCATATGAGATTTCCATATATTGGAGCATACTTCATATGAATACAGCTGGCATGTCTACGTTCCTAGTCCTACGTATTTTAGGACTGGAGCGTTACATATTTTGTGGTGGCCCATGCAGGTCAAGATAAATTATTTGGTTACTTTACCATACCAAGCAAGCCTGCGTATAGGATTAGAAGTCTAGGATCTCAACCACAAACTTGACCGCTTTTCTCGATTCCATATTCGAACTATCGTTCGACTCATCGACTGCATCTTGCTTGATTCCTTCCATCATGATTATTATCTTCCCTTCGTGTTTTGTTAAAGGTTAGACAGCTGACCCCTACTAGTTAGACATTATCCCAAAACACCATTAGTTAAATTTTAAGTTGGGTAGAATGCCCTGTGACCTAGCAATCCCTTTGTACTTGTGACCTATATTCACAAGTTTACTTAGATTCTAGAATTTAGAGGGCCCTAACCCATCTAGTCAGCCAAGGACTTGGACAAGCAGACTGTAGGACGACTGTATGGAGACCAACACAGGATATGACTTAGAATCGTTTGAACTAATTCTAATTTATTTCAATCTTAATCTCACGTGCCTATATTTTACTATCTAGACTAATGATGCTAATGTAGCCTAGTTTTTGTAAGCTTTATTCTTTATCAAGCTTGTTCATGACACATGTTATTGGAGGCCTCCACTAATGTATTGTCTACACGGAACCGGTACATGATGGTCTGATCAACCTAGTGTACTTTGGTTCGCTTTTATCTATCGTTCTACGTGAATGGGGACATAGCTAAACTTGCCCTCCAGAATCCCATCCACGACTGTCTTGACAATTCCTTTGAAATTATTCAATCGTCTTTGAATCACGTATTCGTATTCGATAAACGCCTCATTCGAACTCTATATTGCTTTCGCCTTCACCAATTTTAAAAGGACGAAGGCGTTATACTAGAACTTCCTCTAGCGTTCCTATCGACTATGACCATTCTCACTCGATGTTGCTATATCTTCATCTTAAACCATTCATCCTTTTCCTCGGCCCTATATTTACTATCGTGACCTCCTAATCACTTAAATAAGAGTGAATTTAAATTCGCACTCTTAAATTGTGCCCTCAACTTACTTTCAAAACATATCTTTTAGGCCTCTCATTTTTCTCTTGATATCATATTACTCCTTTGCATGTTATCATGACTAACTTTAACCATAACCTTTTAATTGTTGCTCTTAAATCGTGACCATCATTCATTACCCGTGACCATACCGTATTATTTTCTATGATCTAGAACGCAATTTCTTACGACATGATTTTGTGAAAACATTGTCATTGTTTGTTCTCCATCGATACCCCCTTGTGTCTTCTTACCCCTACTAATTCTTAATTTCGAGGACGAAATTCTTTTAAGATGGGTAGGATGTAAAACCCCTAAATTTCTACTATATTTTTATCGATTTTAGGTACTGATTTAAAATTTTTGTATTGTACGTCGCGTAGTCGTATTGTACGTTGTACGCAAACGGCGTATTTCGTAATTGCGCATCGAGTGCGAACATGTGCTAGGTACATATTTTTAGAAAAATGGTTTTTGATTATAGAATTTATTAATGAAGATAGTTCCCAAAATCATATGTGATAATTATTTTAATTACTTAAAAAGTTGTGAAAGCGCGACAAGATTTCTAAAATACTATTTTATTTTATTTTATTTTATCATATAAATATAAGTAGTAGTTTAGAAGAGTATTATTTTATGTATAATATTTTGTGCGAGAGGCAGGAAATTTATTTCATGCTCACTTTGGTTTTTCGAAGTACTAATTGTTTTATCCAATTATCAAAAAGCTATTTCCAAATATTTGAATACCTATTGTGATTTTCAAAATTATTCTAAAATTTATTGAAAAAGTATTTTAAAGATATTCCATATTAGTAGTTAAATATTTATGGTAATTTTCGAAATTATTTGATATTATTTTTTTTTATAAGGATATTTTGAAAATCATATTTAATGTTTAAATTAGTTTATGGATTTTATTTTAGATAGATTTAATAATTATTTTCGAAATTAATTAATATGATTATTTTAGTATTCATAAATATATTTTAAATGGTTTGATTGATGTTTGAATTTATGGATTTTATTTAGATAGATTTAATTAAATTGAATTTGAATTTAAGTTGATTGTATTAATTTGAATTTAATTGTGAAATTATCTATGGAGATTTAAAATCCCCACAATCCTATCCAAATGGGAATTTCCATATCCTATAAATAGGCAGGTACTCCTCCATATTATTATTCCAAAAATTACTCCAAATTCCACAACCCAAAACTTGTGCATCGTGTCCATGGTCGTGCCTCTACCCGTCCACTATATTTTCTCCATTATAGCTACAAATTTGTTCTGTCCGACAACCCCGGACTCGACGTCTTCCCGTGTCTCGTAGGACACGTACCCAATACAACTCTACCTCAACCACCACCAACACCCTATCCTAATCTCCGTCGGTCGCCGCCATCGCCTTCACCACTTGCGGCTTGTCCCCGGCCATCTCCATGTCAGACCCCGACGCCACCAGCACCCCGACTCATCCAAACCAACGTTCCACCATCCCCATCACGACCCAAAACCCCGAACCTCCGCCTCCTCGCCCTCAGCACCGGGCTGCCACCGCTTGGCCCTCCCAGTCCAGCACCGCGGCCGCGCTGGTGAATGGACGCCGGTAAGAGCGCTTCCCCTCCGCCTGCGCGCACGGCGAGTCCCCCTCTGCTCATATCTCCCTAGCTTACCCTCTCGCCTCTCTCTTACTCTTGCCCAGCCTCCGCCGGCAGAGCCCAATGCGCTACCGCCCCCACCGCTCCACGTCCACCGGCCGGAACCCCAAAACCACCCTCGTCATTGCCACCATCCCGAGCGCCGTGCTTTGCCTCACCCGCCGCCGCGTCTTCTCCACCTCGCGCGCGAGACCCCCTCTCCGATCGCCCCTTCCGACGATCCCCGTCGGACCGTCGCTCCCTCTCCGTTCCCTCTCTTCCTCACTCCCTTCCGCTTCCACTCTTCTCTCTCTCTACTCTCGATCCTCTCCCCCCCTTTTCTAATAAAAGGAACAGCAGCCCTTGCTGCTTTAATTTTTGTTGTTTTGATGGTTTTTATGCTTTTTATGCATTGTTATTAGTTGGGGTTTCTGTTTAGTATCTATTATTATTATTATTATTATTATTATTATTATTATTATTATTATTATTATTAGTATTATTATTATTATTATTATTATTATTATTATTATTATTAGTTTATTTTTATTGCTGTTATATTTATTACTTTTATTTCATTGTTAAATATTTTGCTGATTACAGTAGGTACATATCTATCTCTAACTATTATTTTAATTATTCTTAGCTTTGGAATATATATATATATATATATATAAAATATATATATATATATATATATATATATATATATATATATATATATATATATATATGTTTAAATATTTGTAAGAAATATATCATTAGATTAGTTTATAGTATTTTATTGGTAAATTTTGACCTACAAATTATTTTGGCAAAATTAGTTTTTTGTTGATTTTGTTGTTTGTTTTGAGGTTTTATGTATTATATAAATGCTCTGAATAAGAAAAACCTAGTTTCCAAATTACAGAATAATTACTAAGTATTTTCAAATAAGTATTTAACTATCTTCAAGTAACAAAATATGGTTTTCTACCAATTCTATTTTCGACGAACTTAGAGTTTTTAGCCACAAATGATTTTTCTTGACTTTAAGTATTTTTCAATAATTATTTAGGCTCAAACTAGTTTTCGATTATTAAAAATAGTTTTTCTAAGTTTATATATATATTAATTCCTTCGACTATCCCTCTGTCCGTACCAATCCCATTTTCCGTATACCCTAGCCAACTCCGTACCTTCATTATGTCCACCTTTACTAAATTAACCGTCCTGGGCTCGATGGAACCATCCGTGCCGCCAACAGAGGTTCCCTTGTGTAGTTGTTAACCGAAGTCGCAGTTCGAGCCACATTGATCCTTGTAGTACACCAGGCGTCCTACCAGGCAAGACACCTTGCCATTTACTGTTTATTTATTTTAGCTCATATTTCATGCATTATTCATTATTTTCTTTATGCAAAATAAACTGTGATACATGGCATAACCTGTTAGAACTTACTGTTCAGTTATATTTCCTGCTATGTATTAGTTTTCTTACACATTAAACCTAGATTTAAGGGACCACATTGTGTGTTGCATTCATTGGCCTTGACACGTTGTACCACGAAGTTGTGTGTCGCATGTAGAACACGGACATGCGTGACTGGCTGGCCACCGGTACGTATAAGCCATACGATAGGAATAACCGCTAATAGAGGTTGCATGCTTATTTTGACTTAGTGGTTAATAGAGGTTTTATGTTATGGATACAACATAATAGACATTGGGTGGGAAGAACAGTTCCTTAATGTATGGGTCATATATGCACTGTCCCGATTGCCGGTTATCTCCAATAGAAGGTACGGTCCTGATAGCCGGTTATCTCCATTGGGAGGTACGGTCCTGATTGCCGGTTATCTTTAGTGGGAGATACGGTCCTGATATTCCTGATCCGGCCCATGCATCAAAGGTTTGTTCTTAATGCATTATCACTGTAGACTGGTTAGGCACTTGATTATATACATATTTCTTTATATTATATATCACAGTTATTATGGCATGATATTATGTGTCTTGTTACGTCCCTCTGAGGACCTGGTTATCTCGCCAGGTGTGTGCTATTGTCTTTCGCAGGTGTTCTAGACGTGGCCATGATCGTCTCTATTTCTTCGAGGATGATTGCACTTTGATCATCTTCACTTCGCTCGTCAATCTCATTTTCATTTCCCATGTATTTTCTCTTACTTGTTGGTAGTGGATTTGTCTCCACCAACATATTGTATCAAGACGATTCATTATAATTATATGATATCTTTTATTCATTTATTTTGTGTGGATGAGATTAGTTATGGTTCTACTGCATTTTATAGCTTATGTATTCATATGAGGTTTCCATATATTGGAGTATACTTCGTATGAATACAGCTGGCATGTCTACGTTCCTAGTCCTACGTATTTTGGGACTGGGGCGTTGCAATCTGACAAGCCTTGCACTTCCTCACATAATCGACTGCGTCTGCTACCATCATAAGCTAGTAGTAACCCATCCGACGGAGACGGTCCTGCAACTTTGGCCCCGGTTGGTGAGCCCCGCAAACGCCATCGTGAGCCTCTCGTAAGGCTTCTTTGGCTTCTTTATTTGACAGACATCTTAACAGTAGTCCGTCGTAAGATCGTCGGTACAACATTTTTGTTTCTGTGTCATAAAAGAATCTGAGAGAACGCCTTCTGATTGAAGTTGCTTCTTTCACATTCTCTGGCAGGATTCCGTAGACTGCGAAGTCGATGAACGAGAGTCTCCAGTCTTGCACATTATTGGTTATTTGGGCGGAGTAACTCATATCCAATTGAATATTTTTTTTGGTACAGACCAGCTCATGGTCTATCACGTCGACTAGATGATGAGCATAATTTAGAACCGCCAAAGAAGCGACGAGGCCTGCTAGGGCGTCGGCTTCGATATTCTGGAGCCTAGGAACATGTTCTATAAAGAACCCCTCCAAGATTGCTACGATGGCAATTTCTATCTGATGATAAGGAATCAGGTCCGCGTTATGAACCTCGTAAGAGCCTCAGATTTGATTGACGATCAACTGCGAGTCGCTATATGCTTCTAGGTATTCTACTCCCACCTCTTTTGTAAGTCGAAGCCTGATGACTAAAGTGTTATATTCGACTACATTGTTTGAACAAGGTTCTGTGAGAGAGTATGCCCGGTTGACCACCAACCCAGAGGGAGAAATTAATACTATCCCGACTCTAGCGACGATATCACCTTGTGGCCCTATTCTTGAAGCACCGTCAAAGAACATTTGCCAAACATTATAATGTGAAGTCATATTTGAGTTAATGACTTCATCTGGGATTTTCTCATAGATTATTACTATTCCTGAGCCTAGATGGGCTTCTAGGAAGTCGACCAAGGCTTGACCTTTGACAGCCTTCTGCGGAACGAAGACCATGTCGTAGGGGGATAACAATATCGCCTATGTGGCTAGACGAGAACTGAGTGAGCCTAGTTTGGTCATGAGAAACCTGAGAGAATTAACTCACGAGACTATATGAATAGTCTGCCCTGACACATAGTGTCGTATTTTCTGAATGGCGAACACCAAGGCAAGGTATTCCTTCTCCACGACAGTATACCTATACTCCGGCCCCACCATCATTCGATTGAGATAATTTATGACTTATTTGTGCCCCGTATCATTGTTTTGTGCTAGCAAGGCGTCGAGGGAGTGTTCCATCGCCCGTATATAGAGCAGGAAGGGCTTTTCGGCGATCGGGGCTACCAGAACTGGCGGATTCATCAAGTATTCCTTAATGTCGTCAAAGGCACGTTGACATTCCTTATTCCATATGAAAGAGACGCATTTCTTCATCAGTTGTGTAAAGGGTTGACATCACCCTAAGATGTTAGATATGAACCTCCTGATATAAGCTACTCTTTTCTGAAGGCTACAGAGTTTACAAAGGTTCCTCGGTGGACTCATCTCTAGGATTGCCTTTGTCTTATCGGGGTCTATGTGAATGCTCGTGGAAGTAATGACAAAGTCCAAGAACTTCCCGCTGGACACTCCCAGGAAGGACTTAGTGGGATTCATCTCCAGATTGTGCACTCGCATAGGGTCGAACACTGTTCTCAAATCGTATAAGTGATCATCCTTGGAGCGACTTTTGACGGAGATGTCATCAACGTAACACTCCACCATCTTGCACAAGTGATCTCTGAAGATTACGCTCATAGCTCGTTGATATGTAGCACCGGCATTCTTCAGGCCGAAGGGCATGACTGTGTAATAGTACACACCGATCGGTGTTCGGAATGACGTATGCTTCTCATCGTCAGGAGACATTTTGATTTGATTGTATCCTGAAAAGCCATCCATAAAGGACATGCGCTCGAAGCCACATGTATTATCGATCATTATGTTGGTAATGGAAAGAGGGAGTTCATCTTTAGGACATGCCGTATTCATATTGCGAAAGTCGATGCAGATTCGGATCTTCCCGTTCTTCTTGACGACTGGTACTATATTAGCTATCCAGTCTGGGTGCTGCTCCTTACGGATGAAACCGCTAGCTATAAGCTTGTTTACTTCTGCTTTGATGGAGTTCATGATGCCTGAACAGAACCGCCGTTGCTGTTGCTTGACTGGTTTCGCATCCGAATGAATATTGAGTTTATGAAGTGCGATCTCGAGGTTTAGTCCTGGCATGTCTTCATAGCTCCAGGCAAAGATGTCGATATATTCTTTGACGAGCTGCAACAATGACTCCCGCTCGCCATCCGTCAGGCTTTTACTGACGAAGATTGACTTTGGAGAGGATTCATCACCGAGGTTAACTTGCATGACCTCATCTTCAGTCGGAGGGTCACGTAGTTCAAAGCTCTTCTCCTAATGTGCATCCAGTTGTTGGACCCATGGCTCCAATTCAAGAGGTTCGAGTAGATCCTCATATTCCTCTTCAATGTTAGCGGATGCCATGTTGACAGATAATGTCTGCCTGAACATATCTCTAATGCTGTCATCAGAATCGTATATAGGTGATTCGGATGAGTGAGAATGCAACTCCTATTCTTTATCGAAGCTCTCGGGCGTTGTTGTTGGTGTAACATAACCGAGGCCGCATTTGGACTTGCTGTAATAATTCTAAGGTTTCCCAGACGGAGTTGACAGCTGCAGAGGCGATCGCCGACCGTTGCCATAATTCAGACCTGGGGTAGCCTCCATGTCGTACCCCTACTTTTGCATAAAGTACTTGGCTTGAGGACTATACAGGTAAAGTGGTAATCTTCCAGTATCGGGTTCGAGATCAAACTCTTGTGGTATGAAAGATTGCAGACCTTCTTTTCGGTCGAAGATGATCGTGTGATCCACTTTCCTTCTGCCTGGGACTAGGAAGTAGAGTAAGTCTGTTTACGGTATAGATGGTTGTCACCTGTGTGTATAGGTTAATGTCCCGACCGAGTCCTACAGTATACATCAGATTGAATTTATTACACTGAGGATAGTTCAATGGCAGCCTCTTATTGATGAAATAAGAAATTTTGTCTACAGGAATTACATCATCAGTAGAGGGACTATCCACCTTTGCAACAAGATATTTCGCGAGTTCTGCATCCTCTTTAGCTACCACCTACGTGATCGGAGGTGGGGACGCTGTCCTAGGCAACTTGACCACCAAGGGTTCTGCTTGTGGCATTGGCTTGTCTGAGGGTCTCGGATCGATACTTGGTTGCTGGCTCGTCTTGGGAAGACGAATGACCATCGGTTCGGCAGAAGACTTCGTGTCTTCCGAATGCTTTTGACTGGATCTTGGCAATCAGATCACCATCGACTCCCCTAGAGGGCCTTGCATCTTCCGGTCACCTTTGATTGGATTTTGGCACCTGGATCACCATCGACCCTATGACGGGTTTTGGCTCTTGGCTGGTCCTTGGGAGTCGGATGACCATCGGTTCCAACTGTGCAGCTGGGGTGGAAGAACCGGGCACCTCTTTATGCAAAGTTGCGACAAGGGGTACGACTTTGTCCGATTTACGGGCCTGGAGATGAATTATCAAGGGTTCCTCTGGCACTGTGATGGCCTCCAGTTCATCAGTTATGTGTTTCTTGGATTCGTCATATAGACACGCCTCCGAAGAATAATAAGACTCAAACCCCTTGAAGGGATCGATGTCGGTAAATTCAGTCTTCATAAAACTGGACTTGCTGACATACTTGAAGTATTGGTAGAGGGTGGATGGCACGATCATATAGTCATGTATCCACGGACGCCCCAAGAGGATATTGTAGGACGTTTCTGCATCTATGACGTAGCAGATAACCTCTGTCCTCAGGTCGTCGATCTGACATTTCAATCAGATCTTTCCTAAGGGATAGCTCATTCCCGAGTTGAAACGCTAATGGCAGTGTTGGTCGCCGCTAGCCGGTGCATAGGGATGCCGAGGACTTGAAGTAAGCTTTTCGGGATGATGCTTATCGACGAGCCAGGATCGATGTGCATCCGATCCACCTTGATGTCGCCTATGTATCCAGTGTAGTACAAGGGGCGATTATGCATGTTGGTTTTGATCAGCATATCCTGTGGGGTGAATACGATGTTGGGTATTGCATCCACACAGTTGCTGCCCTGGAGATCTGTCGATGAGTCTTCCCCTGTAGGTTTGACCTGGGATAAGTAAGCGTCAGCATTCTGGAGTGCTTTGCTCAATACAACACGAAGATCTTTGGAGAGCCTTAGGAGCTCGTATAATGACAACGTTGCTGGTGTATTAGCCAATTGTGCTAATATGTCAAAGTTGTAAGGTCTCTCCAACCCCTGAGGTGCATCTTTATGGAGCGGTCTGTCGAAGCGAGTTTTTTTTTATTTGGACCTGTCCGCCTGTGGAGGCTGAGATGGCCCCAAAACATCAGTGGCCGGCAGTGTTGCTGGCTGAGAGTCTTCAACTGAACTACCCGTAGTGGGCTGGATTTGTGCCCCAGACCGGGTAACAACGGCCGTCGCTTCCTCAGCTTCGGCTGAAATTGTATGGCAGGATCTGGACTTCCTGTCCTTCTTCTTGTTGGATGAAGATGACACCGCCTGGGTAACTTTAGGCACTAAGTCTGGGTGCACCCACATGCTCTCTCCTCATGACGTGGTGATAGTTACCAAGCCAGTCGTCTGGTCCCAGATGGAGGGAAGATTAGTAACTTCTATCGTTGCCCGGGGGATAGGTATTACCCCGTCTTGAGTACTTGTTGGAGGGAAGTCGCCGAACTGAATTGATACCATGTTTGTCGCCACGGTAACCTCTTCAAAGTCTAGCGACAGAGCTTTGGAGTCGATAAGATTCTGGATGTACTGCTTTAATTGAAAGCAGTAATGAGTGTCATGATGAACATAGCAGTGGAAATGGCAGTATTTTGGGTCCTCTATCTCTGTCCTTCGAGGCTCGCGCCTTGGTGGAGGGAGTTGGATCCTATCCTCTTACAAGAGCATGTCGAAGATAGGCTTGACATGACTATCTTCGAATGAATAATTTACCTTGGGCCACTGAGCTTTTGCCTACTTTTGTTCAGGCTTCTTGGTCGAATCAACGACCAGGGCCTGTTTGCTTTTGTTGTCCCGGTTATTGGTGGTGCCGTCAATGATGTTGTTATTGGAGGTAGTACCAGGACGTTTGCTTTTGACCTCTCCATCCGGGATGTGTAATCCCAGCTGGCGAGCCTTCTTTAACTTTGCCTCGGCATTGGTGGCACTTATAATGAAGGTCATCCAATCCTTGAACTGATCTTCACCCATCCAGAGGCTGATTGCGGGGAGCAACTTCTTCTGGTAGATTTCAATCAAGGAGCTTTCGGGATTGCCTTGGGGTAATCTCATGCGGTTTGGCAGAACCGTTCGGTATAGTTCCTTGTCAGCTCCTTTTCCCCCTGAACGACGTCTATGAGGGATGATATTGTCACATCATGTCCCACTTCGTAGAATCTTTCTAGGAACATGTGCTTGAGGCCATTGAAAGACTATATGCAGTTGTCTGGAAGGTTGCGATACCAATCGAGCACGATCCGCTCCAATGCTCCGATGAATAATCGTGTGTGGATGGTGTCACTATGTGGTAAGTGGTCGGTTGTGACCTCAAAATAATTCATGTATCGACTAGCAGAGGTCTTCCCGTCATACGAGTCAATATGAAACGGCTTGTACCGAGGTAGAAAAGTCATATCTCTCCATGCAACGGGATACGACTGCCGTATCCTCAGGTCCCGGGAGGAGTCTTGGGCATTGAACATTGCTCGAAGCTCCTGGACTTCCCTCATTGCTTCTCTGGCTTCATCTGCATCTGAAGGAGCGGATGCTCCTAGAGGATTGTCACCAAAAGGAGGAGCGGTTGTGTTGGAGTCCGTGTTGACTATAGGTCCCAAGCTTGTTTGTCCAGGCGTCCTTGCCGGTTGAGTCGGCAAGGCAGCTTTGATTTCGTCTAATGACTTGACCAAGGACAAGAGCAAGGCTTCAAGTACTTCTAGACGTTGTCGGTCAGTAGGCGCTTCATGATCATCGTCGACCATAAAGACTGTCCTCACGTGTATAGAGGTGGAAGGGATCGTAGCAGAGGTGCTCTCTATGTCGTACCCTCGTATCAAAAAATTATTGGGGAATGTTGAAATGTCTTCTTTCTCGGACTCAGAAGAGGTGCTACCCCCTGTGCAGGAAGCCGCATCATCTTGGCGAAGGCGGTCATCCTCAGGGACGTCCACGTCTGTCACGTAATTCCAGTGGATCGCTACCTCTGTGTATGCTCTTGGAATACCGGGTTGTCACATACTTTGAGAGGATTGCTACCTCCGGTCTCATCTACCCCCAGGGAGGTCAAGGATACACCCCCAGGTATTGGCAGCTTCTTTTTGGATCGAGTGCCTAGGTAGACACCCCCTATGGTTGTCGGTGGCAGTCCTCTAGACGAGAGTTTCCTTGCAATACTGGTGGAGATCGCCGGGCTGGAAGAGCTTGTCTTATTCCCTTACTTGTCGGGAGAACCTTCCGGGTTGAATTACAGGAGACGAAAGGAAATTCCTCGTCTCTCGGAATTTCAACCTGTTCCTCAAGTTGTTGTTGGAAAGGTGCTTGCTGCTGCAGTCGTTCGAAAACGGACTGCCGATCTTCAGGTGCTGCCAACTTGTCGCAGCAGCAGTTGATGATGACTTGGGTGCAATGATGTCCTGAGAAGGGCTCTTCGTACGCCAAGATTGCTTCATTCTCCTTGTGTTTGTGAGTAATCACCTCTCGCAAGTCGATAGCAGATTGATCTACCTTTGCATCCCATTTGTGGACTCGGGTATCCCGAGTACACGGGTGCGTAGGTGTCATGTTTGCTCCCTGATCCGAGGCTAGTAAAAGCACTTACTCTCGATCGTCGGAGGGAGACTTTTGAGACCCACCATGTCCGTTAGCCCTGGGGGACTGGACGCAGGTGGTTCTGTACAACTTTCCATCAGGAGTCCGTATAACAGTTAACGGTGCCCGCTGACGGTCAGCAACTTGGACAGTTGACTGGGCTTGTTGAGCCCGTACTGCCCTTGACTTCTTTGACTTACCATCCGAAGGCGTATAGTAAAAAGAGTCCAGATTGATACATCCCATATTCTTAATGGGCCGCATGGAGTCGGGCCCGTATGAGAGACGGTCGAACATAGATCTTCTGACAGGGCCGCATGAGACACTCTGTCTATGGCCAGGATTGGCTGCCGTATCGACCATCTGCCTGCGGCCAGAGTTGGCTGCCGGATGGGCCATCTGTCTACGGCCAGAGTTGGCTGCCGCATGGGCCATCTTTCTACGGCCAGAGTTGGCTATCGTATGGGCGATCTGTCTGCGGCCAGAGTTGGCTGCCGTATGGGCCATCTGCCTGCGGCCAGAGTCAGCTGCCGCATAAGTCATCTGTCCATCTCTCTTATGCAGCCTCTTCCTCGTCCGTATAGATTTCCCTTGTGCTCCCAAAAACTCAGCATCATAGTATTTTCCTTTCCTGGATTTGGGGACAGTGGAATTATTTGCGGTTGAAAGCAAGGCCGCAGGAGAGTCTTGATCACCGTCTTGGGCTGCAGAAGGAGCTTCTTCGAGAACCTGGTCGGGGATAACAGTTTTGCACTTCGACATGCTGCAGGCTCTCTTTGGGTTGGCTTGCTTCTGCGATGGGCTGGCGCTCCCTTCAGAGGGCATTTCTTTGAATGCTCGTTGGTCAAATCGAACCACAAGCATTTGTTGTATGGAGCCGAGCTTGGACGCATCAGATTATGTCACCAACTTCTTATCAGAAGAGAAGGATGTCCCCAGCAGAGTCGCCATCGTGTTTGCCATTAAATATCAAGCACAATAATTTACAAATGAATTGAACTTGATTGCAAACTCGCTTGTACAAGAGAAAGCCTAGAAACAAATCCTAGGAAACAATCTAAGTACAATTGTTTAGTTTTAATTCTGGAGGGTGACGATAGAGGCTCGAAAAAGTGTAGCAACTCTGCCTTACTCCTTGGACTATCTAGACGCGTTTCTTGCTCTTGAAGAAATTGCCCTTCGTAGGTTGCCAACCTTTTGCAGGGGTGTGGCACCCTGCTATTTATAGTAGTAGATATCTTGAGCCGCATGGATGGTCGCATGGCCACGTGGCTACAGCAGCACACAAAGACCCGCTCCTTGGCCGCCATCTGGCGACTTTGTTGGGATTTTGTTGCAGCAAATCTGGTGGTTGAGACTTGATCAGCCTGCCATGTGTCCTATCGCATGATAGGATCAATCTGCTTGAGTCATTTTGAGCCGTATAAATCTTTCAGTGTTCGGCCATGCTGGGTCGCATAAGACTCATGCGGCTTAAGTCGCAGTCTTCCTTGGTCCGCATGTAGCTTGGAGACTTTTTAGCCGCATAGGTTCCATATTCTGAGCCGCATAAAGCTCATGCGGCTCAGATTGCAGTCACCCTTGGCCGTATGAAGCATATAGATTGAGCCGCATAAGGCTCATACGGCTCGGGTTGTAGTCCTTTTGGCCGCTTGGCCATGTCCAGACTGGTGACATGATATTTTGTCTGATCACGTCTTATCTTCTTTTTTGTCAGAGTGTCAGAGTTTGTCAAAGCTGTCAGAGCTGTCATTTTTGCCAATTTTGATAGAGTTTTGTCAGCTTTATCATAAGGGTTGATCAGCTTGGCCGCATAAGTAACTATTCTTTCTGCAGCTCAAAAATCAGTCTGGTGAAGATGGGCCGCAGGGGGCGTGCTGAGTCTGTCATGCAGCTCTTCTTTATGCGAGTCAATCTGTTCCAGAGTACTCATGCGATTAGTTATGATCCGCATGAACTCCATATTTTCCATGCTTTTACAGCAATCATTTGCAATCACATAAGCAAAGGATCAATACTTTTCCCTTCCTCTCAGAATTCGATATAAACTGTGAAGTTCAAAGAATCAAGCAATGAAATCCATTGAAAACATTCTCGAAAATACAATTCATAAACCAACATGAAATAAGCAAGAACGGCAACAAAAATGACAAGGAAAACTAAGTAGCGGAAAGGTCCCTCTGCGACTTGGCCATAAAGTCCTTCCTCGGGACACTATCTACTGAATATGGAACCCGATTCCGAAGAAACCAATCCATAATGAGGAAAGAATCTTGGTTCAATCTGCCCCGATCAATCAATATCGACAATGTTTCTTAACAGCGCTCCTCGTGAACGAGGAACCGGACACGATGTTGGGTAGGGCACTACATCAGAGGTACACGCACCAATTCCGTGGAGTCATTCATACTCCCATAAATTTCTGGGAACCGATCGTCCTCGCTTGGGCGTGATACCGTACAAGTCTTAATTTGCACTTGAACAAGGCAAAAACGGTACATAATCGATAATCTTCAAATAGGAACACATCGTAACGGCACAAGCAGACAAATTGAAGATAACAATGATACATCTTGCTTATTGAATAGAGCACCTTATTGATTCATAGTAGCAGAAATGAACATATAACTTGAAGTCACAATAGGGCATGTAAAAATATAATCTCTTTATTGATAATTAAAATGAAGTACAAGGCTTGCAGTGGAATACAAAGATTACAACATATCTCATATTACATTGATAGCCAACTGAAACATCTGCCATATAGGCTTACATTGGATCCTTGATATATGGACTTACAACCAGATATGTCGACTTGGCTTACAACTCACTAGTACAACAGATGTACAATATTCTATATATTATGCCATTTATAAACAGAAGATATTATCTTCTGTAAGGAGAGCTTCTGTATGCCCAACAAATCTTCGATGCCTCGGGACTGATCAAGCCAATCATAGTGTGGTAAACTTTCCAAGCACGAGCACCTGAAAAGAGTACCCACAATGTGGGTCAGTTCATTGTCTTATACTAGCGAGCAGAACCAGCCCACTCGCCTAAACCAATACTAAGTAGTCATGTGAATGAACATTTATTAAGAATGATCTTTCTATTTGGGGCTTAGCATCAGTTTACAGTTCATGGGTAGTATCATAGTGAAGCATGTAAATCGTTATAGCATTAATCATGTAAAGGCATCATTGAAGCTGTATTGTAGTTAACATATTAAACATGTCATAGCAACACTCATGGAAAGGCAACATTTTAGCATAATGTATTGAACATGTTGAGGAGTAAAGTTAAATTAACATGTATGATAAACATATCATATTTAAGTAATTTTTTACCGATAGCCAACTTACTCGTACCTGCATCAAATACAGGTTATATGATATACTTACTCTGCCAGCACAAAACATTCATTAGCTTGCATTCGATTGGTGGTCGTTGGTGAAATTGCACCATAAAGGACTTTTCAACCGGTATTACGATGCACCATTATAGGGTATTGCAAGCCTAGCCGGATGTCCTGTAATATATCGTGCAACCATAACACGACCAATATTTCCTCCCGGGTCGTATCGGTCCCCAGTGTCCCAGGTACCATTCGAGGAAACTTACTCAGACTTGTGCACAAGTACGTCCATGACCATGCGAATGCATGTATGACTCAATAAACACAAAGTGCATGGTAAACATAACTGAAAGTAAGCAAAGCCAACAGTTCAACATCTCATCTCAAATCCAAGTTGTGTTCAACGACAAATTATTTGCATCATTCACAATGTGTCCACACTTGGTGATCTCCATGATCCCAAGCATCATTATTTCACATTCTTATTTTATCGTATCACAATATTACTTACATCATTCCTTTCATATAGGAATAAACAACATCTCATTTCTCATAAGGACATTTCTTATTTATTTATTGTGTCAATAACATTGCCAGTTTATTTCTCATACACCTAAGCATATCATTATTCAAGTGTTTTATTTGTTTCAGCAGCATTAAACATGAGCAACATTATCAATTCATTCTCATGCATCAATTCAAATTAGCAATTTAATGTTCAAGTATTACCATTTAGTAGTATTCAATACGAGCATCTCAACTATTTCAGCATCTAAAGCATGGAACAAAAGGGACATAATATAGCAACACAATACTCCATTTTATTAAGCATGAAGGAGTAGGGGAGAATGGACAGTTCCACTCACTTGCACAAAGGTGTAGAAGCATGAAAATTTTCAGCTGAAGACTTCCCTTCGCCAAGGCGCATAAGATGCAAAAGACTAAGGCTTAGTATTAAAAAGACAAAACAGAAGATATAGAGAGAAGTCCCTTCATTGTCATGTCTACAAAAGTCTAGTACAGACACATCAGGACCATACATAAGGGACTAATTCTGTTCTTCTACAAAGGATCTAGTACAGATTCGACAGAAGCCTAGATGGATCTGCAAGGGATGCAGTCTTCATCGAAGCGCAGCCTTCCTTCTTCTCGAAACACACGCTGGAGGATTGACCTTCACCGTAGCATGTTCTGATATTATTGTGGGTGCAACCACTCAGAAGAATATCAGTAACTCGGCACTTTGAAGAAGCCAGAGCCATCAAGCCAAAGGCGCAGCTACCTCCCTGCGCCAACCTCAGAAACAAGATGGTGGTCGGCCCCTCCCCTTCTTTTATTCCAGAAGCCAGCATTTTCACTCCAGAGGTGCAGCTATCTGCCCGCGCCAATCTCAGACACACAAGGGTGTCATACCCTTCCCTTCGCAGCCAACACCTTCACTGTTCAGAGGCGCAGCTACTTACCTACGTCCACATGAGGCATATGATGGTGATATGCTTACACCATCTTCATTCCCACGGTGTAGTCATCTGCTCCGGATCAGAAGCTTAAGTTACTTATCTACAAAAGACTTGGGAACTTCCATCGCAACTAATACAAGTTAACCTATCGCTCCAAAAGTACAGTAACCTCGTCAACCTGAAGCACAAGCATACTTGTCGCCTACAGTACAGTGACTCTGGTAGCCCGAATCACAGCTTCATAATTTGCTCTACATGCACAAAAATCTCGTCGTCATTCGAAGCCAAGTCCACTCGTAGCCTGAAAGCACAAAGGTTCCGTTGTCTCTAAAAACACGGTCTACTCGTCGCCCCAGAAGCACAACATCACTTAGTCCTCACCAGAGGCACGGGAAGCATGGGTCCACCCCAATTGGTTTGTTTAAACTGCCTCTTGCAGAGAAGATTGGAATTAAATCATGATTGATATCATATCAGATTGATTTAAATCTTAGATGAGGATCAATTAGACTCCAAATCTAGGATGAAATCCTAAGATTTACTTGGCTATATCCGAGCAAGCAAATCGGCCCGCGCCATATGTCACCTCCTTCATTTATGTTTATAACCACCAGAGATCTCGTTTGAGGGAATCTCGATATCCGCCACGTGTCAGTGCCACAGAAGCCCGTACCGTGCAATGATGACAGATTCTTTCATATCTTAGGAACCCTAATATACATCGCATATGTGCTCGGTTCTCTATAAATAGAATGAGTTCTTCTTCCATAAAAGATGAGAGAGGGAATATTGATAATCGACAATCTTCAAAGGAGCAGCGATCTCCATCCACGAAGAGTCGACCACCCTCATCCACCTATCAACCAAAGAACCACCCAACCATCTTTAAGGGATCTTCTTATCCATACAGTCTCTTGATCGATGACTCCAAAGTCCCATCAAAGGCACCAGAGAGCCATAGCAAGGTTGATTCATCGTCAGATCGTCAATGGAGTAAAGGAGTCACTGTAGTGCTCGATCTCCATCGTCACACTTTCCCAGAAACCTCTTCTCCCTGTACTTAGAATATCATGTTTATGACTTCCTTTATTGTACACAGATACCTTATACGTTCAATAAAGCAAAAAGTTCGTTCAACTTTTTGTTACGTCGAACAAAATGGCGACTCTGCTGGGGATTACCTTCTCCTCCAATGAGAAAGTGGTGACGCAATCTGATGACAACTTGCTGGGAGCTTCTCAAGACATGCTGGTCGTACGCTTCGACCAGCAGGCTTTTGAAGATCTTCTCTCTGATGAAAAGTCGAAGACTTATAAGCGGTTCGTACAACCGAAGAAAACTCGACGTGTCTGGAGGCCTAAGGCGGCTGCAGCCAGCAGCATGATGGCGGAAACTGTATCTTAGGACCCCCTCAACGTCAATGCCACAGAGAAGATCCCGGCTGCTACAGCCTTATCCCCTCGCCCAGGAAAGCATGGCGCAGAAGATGGTGGTTCCATGGTTGATTTGAAGAAGGAACGATGCCAAAGGAAGCGTATACCGGTCCAACCCCTCACGACGGGAGTATTGCCGGCAAGGAGATCTGTTTTCGACAGAATCACTTTCCCTTCAGGTAAACGTTCGGGGACTCTGAGTACTACTCACCCGTTGAAGGTAGGAGGAAGAGATCCCAGGTAGCTCGCACTTCGTATAACAAGCGTGCGACACCAACGGCAGACCAGAGGCCCGTGTTAACAGTAACACACATAGTCGATGGAAAGCTATGCAAGACTGGCTCTCATGCTCCGATGCCTCAACCAGTCGAATCTCCCTCTTACTGGGGTACTCCTGTGCGTAATCCAAGCCAGGGAAACGTCCTACGGAGAGGAAGCCATTCGAGCAGCGTCCCTGCAAGAGCGACATGAGGCATCCTCTCCAGACCCGCTCTGACCGTGCTTATATGCAGCTTCCCTACGTGTACAATAGGAGTGCTATGACAGAAGATCCAACCCTCTCTCAAGCGGAAGAAGAATCTGTAGAGCAAGACGTACCTAAATTAAGGCACTATTCTACCTAGATTATCATCAACTATCGTTGTCAACAGATGGCTGCGCCATCGCCGAGCAGGCGCTCCGTCTTCTAGAGACTCTACTCCAGGCTGAGTCCATGCTAGAGGCCTAACAGGGGGTCGGTGAGCCATAGAGAAGACGAGCCCCGTATTGCCACATGCTACGTGGTGCCGGGTTCCAGAGCTTTCAAGAAGCCCTCCCAGAATCCTTCCATATCAGTTGCTAAACCGAAGAAGAGGTCAGAGAACAGTAAAGCTAAGGTACCAGATGCAGGTGCGTTCCAAGGCACCCGTTCTAAATTTACATTAGATGCCTTGCCAAAAACTGGGGGTAGCCAACCTCCTACCATGCATGACAACCCTGAATTTGATGAGGTGCAATACGACACGGATGTCTCCATCGGCGCAGCCAGTCACTAGACCGGAGGTAGCAACTATACTGAGTCTGAAGAAGATCACAATTATCATGCCCCGCTCCCATACGAGCGATCGTCCTCGCTAAGGCGTGATGCCGCACGAGCCAAAATTGTGCTCCTATATGGCGGGTTCCATAACGGCCGATTACAGCGGCTACGACGGAGTCATCGTACAGAAGTCCCAAGCAGAGACATTGAATAAGCCAATAAGAATTTAGAACAAAACACAAGTCATTCAAAAGAGGCTCTTTATTGATATTGAAACAAGGATTACAATGGAGCGCAAGGCCAAGATTACAATCACTCAAGCTCACTCTTCTCACATTACAAGTCACTCAGCTCTCTCTCATCGTTCAATACATGTCTTGAGCCAACAGATGCTTCAGATATGCGATGTCCACACATTATGTCCCGTATAAGTTCTGACTCATACGACCGCGTGCCTCAAAACGCCAAGGAAACTCCGTGCCTGGACGCATCCAAATGAGCTCCGTGCCACAAGCTTCCATATGTGACTACATATGAAACCTGTGTGGGTGTCAGTACTCAACTGTACTAGTGGTGTGAGCTCCTCGCCCACCCATACAAAACCGACACGTTCGTTTACTTTGTGCAACATAATTCTTTTTTTCAATTGTCTTTCTAGTCTTACCTTATGATTAGTTTTAGGACAGACGCCTTGGCCTATTTGTATCTCTAGACCATTCTCGTACCAACAACGTTAACATATCAAGTCATGCTTGCCTTTTTGGCCCAAAATCAGAGATGCAACTACATGATAGTGTCCAATTTCCATGTAACCGTGCTACAAGTCCATTATGCCATGCCTCACAACTCATTGAGACTTAACCATATTGTCGCCTTACGGCCTTTGTTACTATTGGTCACCAACTGACTCAACAAGACTTGTGAACTAGTGCCACTCAAACAACTATGTCTTGCAGCGATTTCCTGACTTAAACTCGAAACGACTCAATTCTAAACTTGTGCAACACTATGCCATCAACTTAAGACTCGACACCACATCTCGTGCCGAAGCGGGGTGTCTACTTTGCAGCTAAATCTTAGGCCCCAAAACATTGTCTTTATCATGTACGCATTCTTCTAGACTCTTAATACACTGCACATAATACTCGACTCAATCCATAGGCATATACGCGGATCGCCGCCCATGCCGACTCATCTATATGAGGTCACTAGCATAACAAGCTATACCTGGATTCGTAGCTTGCATTGGTCGGGGCCCTTCCAACGCAAGGTAGCTAGCCCCGCTGGAAGTCTCCGACTAACCTGTGCTATCGATTCAGCACAACTATCCTTTGTTTCCATACTCAGCTGTAACGGTCCCGGGCCCTGTGGGTCGCCATTACGGGAAAACTATTTACCTTGTCGACAAGTTGTCAAATGACCATGCAAGACTCGACTCAAACTGATGTCTAGTACAGTCATTCTACTTTCAGTGTTACAATCTCTTTCAGGGACATTTTCGATACTTCTCACATCTGAGACTGCCTCGATGACCCATGGTCGCGAGCATTCTTCTTTCTTGTCCTATCATTTCATTCAACTCAGGGACGACTATTTGAAAGCCCCTTTTCCAAACTCAAATGAATCAACCATGACCCATGCCTTAGAAACACTAAGTCCATGACATCGTGCCTTACGCCAATTAGTGTTCTGGGTGAAACTATCGTCTAAGACACTTTATACGACGGGCCTTAAGGTCGTGAAACCAAGTAATTTCGACAACCGCAGAATACGCGGGACAGTGCTTAGAATGTCTTCGATAGCCTAACAAAACTTAGCCTAACTTAATCGCACAACAACTCGACAAGCAAAGGCTGCGTCAAGCCTCGCATCATAGAAACGTGCCCCACATACGTTCGACTTTGAACAACTAAGTCATCTGGGTGCCTAGACTTATGCCACAAACCGTGCAATATAGCTTAACCTGAGGGACGTGCCAAGACTATGCCAAGCCTTGGATGATGGGACCATGCATGCTTTATGAAGCGTTTATGCGGCGACACCTATGACTTAGGCTAACTCTTACCTTTGTGGCGAATACCAACTTTCCTTCCCCCAAGCCACGGGACGAAGGATTGAGTGTCATTTTCAAAGCACGTCGTGCACCAACTCTAAGACGACATATTCTAACTCAATCTGACCCGACTTAGGATTATTTCCTTAGCTATGTGGATTCATCTCTTTTATTATCAAGCCTACTTGTGCATTTAAAAACTTTCATTTTTTTAGTGTGAAGGTCAAGCTGAGGCAAGTTCACCGAAGCCATCCACCTGATTCGAGGAGTCGCCACGATCGAGCGGGCCTTCGAGACGCCGTTGCTTGGCTAAGTTTGAACGCCGTTAGCATTTCGATTCTCCGATTGACTGAGTGGGACGGGGTACTACATCATACACCACTCAGAAAAAGTTTTATCCTCGAAATTAACTGAGTACTTACTTATAGGCTTATTACTTTTATTCAACATCTCATAACTCTCGTACACACTACTCCTATGCGTTCCCTCAATTCGAGCCACGCTCGTACTACCATCAATCTTTTCATTGAAATATGATTTCAAAATCCTTGACCCTTTTCTATTCCTCTAGTCTCATTGGATTCAACGTATCACTTAGTTGGATCGTGCACATATTCCAGGCATCCCCAAAATACGTATATTTCAGCCAAGCCTCGTGATAGAGAATCCGCCATCACCACTCGAGTCAGATCTTAAATATATTTAATCATCCCTGATATACGTGCATGTCAACCGAGCCTCGTGAGTGGTGCCTCCATAATTCCTATCGCTCCGCACTGGGACGTCTGCCTAGGCTATTTCTCTAGACTATCTTTTTCAGTCCAAGGTCGATCGTCAGTATTGGAATCATAGTTTCCAGACAACAATATCAACACTGACCCTATCCTAAGGCCAAACCAAGTTGATAGTACGGAGTTTTCTACACAAGCTTGCATCACTCCAATTTCTAAACTTCGAGCATAGATATCCTATACACATTCCGACATTCGTTGCATGGGGTCTGAGTCATTCAGCAAAGCTATCCTACTTCAAGTTCTACTCAACCAAGTCTATTGCATATCGCTATAGCACGTCCAAATTTACAATTCACATAGTCTATCTCTTTCAAACATATTCGATATAGTTTGTCTATCAATTCTTCTCAAATCAAGCATGCTATGACACAACTTGTCGCTAAACCATAATTCTCTTCCTATACTCCCTAAGTCATTTATCTCAATTCATGTATTCGATCATAAGGTTGTCTAGCTTAATAATATATTGTGCCCCGATCTCACGCGAGTCAGATTATCCACGGTGGGCATGAATCACCATGCACGCTCCTGCGAGATAATCATCCTCATCGGGACGTAACTCTTATTTTGCGTCTAGACTAATTCATTCTCGATACACAGATTGGATCTATTCAATCCTCAAGTTTACTCAATCATCAATAGCAAGTCCAAACATCCTCAAATTTTTTTTGCATCAAACCAACAAGTCGAGCCAATCAAAGTTGTCGCGTCCTAATTTTTTGAGTTTGATCATTTCTGCGACATGAATCACCATGTCAGCGTTCACGCGGAACGATCGCCCAAAATCCGACATGACGCATATACGAGGCTAGAGTTGCGCTCGTACAAGACAAGAATGTTGATGTTGTGGTTATCAATGCAACCATCAAGACAATTCGGTTTTTATTCCAACATCAATTTCAATCTAAATCCTAAGTATAGCATCCATCAGAACGATAACACTTGTAGGATCGTCATTCGCTGAGTCAGAGTATCCCCCGAGTTATCGTATATCGATCTTTGATATGCCTCAATACCATCGATGACATGCATAACCTGACGATCTTTCTTTGCAACAAATTTTGAATCGTACGATTGATGTTATCGTCCAGCTAGATAATCTCCTCGATATTCAAAATCAATTTTGATCATTATCCCACGAATCATTTACAACATCAATTTCCTCAAACCCAAATTCATATATTGTCATCCGTCTATCTTAAGTCATCGAGCAACATTTTTCTTCAAATCACATCATTCCTTGCTAACTCAAATCATCAAGCAACATTCAATCCAATCCTTAGAGTCATTTGCATAACTTCAAAATTTAACTTTTTCATGCACGCTATCTTTCCGTCGTGCTAACTTTTCGTATATGATCCGTATCAATTTCCTCGATCAAGTCATCCATTCGTACACCCTAACTTTTTCTTCGATTCAATTTTACCTACTCAATTATTTTGTATTTCATACTCGCGCAATCACTATCCCGTGCGCGTCATCTCTAATTTGTTTGAATCGACTCGTCCAAATCTTCAAGACTATAACTTATTTAACGATACTCAATCTACGACTTAGCATACACGTGACGCTTGTTGATAGACTCATCGACATCCCGCATCCTCAATCGATCGACATCCTTGAAGTTATCGCATACACCACTCAGGGATGAAGTCATTCGACAAATCCTCAAAACTATCATTCAAATCAAAATTGACTTCTTCAAATTTTTCGCTCGAAAGATTTCTCGAATTTTAAGCACACTCATCTATATCGCATCGACGATAACATCGTCGTTCGATAGCACCCCTATCGATAATAATCCCATTTACTCAATAAAGTCTAACTCATTCTCGTCCGACACTATTCAATTCCCGCACTCGACTTTTGTTAAGGTCGACCCAATTTTGGCGTATATGTCCAGCCCGACTTAGCTAACCGTGCTTACGCGAACCATCTTTTGTTTTGTCAAAAACTGTTCTCCTACGTTTTATAAATTACATAGACTTATTGTATGGACATCCCGTGGGACGTTTGAGAGAGAGTGCACCAACGATATCAACTTTGCGGAAGCAATACTTCAGAGTTTGCGGAAACGACAATGAGTTAAAAAATTCAATCGATAGTCCAAGGACGTAAAGCCGTGCTCTGATACCATTATGTCACGCTCTGCTCTCGTAAGAGCGATCGTCCTCGCTAAGGCGTGATGCCGCAGAGCCTAAATTGCGCTCGTGCAAGGCGGGTTCCATAATGGCCGATTACAGCGGCTGCGACGGGGTCGTCATACAGAAGTCCCAAGCAGAGACATTGAATAAGCAAACAAAAATTTAGAATAAAACACAAGTCATTCAAAAGAGGCTCTTTATTGATATTGAAACAAGGATTACAATGGGGCGCAAGGCCAAGATTATAATCACTCAAGCTCACTCTTCTCACATTACAAATCACTCAGCTCTCTCTTATCGCTCAATACATGTCCTGAGCCAACAGAAGCTTCGGATAGGCGATGTCTACAAATTATATCCCGTATAAGTTCTGACTCCATACGACCGTACGCCTCGAAACACCAAGGAAACTCCGTGCCTCGACGCTGTAGAAGCATAAAAATTTCAGCAGTCTTGACAACCATGCACCCAAGCTAGAGAAGTCATATGCGTCCAAGCCAGAGAAGTCATATGCGTCCATGTGACCAGAGCATGCTATGCGCCCAAGTCACCAGAGCATACTATACGCCCAAGTCACCAGAGCATGCTATGCGCCCAAGCCACCAGAGCAAGCTATGCGCCCATGTAACCACTCTGGACCGCTCTAGCAGGGGCGTATAGCCCTGTTTCAGACTATGTACCCAAGTCAGGACAGTCCCCGACTCGGTCAAACCTACGATCAATCGTGTACCGAAGCATACGGCCACGTCAGTCTCTACGAGCAGTCATGCACCGTAGCATGCGGCCACGTCAACCCTACGATCAACCCAAGATCACGCAGTCTGCATGCGCCTATACTCTATGCATCTAAAGCAGGACCATACGCCCACATGAAAATTAGTGTGTTTTCTCATGTGGGCGCATAACATCATTCCAGAACGGAAATAACTATAAAAAGGGGTCTCATACCTCTTCAAAGCACAAGAACGTAGAGCATTTTCAAGAGCCAAATTGTTGTACTTCTTGCTAGTGAGCCGAGAGTTAGCAATTTTCTTAGGTTTTCTCCCACTTTTGTAATCGGAGTGTCAACAGAGTAAATGAGCAATTGCCGTTCGATCTCCATCATCCTATTTTCCAGAATTCTTTTCGTACTCGTGGATCCTCAGCGCAGGATCTCTCAGGCGTACTCGATTTGTGGTGCCTTGCGCCAATAAAAAAAGACAGCTTTTCTTCTCTCTTTTTTTGTGTGTCCACAAAAATGGCGACTCTGCTGGGGACTATATTTTCCTCTGACGAGAAGGTGGTGATGCAATCCGATCCCGACAAAGTGGGGAGTACTCAGAAGATATTGATCATGAAGTTCGATCAGCAGGCGTTCGAAGGGATGATCTTGAGGGACGGCTCTACTCCCTCAAAATCAGTGAAGCCAAACAAGTCTTGTAAGACTTGGCTTCCGAAGGCTCGTGGTGCATATCCTGCCGGTGTCATAGAAGATATGCAACCGAAGGACTCTGCCACGTGGGCGCATAGAGCTCCTCTATGGGCGTATGGCTCTGCCACAGAAGCTCTATAAATGAAGAAATCTCATACCGATCCGGGCTCTACTAGCCCAGCGACTTCTTTCTTATGCAACCAACAACAGAGTGTTCAACGCTCGAGACTTGGCAAAGAAAAATACTACGATGACAAGAATCAAAGTGTTCGATACTCTGGACAATCTCAGTGAGGCTCATAAACGAAGGAGGCAAAGCTGGGAGAAAACAGTACTGCTTCACCAAGCATGCGCCCAAGAGGGTGTGTGGGTGCATAACTCTGGCCAGAAGACTTCTGCCTTCGACATATTATGCACCCAGGGTCATGCGCCCAAGGCTATGTGCCCAAGCTCTACTGATCCATACTATACGCCCACATCGAGGAAGCTTAGGCATGCTGCCAAGACCTCTAGGAAGCATGCGCCCAAAGGCAGACTCCACTACTAAAATAACCTATTTTAGAGACGTCAGGAGACGTCGCTAAAAAAGGAAAATACGTCGCTAAAACCTATTTGCGACGTATTTAGCGACGAAAAACGGACGCCGCTTATAGGCAAGTCGCAGATGGCAATTTCGTCGCCGAACGTCGCTATTTGCGACGCGGAGTCCATTGTCGCTAGACGTCGCAAAAATGAGCGACAGATAGCGACGTATCACGACATCGCCAACATTGTGACGTAAAGCGACCACTTGCGACGCTGTAAACTTTATATATGATGACATGTCATGGCAGGCACGTGGGCAACTTAGCGACGGCTACCGACAGATGTAGCGACGTATATTAGCGACGCCTAGTGACGTGACGTCACTATTTAGCGACGTATAGCGACGTCTACCTTCCGTCGCAGGACGTCGCAAAACATCGCTATACGTCGCAGATATTATAAAAAAAATTTAAAAAAATATAATTGATAGTTTTGTTATCTTGTGTGTCTGTGTTTACAGTGTGTGTGAAATGCAGTGTTCGAACCATCGACAGTTTCGCTTACTGTTCTATGTTTTATCTTAGATAGAAAGAGCAACAGTTCAGGGTGTACTTCTCAGAGCTTCCTCTTCACGTCCTTCACCTTCTCGGGAACCTTTACGACGTCCCGAGAAAGTGAAGGACGTGAAAATGAACCTCTCAGAAGTGCACCCTGAACTGTTGCTATTTCTATCCAAGATAACACATACAACAGTAATTGAAACTGTCGATGGTTCCGAACACTGCATTTGACATTCACTGTAAATACAGACACACATCAGAACAAAAATACACAATATATTTTTTTAAAATTTCGGCAGTAACTCCTTTGTATATCAGATCATCGCTTATAACCCAGCGTCGGTATATTTGTCATCCCCGTCGCAGATATCATAAAGTAAATATCACAATAAAAACAGGAGGTAGTGCAAAGTAAATATCACAGACACACATCCTCACAAACATCCAGTAGAGTCAAATAAAAATGGAAGATGATAAAAAGTCTCCCACCAAGTGTATAAACAACAGTGTATGAATAAACAATTTGCCCATAGGGCCAATACATACAAGTCATAAAAAAACCAATAAAATCACTACGGACCCCTGCAGCGCAACTGGGATAGAATGTAGTCATACTGCTCCTGGGTGAGCTGTACCGTAGGGGCAGTAGGAGGCAGTACAATGTCTGGAGTCGGCGCCGGAGGCAGTACAGTGTCTGGAGTCGGCGCCGTCGATGTACCGGAAGGACGTATCTGCTCCAGCTCTCGCAGTCGCTCACCATACGCAGCAAGGGATCTCACCACCCTCTCAGTACTCGCCTCAAGCGAAGCCGAAACCTGAGTGAGTGAGGCAGACATGCTCCTCTGCGATCCCTCCAGCTCAAACTGTCTACGCTCTGTGCGCTGCGTAGACTCGGTGAGCGTCTGCAAGCTGGCAGCTGTAGCCTGATGCAGACTCATTAGCTCCTGTATACTGTACTCCACCGTATCAAATCGTCCGGTGATGATCGGAGGGTCGGATCATAGCTCGATCGCATCAGAAATCTGCTGCTGCAACTCGCGACGCAGCTCCTCGATCTGACGAAGGATATCCCCAACTCGTGACGACGCCTGCAAAGCCGGAGACTGCACACTGACAGAGGGGGCCCGGGATGACTCCGAAGCCAAATACGCGCCGTAGGATCCCGTACCGTAGTAGTACCCTTCTGAAGACCGCCAACGTGTAAGTGTTTGCTAAAGTCTATATTGATATCTATTTTCATGTTTTCTAAGTTATAGTAAATTAATATAAAGAATAGAACGTACATATGCCTGCGTCGCCCTCTCGTCAATAACTCTCCAGCCCTCCGATGTGTGACCAGGAAGACGGTCACCATGCTCGGGTCCTCCCCCTTTTTTACCTGTTAAAATATATTATCTATTATTAGTATTAAATATTCTATATCGAACTATATATAAATTAATATCCATCATAGGAAACGTACCAGACGACGAAAATGCTCCGTCATCGGAATGGAGCCACCATACCACTTAATGGCGCTCGACCGCGCCACCTTGGCCTTCTCAGACCGCTCCTGGTACTTGGGCTCGCTGAATCTAGCCTTCATCGTAGCCCACTGATCTGGCGTGATCCAACCATGGATCGGACGTTCGACGCGATCACGACGCTTCTGGTCGTCGATCGCATCACGGATGAGCTTGGCTGCGACGGCAGGAAATTGGCCCTCGATCCTCGCCGCCCGGTGTGGTGGATAGAAATAGGTCCTCTACAATAAGTAAAATACAAAAGTTGTATAATATACACAAATGATTATTAAAATTTAAAAATAAACAATTTTTTTACCTTGAAGTGGGCAAACCAAAAGGCCTTCCTATCTGCGGGAGCATCTGAGTAGTTGAGCCAAGGCCCACCATAGTTCTGCCTCAGAAATAGCCCCAGCTGTCTCTGTACTACAGAAGGCCGATATCTATACAATAAAAATTTTTTTTATGAATATATATGTACATATAATCATTTAAGAAATATATATTAATTAATTAACTTACTTTATAGGCCCGTCCGTCCAAATCTCCATACGCGTCTCGCCCGGGGGAGCGCATGGAGGGTCGCTCTCACCTACTGCCTGGGCAGGTTCAGTCTGATCGCCGGCCTCCATATGCTCGACGTCGGCTTCCCCCATAGAGCCGTCGACAGGAGGAATGCTGGACGGGATATCAGGGATGCTGGACGCGGGATCAGGAAGGCTAGACGACGAGGGAGGACTCTGTAACCTGCTGGAACTGCCCTGTCCCGGTAATGGACCGGGAACAGAATGGTACACTGGCGTACTCGAAGATGAGGATGAGGGTACAGAACTGCCCCCTCCATCCCTAGGCCGAGGCTGACTGGACTGCCTAATGTAATATCCTCCGTGTCGTCCTCTTGGTCTAGTCATACCTGATAATAACATATGGCAATAAAACAAAAATACATATTTATATGATAGACATCACAGATTTTTGAAAAATATCATGGTCATAGATAAAAGTGTCACTAAAGTGTCACAGATTTATTATTACAAAAATACATATTTATATGACAGACATCACAGATTTTAATCCTCTTCTGAAAATTCATCTAGTTCGTTTAGCTCATCTTCTTCTTCTTCTTCTTCCTCCTCTACATCTTCACTTTCATCTACATCTTCCTCTTCAGATAATTCTACTTCTTCTACACAATTAGATGTATAATGAGGAACTTCCGTCGTGTCCACTTCTATAATATTTGTTACAAGAGGTAGTTCATCATGTTGATAAGCTATATCGTCAACCTCAAAGGTATTTCTAGCTTTGGTCTTGCATACTGCCCACCAGTCCAACCTTGTTGTTTCCCGTTTAGGATAACTTGTGAAGTACACGAGCTGAGCCTGACTTGATAGGACAAATGGTTCATAGGCTTGATATCGACGTCGATAGTTTATATCAACAAGACCGTGCTTGTCTACTTTTCAACCCTGACCTTCAATCGGATCGAACCAATCACACCTGAATAACACAATCTTAGCAGGCTCTATTCCATAACTATATGTCAGCTCCATGATCTCCCGTAGCACGCCATAGAAATCGTTGCCCGTATCAACATCTTTATAGTTCGAAGATCTGATACACAAACAGCTGTTTTTGGTGGAGTCGAGATCCACAAAGTTGTCTCTGATCGGGCAAGTTGTTGACTTAAACCTAAACCCATTAACACAGTAGCTTGGCCATATTTTTGCAGCATAAATTGGTCCCTTGGCTAGCGTTCTAATAGACTCATTCTCAAGTCTTGCGTATGGACGATCGACCTAAATACCATGAAAGAAGCAATTAAGCTCATTCTAAATCAAGTGCATATACAAAAAGGTAATTACAGAGTTCTCAAGTCTTACATATGCACTCAACTATGATGGAAAATAATGCCTCATTTCTTGTTCTAGTTCTTCTTCTGTTATGTGTAGCCTACCTGACCTCACATCATCATTAAATATGCTGAAAACAATATCGTGCAATTAATGTAATAGTATTATTCTCAACACTATTAAAATAATGTAGACGTATTATTTACTTACCCCTCCAGTTTCTCTACTTCCTCCTCGTCGCAGTTGAGTAATACATACACCTGAGCAACCCTTAGCTCATCATCGTTCAGATATCTCTTCTTCATTTTACCCGATGGCTTTCCTGGAGCATTGAATACCTTCAGTATTGTATTATTACTTTCATGATCTCCGTCGTTGTTTCTGGAAGCTCTCATTCTATTAGTTGCAACATGAGGCTTGAAATACATCGAACAAAAGTTTGTAATCTCCTCGAGAACATAGGCTTCACAAATAGAACCCTCGACCCGTGCCTTATTTTTCACCTTTCTTTTTAGGTGATTCAAATATCGCTCGAACGGGTATATCCATCGATATTCGATGGGTCCACCAACACGTGCCTCATAGGATAGATGAATCGGCAAATGCTCCATAGAGTCGAAGAATCCATGAGGAAACACCCTCTCTAGCTTGCATAGTATTACCGCAATGTCCTTTTCTTGCTTTTCTAGACGATCAACGAGCAATTTCTTAGAACAAAGATCCCTGAAGAATATGCTAAGCTTCGTCAATGGATCCCAAACTGCCTGCGGTAAGAATTTTCGAAATGTAATTAGAATTAACCTCTCCATGAATACGTGACATCGTGGCTCTTCATACCCGTCAATTTGTTTTCCTTCGGATCGACACATCTTCTCATATTTGACACATATCCGTCTGGAAATTTTAGGCCCTAGATCTACCGACAAAGTCTCACTTTATCCTCCTTATCCAGCGAGAAAATTGACTTCGGCAGGAACTGTTTTCCATTCTGCTGTATCAAATGCAACGCAGGGCGTTTGCATATTTCTTCTAAGTCCAACCTGGCCTTGGGATTGTCTTTCGTTTTTCCCTTTACGTCCATCACAGTATTAATTATGTTATCAAACACATTCTTCTCAATATGTATGACATCAAGATTATGTCTGATCAGATTGGTACTCCAGTATGGCAGATCCCAGAATATGCTCCTCTTTGTCCAGTTATGATCTCTACCAAATCCATCGCACTTGTACCTAGTTGTAGGATCTTCGATAGCATTTGGAAAATCTTTAACCTCCTCCTATATCGTGGCTCCGTACCACCTTGGCGGTGGATCACCCTTCTCTACAACGCCGGCACGGAATGCATTCATGTTCCTTCTGAACGGATGATCTTTTGGCAGAAATTGCCAATGACAATCAAAGAAGTACGGTTTTCTTCCGTGTTTCAAGCGGAAAGCCTTACTACGGTCCATGCAATACGGATATGAGAGACGGCCATGAGTGCTCCATCCAGATAACATTCTATAGGCCGAAAAGTCGTTGATGGTCTACATAAGGGTTGCCTTCATCTGAAAATTCTGCTTCCAGGAAACATCGTACGTGTTAGCGCCTACTTCCCATAACTGATTCAACTCATCTATCAAAGGCTGTAAGTACACGTCAATGTTCCTCTTGGGATTGTTCGGACCAGAAATTATAACGGTTAGAAACATGTACTGAGTCTTCATGCACATCCAAGGCGGTAGGTTATACGGAGTGACAATCACAGGCCAGCACGAATACTGGGATCCCGAAAGACCAAAAGGAGTAAAACCGTCAGAAGATAGTCCCAACCTGACATTACGCAGATCTGAAGCAAAATCAGGATACACTCGATCAAAGTGCTTCCATGCTTCTCCATCGGATGGGTGATCCAACACTCCTTCAATCTGTTCTCGCATGTGCCAACTCATATTTTCGGCCGTCTCTTTCACCATAAATAATCTTTGCAACCGTGGCGTTAAAGGCAAGTAATGCATTGAATCGATCGGTCTTCTTGCACCGGTAGACCTTCCTGTACTAGTTGTCTTATAGCAATCAGCACCACAAAATCTGCACATATCTGCGTCCTTGTCGTCTTTGTAGTACAGTATAAACCCATTACGATAGGAATCAATTTTCTCGTATCCCATCCAGAGCGATCTCACCATCCTCTTAGACCGGTAGAAGTCTTTAGGCAACTTAGCACCCGTCGGCAAGATCTCTATAATCAACTCCAATACTCGGTTGTAGCATTTTTGCGACATGTTAAAATCTGACTTAATGCTCAACAGTCTTGTAACCACCTCCAACGTTGAATGATCCTCACAACCAGGATACAATGGAGTCCTTGCATTCTCCAGCAACTCCATGAAATGTGCAGCATCGGCGTTCGGTGCCTCCTCAGGTGCATCATGAACGAAACTAGGCCCCGCAGCGTCGAAAACCATGTTCACGCACCCGTCGTCGTATGCATGATTATCTGAAATAAAATTAGGTCCCGCATGCATATACGGCTCAACGTAAGGCTCCGGCTCTGATGCTAAAGACACAAGTTCTCCGTGTGTGGTCCACTGATAGTAATTAGGCGTGAAACCCCTCGAGTACAAATGATATATCACTTCCACTTCTGGATAATATTTCATGTTATGACATTTCACACACGGATACTTAATTTTGGTGCCGTCCATGTACTGAGGGAACGCCTTAGCAAACTGCAGGAACTGCTCTACTCCCGCTATGTATTCATCCCGCACACCACACATATCATCAGGACGACGATTGTACATCCATGAACGATTTTGCAAGTAGTAATTCATATCTATTTGGAAATAATTCTGCAAAGATGGACACACATTATCCAACAGGCACAAATTCGTATATTATGTCTTATTATGGGACACACATTAGTAGCGGACAGTTACTAACAACAATGATATGCAATCTAGGTCAAACTAAGTTATACTAAGTCAAACAAAGTCAAACAAGGTCAAGCTAAGTCAAACAAAGTCAAACAAGGTCAAACTAGGTCAAGGGTTGACCAACAGTTGACTTTGTCAACTCTTAGTCCAATCTAGGTCAGATGTTGACTCTACTTTGACTTTCAGTCAAAATAGTCAACCTTAGTCAACCTACGGCCGATACCGATACGGTTTGGCATGTCCCGATCCGATACAGACCGATACCAAATATTTATCGATAACCAAAATTGGGGGGCTTTGTTCCGGTCAATTCGGCAAAACCAATCGGTAAGGGTGACTACTATTTCATATAATTTCAAAACTACTAAGAAATAATAATAAAATACTTAAAATTATGCCTAAATGTATAAAATATATGTTTTTAAATGTAAATAATTTATTAATAATTATTTGTTTTCCGATACCAAAGTTCGATACTCCGATACGATACCGCCGATACTACCGATATCGCCGATACCAATACTCATAGGAATAGTCTGATACCGATTCCGATACCGATATTGTGAACCTTGGGTATATATCGTCAACATTTTAGATTCTTAAAATGAATTTCAAATGGTTTTTTGATTGTATATATATGTGTATTTGTGTGTATATCATGGTTTAAAGTATCGGCCGATACCGATCCGATACGGCCGATACCGATACGGTTTGGCAAGTTCCGATCCGATACCGATCGATACCAAATATTGATCCATACCGACATTGGGGGTCTTTGTTCCGGTCAATTCGGCAAAACCAATCGGTAAGGGTGACTACTATTTCATATAATTTTAAAACTACTAAGAAATAACGCTGAAATACTTAAAATTATGCCTAAATGTATAAAATATATATTTATAAATATAAATAATTTATTAATAATTATTTGTTTTTCGATACCAAAGTCTGATACTCCGATACGATACCGCCGATACTACCGATATCGCCGATACCAATACTCATAGGAATAGTCCGATACCGATTCCGATACCGATATTGTGAACCTTGGTGTATATACATTGTATACATATATATTTATATATGTATTTGTGTGTGTAAGTGTGTGAGTATATATATACATGTATACATATGTATTTGTGTGTGTATGTAAGTGTGTGAGTATATATGTATTTGTGTGTGTATGTAAGTGTGTGAGTATATATACATGTATATACATTGTATACATATAGTCCGAAACCGATTCCTGCACCCTCCCCTGCCCCCCTCCCCCTACCCCTGCACCCACCCCAACCCTCCCCTGCCCCCCTCCCCCCTCCCCTGCCCCCCTCCCCCTACCCCTGCACCCACCCCAACCCTCCCCTGCCCCCCTCCCCCCGCCTCTGCCCTCCCTCCCCATACCCCTGCACCCACCCCTGCACCCTCCACTGCCCCCCTCCCCATACCCCTGCACCCACCCCTGCACCCTCCCCTGCCCCCTCCCCCTACCCCTGCCCCCACCCCAACCCTCTCCTGCCCCCCTCCCCCTACCCCTGCACCCACCCCAACACTCCTCTGCCCCCTCCCCCCTCCCCTGCCCCCCTCTCCCTACCCCTGCACCCACCCTAACCCTCCCCTGCCCCCGGGTACCCCCACCCCTCCCTCCACTCCTCGACAGCAAGACCCCCCCACCTCCTGCACCCACCCCCACCCCTCTCTCTCCCTCGATAGAAAGACCACCCCAGCTAGGGTTAGGATTCTCGTGTCCGTGTCTGTGTCTAGATAGCTAGGACTAGGGTTAGGGTTTACCTGAGGAGGGTGGCTTCGTCGGAGGAGGAAGGCGGCGAGGTAGGCTCCTTCGTCGGAGGAGGGAGGCTGGTCGCCGGAGGGAGGGGTCAACAGGCGAGCGGGGTCGCCGGGGGGAGAAGGGGGAGGGTGTCGCCGGAGGGAGGGGTCGCCGGAGGGGAGGGTTCGCAAGGGGGAGAGGGGAGAGCGGAAAGAAAAATTTTGGGTGAAAATTTTGTGATTTCGATCGGGCCAGGAACCCTATATAAAATACAACAGCGACGCAAAAATTATACGTCGCTAAACGTCGCAATACAGCGACGTAACATGGACGTCCGTCGTAACATGTCGCCCATCAGCGACGTAACTTATACTACGTCGCAGAACGTCGCTACACAGCGACGGACAGCGACGTATAGCACAAGAAGTCGCTATAGGCAATTATCAGCGACGGGTATTTCCACCGTCGCTAATATACGTCGCTATTTTAGCATATTTTAGTAGTGCTCTAGGGTCTATGCGACCACATCAAAAAGACAGGCCCCAACGCATATAGCATGGGGCTGTCTTCAAGGTCATCACAGAACTTAGGTGTGGGGGTTACCCCTGCATGTGAACTAAGTCCGGATGCGCCCACTCTCCTTACAAACCCATATGTAAAGCTCGACGATGCATGTGACATGGGTTTTAAGGTGAAACTCCCTTCTGCTGACTTACATGACATGATAAATCATGAGCATAAAGCAAAGGAGGATACGATAATTCATGGCGTACATCCGTGCACCAGTATTGTCATCAATTGTTGCTGCTCCAAAGCAACGAGAATGCCTCAAAAGCAGTATGTGTTTCGAAGACTACATCGCTCTGATGATGAAAAGCCGCTGTGTGTTTCATCCAACATGGCTTCATGGGGTCCCCCTTACGGGAGCCCCAATCAAAGAAGGTGGACAATGAACACAACTTTCTCTCTCAGTTCTGCAAACAGAAGAAGAAGAAGAAGAAGAAGAAGAAGAAGAAGAAGAAGTCTGCCAACAGATAGCCAGCAAGCTGTCACAACTGAAGGAGTCTATATAGGTACTCGGTCAAGGACGAGATTTCGTATAGACGACGAGGACTCCCAAGCTGGCGGTGATGATCCTTCTGCTGCGGGGTAGTATTCCCTCAGAATATGAAGCAAATGACCTTCACACCAGGGTAGCCTTCCAGATGACGATGATCTCTTCGAGTCTGACGGTGACTATCTACCCCCCTACATGAAGACGAGGAACTTTTCAACTCAGAGACAGACAGTATCAGCACCAGTTGTACTGTCTCTTCTGTTTGTCCTCACATGTTATCTACATACATGGCGGATGAAGAGAGACATAAAGAAGCCAGTGATCAGACCAACAAACGGCTAGAGGGTCTTGAAACAGCATTTGCCAAGATCACTGATATGCTTACCAGTATCATGGCGGTCCAAGCTGCTGGGGCTGTTCCTCCACCTCAATAAAATGTCTCGGAACACGTTAGTCCGGCTCATAGCAACAACCCTCCTTTACTACAAAAGGAGTATCATTCCGTTGCTCCTCCTCCAAATCTTACAAATGTTAGGGGTGGTCCTTCACCAATGGCGCTTGACAATCGTATAGCAGTCGTTTCTCAACACCTGCTTAATCAACAGGATACAATTGATTCTCTTGTTGCCCGCCTCGACACCATCTCACACAAAGACGAGCTTCAAAAGATGGGAATATCTCAACCTTACCCTCCTGAATGGGAGAACGCTAGTTTCCCTCTTAACTACAAGCCACTGATGCTAAATTCATTTGACGGGATGACTTCTCCTCACCAACACATGACATACTTTAACACGCAGACTTTACACTTACCCAAGGACGATCCATTCTTGTCAAAACTGTTTATTAGCACCTTGCAGGGGGTAGCTTTTGAATGGTTCTGCAGTCTGCCTGACGGTTATATCAATTCCTTTAAAGACATGGAGAGGTTATTCCTCAACAGCTTTTATAAGAGTGGCATGCATGTTAGTATGTCCACCCTCATCGGATCAAGCAAAGAAGGACTGAGTCTGTCATTGCTTTCATCGAATACTTCAGGCTACTAGCATTAAAGATGCCCTTCGGTATACCAGACTCAGAACTTATGGATACTTGTCGACATAACTTCCTTTCTACAGTGAAGTTCTGTCTGGGTATATAAAAGTATGATACATGGCCCGCTTTCATTGGGGCCGTTGATGCTGCTGAAAATGACGTCCCTAATCTGGAATTATTGGGGTTGAGAACACCTAAATCTGAAGACAAAGGCAAGCACCCTCAAATTAAAAAAGTCTTGAAGGTCGACACTTCCAAGGGAGCTTCCAATTCTCAGGGCGCTCCTGACAAACCTAAGGAGACTTTCTCCTTTGACGAGGACGATGTTATTACCATTTTTCACACATTGACGAAGGGTAATAAATTGACATTGCCAACACCACGACGTCCTACGGAGGCGAACAAACTCAACAATCCCAAGTAATATCTTTATCATCAGCACGTGCACCACTCTACCAAGGATTGCATCGTCCTGAAGAAGAAGATACAACAGCTTATCGACAGCCAAGTGATCAACCTCGAAGCTGAAGACAAGGTCGTATCTTCTAATATGATCTATCTTCAATTTGGTGACTTTCCTCCCACAAAAGTCCCAGACGGTGTAGTCCCAATCCCCAAGACAATAATGTAAGTCGTCAACCTGCCGCCAGCTCGCAACTCAACCTTGGTGCCACTTACGACTGAACGTAGTGGGATCATGTGGGTCCATCCGGACCTTGTGCAAAAAATGACACAGGGGGTGGTATCTTCCAAAGTAAAGAGGGGCAAGAAATACAAATCATGTCATATGGTGTCTTCTCTAATTTACGAAGTTCTATCTGGCGATACGCGATCTGGGAAGGCTTATCTAGGGACTTATGACCCTGTGCAAGAAGAAACAGTACCTTCTCAAGCTCCTACTGCCCCTACAAGTTCAGAAGTCGGTCCGTCTAAGCCTTCAACTACCAACAAAGCCAAGCAGAAGGAGACACAATTTGACAAGTCTCTGAAAGCGCCAGCTCCGAAGGCATGGGTCGGCCTTACAACTTTGACATACTGTCATAGCTGGCCAATACACCTGCCAGGTTGTCTCTGTTCGATCTATTGAGACTCTCCAAAGAAACACGAAAGGCCTTACGTGGGGCATTACTACATGCCGACTCTTATCTCGCTGAAGTCAAAGCCCCTACTGAAGATCCTATCTCATGTCCTCACTGCCATAATACTATAGAAGTGGTGCCCAACATCACCTTTTCACAGGAGGATATGCTACTCAAAAATAATCATCATAATAGACCTCTGTACTATACAGGTTATATCAGGGTGATTAAGGTGGATAGGATACACATTGATCCAGGTTCCTCCCTCAGCATCATTCCTAGAAGTTTACTCCAAATTCTAGGAATCCTTCTGTACAAGCTATCTGCAACCAATACAACTATCATGGCTTTCAATGCTAGGAGAAGCCACCCACTGGGCAAGATCCACTACAACAAAAAACCCTTTTAATGACGGCTAAAAAGCGTCATTAATGACGTACCATGACGTTTTTTTTTCCACAGCAACCGTTATGAAAACGGGTGTTATAAATATTTTTTAAAACTGTCATAAAATAACCGTCATGAATAGTTTCTATAAAAGTGTTATGAATAGTTAATATATAGTGCACAATTCAGAACAATTTTAAAACGTCATGAATAGATAATATGTATAGGCTCAATGCAGCACATTTATAACACTCATATTACTGAACTCATCACATTTATAACACTCAATACTGCACATTATATATTACTTTCCAAAAACTTCTCAATTCAATTTTAAAACAACAACTTTGAACAATATTCACAAGAAAACATCGAAATGTTATATCACCATCTTCATCACATTATCTCAAAATAGGGTATCCAAATACATATATTTACAACTACTACTTAAATGAATCCTCAAAACAAGTAACTACTTTGGCTTCAACTTGAGCACATAAAAACTGTCAACATCACGTGTAGCAAATCCCACTACTGCAATAATAGTTGCATCTTCATGTGTACCTGAGAAAAAAAATTAATACTAGTTAGCTACAATTCCACCATACATCTATAACAAGTATTATCAACACATTAAGATAACACCAACTTACAAATTTAAAAATAGAGAGAGCTCTCTGAGCTAATCTTCAAAAACTTCAATGACTAAGGCATTAAAAACGATATATCAATGGTTCATGCTTTAAACCTTATCTTCTTAAATTTTAGTTTAACTAAAGGTAGAATTAGAACTACTAATTTTTTTTCTTAAGTTTGAACAATCAAATTTATTGGATACTTGACCACAAAAGAATTAATAATCACTACAGCTAAATTCTTTCCAGAAAAGATGTTAGCTTAGGAGAAAACTTACTAACTGTTCCAGAAGTCAAGCTACACATACTTAGAGAGAAGTAAAATACTTACCGGTAGAGCCATCTTCTTCAATGTACTCATTGTCAAAGAGTGAAATGATTCATATTCAAGAAACTATTTAATATTATGACAAAAACTATTTACCAATCTGGAAGAAGCCAAAATGCTTGCTAACACTTGTATCATATCAGAAAAAGCTTTATCTATTGATACCACATAAAAGTCCCAGTCTTCACCCAATTATAATTTTTTTTGGCGGGTAAACCACGTACACGTGGGGGCCGTAGCCTTTATTGATAATCAAAAACTAAATCTGGAAGCAGGGAGATTGCCCAATTATAATATAATATGCAATTTCTTCTTTTACAGTCCAATATACCTAGATGCAATAGTATTTACATGGTTAGATTATCCATTCTACTATAGATAATGTAACATGAAAAAAATAAGTTATGACGAACTCACTTATCACGGTTAGCAGCTGCTTTATTCCTGACTGCCTGTATTTTTTCCTTGTCATTTAGAAGTGCTACAATCGATTCAACCTTCTTTCTTACATTTATTCCAGAATCCTTCCCATTAGGCTCAACATATGCGAAGCCTGAAAGGGACTTGATAAACATAAAGCAAGTAAATACAAAGTACTTAACAAAAAAATAACGTTCATCAGATTTTTCTATTATAGATGGAGAAGCTATACTGAAATTTTGAAAGTGTGTTCGATAATATCATCAACTGCACGTTCGGATCCATTTGCTATCAAGTACTCAATAACAGTCAATGCTTGTGATTGAAGAAGAACTTGAGATTATAGAACAAGAATGAAGTTTGTAAACATGAGTTTGGTTGTCATCAGTTGAAAATATCACCTTGTATACTTGACGCCAGTTGGCACCTGTTTCACTCAATCTGGTCCAGAGTACATTCATAATCATCGAGCACTCCGTGCTACAAGACATCATTGCGTTAGCATTTGCAAGAGCTGAAGAGAGATCCAGAAAATGGAAAGCAAATAATGGAGATGGAAGATGTACAATTTTTTGGTAGCCTGCGCAATCTCTGACAAAGCAGAACCATGAGGACCCTATGGTTCGGTGCTGGTTGCATCAAGAACCTAGAAACAAGAACGTTTATTTGTTTGTTTGTTTGTTATATAGAATGGCCATTCAGCTAAACAAGTAAGTACTAGTATTGTCCTCGGCACATTACTTTTAGCATGCGCTCAAATTTCAAGTTTATATTCTGAATCCAAATTCCAAAACTTACTAACCCCTGATCAACTCATTTGTCTTCAAAATCGCTCCTAAAAAAGCAAAAATAAATTATGCATTATCCATCAAATAATATAAGGAATGGACACTTTTTCTTCTTCTTTCTAGGCTGATACTATCATTTACTTTCTCCCAAAATTGGTTATACAATCATAGAACTCCAAGTAAAGAAAACAAACAAATTAATCAGTATCTCAAATGCCAAAATCCGTGCTTCGATCAAAAAATAAAAAACCTAACCTTTAGCTCGATCTCCGGGACATTGAGCACTTTCAGATTCACCTCCCTCTTTCTTCAAAATTAAGAAGAAGAAAAAATATATGCTCAGCGTACCAGAATAGGAAGAAGAAGAAGAAGAAAAAAAATGATAGACTTTGGAATTGATGAGAACTCCGAATCACACATTTCTCTAACCGCCTGATCCAGAACCTTCATGAAATCCATCGTAAAATCAACGAGAAAATAACAAGAAGAATAGATCTCGAGTCCGGATCTGGAATTCCAAGGGAAAAAACTTTAAATTTTAGCGATTTAATGAAAAAATAGGGTTCAAAAACTCTTAGTTAACTATGACCAAATTACATCAAGTTTAAATTACATCCCCTGGAAGAAACATTTTTTGTTCCAAACCAAACAATATTAGATCTATTCTTTTTTCTTCTTCTGAAGGAGATCCATTTTATTCCAACGTGAACAAACCAAGCCCAAATTAACCTAAAGGAAGAAACCTTTTCTCTTTCCAACCCAAAAATAATGACCGAAAAGAGAATCAGATTCCTTTCAGTCGCGGCAGAGGTGGCCTTCGGGGTCGCATGAGGAATAAAAAGGTTTTTAATTTCTTCAAAATTAGGGTTAGGATTTTGGAGTTGGGGGAAAGGAAGGAGAAGAATAGGAGAGGAGGGTGTAAGGAAGAGGAACTGACCCATGAGGGCTTCGGATCCGAGGCCGGCGCCGGAACCGATGAAGCGACGGAGGTTGCGGACCCATGACATCGACGACGCTGGAGGAAGGAGAGGGAGAACGCGGAGAAGAGGACGAGCAGAACCCTAACGCTCCTCCTTCGCGTTCTTGTCGATCGCGTGCGCGACGGCCTCGAGCTTGTCCTGGAGGGCGACGAGGAGCGTGAGGCCCTCCTCGAAGATTTTGGATCTAGGGTTAGGGTTTTGGAGTTGGGGAAGAGGAGGGAGAAGAAATGAGGAGAAGGAGAAGACCAGAATGTTTTGGGGGAGAGGCGGGCTATAGCAAAGATTTTGCCAACAATTAAACTTAAAAAATATTACAAGTTTGCCACCGCTCTAAATTATTAATAACGCTTTGCTTTATAAACGTTATAAAAAGCCCAGAATTAGCCTAAACCGTCATAGAAACAATATATTTTGAACTTTGATGATGCTTCTTTATCAGCCATCATGAAATGCACTTATCAAGCGTCATTAATAGGTCTTTTTGTTGTAGTGATCCATCTCAAGTGCCATATTAGTGATCTCCGAACAGAGGTTTCTTGCTATGTAATCGAAACCAATGTATCCTACAACGTCTTGTTGGGACGTCAGTGGATACACGAGAACATGATCGTTCCTTTCATACTTCACTAGTGCTTCAAGTACGTCAACAGCGATGGCATCGTGAAGACGGAGTTTGTCGATGTCGATCCTTTTAAGGGCATTGAAGCCTACTATGGAGATTCAGTACTTTACCAATCTCAGCCCTCCAATGATGACGGCAATGAAGCTTGCGATGAAGCTGAAGTGAGTTCATCCTCTAGTGATGGTCCCCTGATTATCCGAGTCAAAGGACGTACTACTCCAAAAAGTACTCCAAAGCCTCTTACAATCTGGATTAAAAAGAAGAACCCTGATAAGGTCAAACCATTGACCATAACTCTCCGCAAAACACCTCGGGTGGAACCTGCTAAAGTCCGTCCTCCCAATCCTGAAGAGTTACCCTATGTGGCGAACTTGGTCAAGTCTGTGGCTCCTGTTCTAGACAATGATCCTCTCAATGAGTATATCAATACTCATAATAATATACCTTCGATGGATGATGTTATCCCTGAAGAGGAACTTGCGTATTTTCTAAGTAAAGGTTTATCTTTGAATTACTCCGATATCTACCAATCTGTAAACCAGTATATAGATACGATATATGCTCTAGAGCACGGCATAGGACCACACGTCTGTATGCCGGTCACGATGCCTCATTTGCGGGAAAAAGTCTGGCCAGAAGATATCCACTACTTCATCATTCCAGCTAGAAAGAAGGGTGAAGAACTAATCATCTTCGGTCAAAATTGGTGAAAGAAAGTTCGTTCTGGACTCTACTTCTCCCAATCACAACACTGAAGCTGACTATGACTCTGGAAAAATACAACTTTTTCGATATAGTTGGCAGGCCACGAATATCATCCAGAACATGGGATATGATATAAAAAGTGACCATGGGCTAAACTACGGTCGGGGACGACGGTTGCCAATATGTCACTTTGCTCCTCCCGGCAAACCCGAGAAATATTATCAACAAAACGGTATTGGTTTGGGTTATGTCACTCCTCCAACAACCCCTGAAAGACCAGGCGTCGAAGCAGATCGTTGTTCTCATTCTTCTGATTTCTGCCTCTGGGATTCAGACTCCAATATTGGAGACATGTTCAAAGCAACTTTGTCCGTCAACATGGTGTCAGTTGGCCAAATTGCAGATGATGTCCAATCGATCGAGCTTGAACAATGGGCTCAAAAGATGGATACTAGGTGAGAGTTACATTTTGAACAACGTGAACCACCTACTGAAGACGAAGTCATCCAAGTCAATTTAGGAGATGAATCATCTCTTAAACTAATCTTCATCAGCAAAAGTTTATCTGGCGATGAACGACAATCTCTTATACAGCTTATAAGAGAATACATTGACATCTTTGCATGGAGCTATGAAGACATGCCAGGCTTGGACCCTAAAGTTGCTATGCACCACCTAAATATTTTGTCTAAAGCTAAACCAGAGAAGCAGCAACAACGATGATTCCAACCAGATATCATGGAGGCCATCGAGAGTGAAGTCAAGAAGCTTATTGCAAGTGGATTCATTCGCGAAGAACAACACCCTGACTGGGTCACTAACATTGTTCCAGTCATAAAAAAGAACAGTAAAGTTCGAGTCTATATCGATTATCGTGATTTGAACTCTGCATGCCCGAAAGATGAGTTTCCTCTACCGATCACCGACGTAATGATCGACAATACTTGCGGCTTCGAGCGGATGTCCTTCATGGATAGGTTCTCAGGCTACAACCAGATTAAAATGTTCCCCGATGATGAGAAGCCCACATCTTTTTGAACAACGTTGGGGGTATACTGCTATACGGTGATGCCCTTCGAATTAAAAAATGTAGGGCGACATACCAGCGAGCTATGAACACAATTTTTTATGATCATTTGTACAAAATAGTGGAATGCTACGTAGACGATATTGTAATTAAAAGTCATCTCAAGGGAAACCACCTCCAAGACTTGAGAACGGTGTTCGAACTAATGCGTGCACACCAACTCAAAATGAATCCAACCAAGTCTTTTCTGGGAGTCTCCAGCGGTAAGTTCCTTGGTTTTGTTATCACTTCAAAGGGGATACATTTTGATCCAGAAAAAGTGAAAGCTATCCTCGATATGCATCCCCCAAGAAATCTCAAAGAGCTATACGGACTTCAAGAAAGGCTAGCCTACATCAGACGATTCATTTCAAACCTTTCTGGAAGGTGTCAACCGTTTACTCGGCTCATGAAGGAAGGCGTATCTTTCGTCTGGACTGAACAATGTCAACGTGTATTTGACGATATCAAGAAGTATCTCACAAGCCCCCCAGTATTGGCGGCTCCAATAATGGAGAAGCCCTTCTTACTATATGTCCGCGTTATGGACCATTCCTTTGGTGCCCTATTAGCTCAGAAAAATAAAGGCGACCATGAAGAGGCAATCTACTACCTCAGCCACATAATGATGTGTACCGAGCATAGATACACACCTGTGGAAAATGAATGTCTTGTACTGGTATTTGTTATCCAGAAGACATGCCACTATGTGTCTAGGCAGACTATCCATATCATATCTAAGTCAATCCTCTCAGAATACTCATGACTAAACCGGGTTCTCTTAATTCCTGTTTAGCTACATGGGCAATGATATTGACTCCATATGATATGTTGTTCGTCCCCCAGAAGGCAGTAAAAGGCCAAGCGTTAGCTGATTGCCTAGCAGCTCCTCCGGTGCCAGAATCTTCCAAACTCTATGACGAAATCCCCGATGAAGTAGTGGAGTCTAACACCGCAACTGAAGAAATCCCCATTTGGTGAATGTTTTTTGACGGTGCATCAAGAACAGGACCTAAAGGAAATATCGTGGCCGGAGTAGGCATCATGCTTGTGTCACCCAACCATCTGGTTATACATCGTGTATATTCTCTCGTGGAACCCTACACCAACAACGTGGCCGAATATAATGCCCTATTGATCGGCCTACAACTGGCAAAACAACTGGGAGTTAACTATCTAGAAGCTTATCACGATTCTAAGCTAATAGTTAGTCAAGTCTGAGGGGATTATGAAGTTCATCACAAAGATCTCATCCCATATCACAAAGCGATAATCGAATTGGCTTATACTTTCGCTGGATTCTTCATCGAGCACGCGCCTCGACTACAGAATATAGAAGCATATGCATTAGCCGGTCTTGCTGCTTCTTTGACCATCCCTACCAATACTCAGCAGTCGATTACAGTATCTGGTCGAGAACTATTATGTGTGAAAGATGCCTTGCATATTCATCACAGTTACACAACGGAAACAAACGTCGACGTTAAAGACTGGAGATTTTCTTTCATAGACTACGTTGTCTATGGAATCCTCCCTGAGGACCCAAAAGAAGCAGTATCTGTCCAAAGGCGATTCCTCATATTTTACTATGATACAGCTACCAAAATGCTATACCGACGCTCATACGACGGGCTACTATTACGATATTTATCAGACACAAAAGCCAAACATGCACTCCGGGAGTCTCACGACGGAGTTCGTGGTGCACATCAACCAGGTCCCAAATTACAAGATCGCCTCAAACGAATGGGTTATTATTGGCCCACGATGATAGCAGATGTTATTAAATATACAAAGAAGTATAGGGCTTATCAATTCCATGCCGACTTCATTCATCAACCTTCGGAGTTTCTGCACTCGACGGCAGCATCTTGGCCTTTTGAAACCTGGGGTATGGACGTCATAGGCCCAATCAGCCCGCCATCTTCCAGAGGACATCGGTCCATCCTAGCTATAACCAATTACTTCTCCAAATGGACAGAATATATACCGCTCACCGAAGTAAAGACGTCGAACGTGATCAGTTTCATCAAACATCACATTATCTATCGCTTCGGCCTACCTCGCAGGATCATCCATGATTATGGTCCACAATTTGAAAGCCATGCATTCTATCGGTTATGCGATAAGAATCGAATCTAGAATGTAGCCTCTACTGCCTACAATCCAAGTGAATGGGTTAGCAGAAGCCTTCAATAAAACCATCATTAAACATCTCAAGAAGTTCATGTCTTCAAACAAGCGCGATTGGAATGAGAAGCTCGGCGAATGTCTCCGGGCCTATCGTATAACAGTCCGGAATCCAACAGGTAGTACGCCATTCTCTCTGGTTTATAGGAGCGAAGCAGTTCTTTCCCTAGAAATTCAGATTCCTTCTCTTTGGGTAGCCTTAGCCAGTGAGTTGACTGCCAAAGAAAGCTACCGTCTGCGACTACAGGAGCTCTAAGCGCTAGACGAAAAATGCTTGTTAGCTCAGCAGCACATTGAGCTATACCAAGCATGCCTTTCCATAGCCTTTAATAAAAAGGTGAAGGAAAGAATCTTCCAAGTTGGTGATCTAGTCTTAGCAGTGAGAAGACCAATGGTCATGACGCACAAGACAAAAGGAAAATTCTAGCCTAAATGGGAAGGTCCTTTCGTTATAGAATCAGTGTATTCTAACGGTGTGTATCGACTAACCAAGCCTGATAGTGACTTGCTCATGATGCCGATCAACGGCAAGTTCCTGAAGAAATATTATGTGTAATAGCGTTCACATATACCATGTTTTAATCATGTAAATGTACAATGCAATATTTATATGATTCGAAAAATTATCTAACTATTATCCGTATTTCAAGAGTCTTGAATACGCCATGGATAATAGGTCCTCTAAAAAGATTCTCTAGTAGAATCATTTTCGTTTTTGACTCTGTCCAAACTCGGTTTGACGAAAACAAGTCACGTTCCTATTACCTCTGAATTATTTTCCGATAATTATTTTCCCAGTGGAATGATTAAGAAACATTTTGCCACGTCCGTGTAACCTCTGAGAAAAGCATTCATTAAGGATAATCATGTCCATATTACCTCTGAATTATCCACTCCTATCTAATGTTATATATCCTTCCACGTCCATATTACCTCTGGTCAAATATAGAATATCCTCTGCTATTACGTCCATATTATCTCTATTAGCAGCTTCTTTCAACTTATTATCTATATTCAAGAACTCTGAATATAAAACGGATAATAGGTCCACATCAAATTCCCCAACAGAATACCCACCAGAAATATCCTTACTATGTCCACATTACCTCTTGTTCTGATATTTCACAAAACTTCATTCATAAATTTTAAAAGCCAAAAGATTCTTTATTAAAACATTTATCAGAAGACGAAAAAAGATACAAGAGTCTTGACGGCTAGAAAAAAATAGTTACAAACAAAAATTTAAGGGATACACAATCGATTGATATTATCCCTTAGAGCCACAATTTCGGCTTCGAACTTCGCTGTAGCACGGCGGCGCACCTCTTCTTGACGAGCAGCTTCATCCTGGAAAGGGATCAGATTCATGTGCTCTCCTCCAACTTCACCAGTTGTTCTTTTAAGTGGTCGAAAGTTGTGGCGGTCATGGTAGCCTGAGCCAAATAGTCCTCATGTTCAGACGTCGTTGTCCTCAAGCTGGCCTCCAGTTGAGTAATCTCACTCTGAATCCACGTAATGTGATTATATTTCTTAGTAATCTGTGTAGCCAGCTCATTCTTTGAAGCAGCACGTGCCTCACTTGCAGCATTGAACTGCTCATACTGGTCAGCCAACTCACTGATTTCTTGAGCAAGGGCATCTTTCCTTGCCTAGAAAGTAGCTTTCTCCTCCGCGAGAGCCGCGATCAAAGCCTCGTCTTCTGTACGGAACAGCGACGTCGGGCTCCGTTGTTTGGCATCCCAAAATCTGGCCACCTGACCCTCTAGATCATTCAGAACCTTCCTTAGAGCATTAGCCCGCTCTTCATAGCAGGCAATGCTCTCGAGGGCCGCCACATGGCATTCAGCAACAGCCTTCACAGGGCCAAAGGTGGCGTTCCGATTCAGAACTCCAGGAAGCTTTACTTTCAGGACAGAATAGAAAGCTTTGACGACTTCCTGGGCTATCTCGTTGTCTTCAGTGGAGGTCGTCGGGGAGAATGCTTGATGAGGTTCTTCCGCTCCAGGAAGAGATGTCTGACAAGAAGCCGAACCTGACAAGAAAATAATATATGCATCAGTAACCAAAAAAAAGAATAGAAAGAGTTATAATTTCGTACCTTCAGCATGCTCAGCACCAATTTGGGCTAAGTGATCGGTCTTGGCTTCATGGAAACCGAGAGCAGGCCCAGGTTGTTCAAGAAGAACCATATCAAAACCTCGAGCAGCATCAGGTCGGGTATCTTCCACGGTCTCAGCTGGACCGGGAGCAGATTCAGCGACTGCTCCCTCAGTAGGCTGTTCAACCTCTCCTTCTGCAGCCGATACCGGCTCACTAACAGATCCCTCCACACCAACAAATTTAGAGGAGCCGGGGATAACCTCTGTTTCTTCCCCAATGCCTTGGGCTATCTTTGCGAGCGATTCCTTCTCCTTGTCTACAAGGGAATATACAATTGTAGTCAGCCTCACGAGAAGCACACAAAATCGAAGTCAAAAAATCTCATCCGAAGAGAGGCACAAAGATAACATACTCGCGTGAGGATGAGCCAATTGGACTTGATTCTCGTCCAAATCTTTCATTATGGCCCCGATTTTAGACATCGCCCCAAGAAGATATCAAAAAAAAGATTGGCATTCTAGTCGCCACTATAATCTGGGCATTCGCCCTGAACATCCATTGATTCAGCCTCCTTGACTGGTGAAGGTTGAACGTCATCTGCCGGTCGAAGACAAGAATGAGACATTGTTGTCACGTCTACTTCCTCAGACGAGGAGGCACCTGCCTCAGCTGCAACTTCAGGGTCATGTGCAAAGAACAAACACAAGAGTGAAAAAGCTTATAATGACTTGACCAAAATAGCTATGGAGTCTAGGAAGGGATCTACCTTCCGAATGGTAACGGCCCGCGACGTCGTTCTACTTCTTCTAGTTTGTCGGGAAGACCTTCTCAAGGGAGGTGAGCCAGCACCCACTTCCTTGGCTCTTCTTAGGACAACAGTCTTCTTCTTCTTTCTCTTAAAAGTTGGCTCCTGGGCCAATTCAGTTGAAGCTTTTCTCTTCTGAGGAGGATTGGGAAGAGCAGAACCATCTTTCGTGTCCTTCTTTGGAGGTACTGCCGGCTCCCTAAGGATAGCCCTCGGCCGTGGTACTACGACTGGCTTCACAGTTGGAGCAGCACCTTCCTTCTTACGGTCCTTCGGTGCCTTTTGGGTACGTATCGCAGAAGGAGGGACACACCGAGTCCCCAATATCAAGCTCTGTTCACAATCATATCGGGGATGAAAAGTATTGATCTGAACATAAAACTTGGCTGCAGCAAAGCACAGGTGGGTCTCGAGCTTATCCGAGGGCCGAGTGAAGATTAACCCCGTACATCCGGTATTGTAATATATCCAGGCACGCACCCCGTCAATTAAACTGCCTATTGACTCTAAGTGGGGGCTAGCATTTCCCAAAAGGAGCTGGTTGTAGCCAAACTGCCACGCAAAATGACTCGGCAGGTATGGCAATAGATAGGCATGGTTCATGTTTCTGAGCACCAGATCCGACAGTCTAATAGACTGAAGCTAGTGAAACGCCCCAGCAGTCAAGCTAGTGGCATGAACTCCCTCATCCACTAAGGTATCTCCTGCATTGCTGCTGCTGGACGGAGGGGATACCCTGAAGAACTCGTAGTTTTGCAAAAAGCATAAAGCCCTTCTGCAAGCGGGTACACCAGTGATGGTCCAATCTTTGTCACGAAATTTACAAAGAAAGGCGTCTCCCGCCAAAGATTCCGTCGCCGACCCAACGTTCATCAGGGTAGGACAATGCATTAGCAGCCACCCCATCAAAAAATGATATAGAAGTTCGGTCTGGGCGAAGTTGGCTCTGCCGTCGGGAGTCACCGCATTTCTAACAAAGTCCCGTAGACCCCATTCAGTGGCGCAGACCATCGCGGAAAGCAAGGCAATACGGTATCCGAACCCCAGCTTCACAGTCGGAAGTATTATGCTCCGGCTCATCCTCTTAATAGTCCCTGAACCCCCAGGGACTATACAGTCACGAAGCCAGATCATCAATAAAGCTGCCAGTACGGCTTCCTCCGACAACGGATATTCAGCTTGACGAAAGTAGTGGCCGATCGGGGACTTCCCCTCAGGATCATTACTGTCCTCAGTATATGCCGTATCATAATCTTCCATCCGGGCTTCTATCTCAGACTTGGTCATAGGTTTTAAAATCAAAAAGGAGGGCGGATCCTCTCCTTCTCCTTGAACGAAGACGTAGCCCGTCCAAGCTCTTGTGTGGGGATTAGCCCCCTCGGTCCTTCGTTTCTTGTTGATCCTATGGCAGATGAGGAGGTGGCAGAATAACTCCTTCTATACATCCATCATCTCGGAGTTCTCATTCTCTAGGTCTCGGAGCTTCTCATCATAAGGCACGTACTCTTCATACGGCTCTGTTCCCCAAGGAAGCTTCGACACTTCCTGCATCTCGTGGAGAGCCAATCCCATCTTCCCGTCCGGAGTAAAGAAAGTACAAGTGCGAAGGTTCTATAACTCCGCCAAAGAGACAAACATTAGCCAGTTGACCTTTACGCCATATTGGGTGGCCCTATTAGCATAAAAAATGCCAGCAGTCTTCAGGGTGGCTTCATACGTAGAAAGCACCCAGTCGGTGAGGTTTCTCCAGAATAAAACTGGATACCTCCAGCCTTCCATCTGCATCTTTCCTACGGGATACGATACGTCTCCGACATCATCAGATTGCAAAGCGTGTCGGCAGCATAAGGGTGGAGGTCAGTCGGGATGTTTATTACGGTACCAAGTTGCAGCCCCCTCGTGGAGTAAGATGTAGAGCCCCTGGCACACTTGAAAGTGTCCTTCTTTCAATCTCTCGAGTCGAACTGTATTCTTCCGGAGACGACCCCGGGGAGCTTAGGGGTTAGCTCCCATTTCATCTGTTGTCGTGCGGCTAATATACTAAATGCAGACAAAGGATACTGACGCTCCATCGACGGTAGTCATATCCTCTGATTGTGTAACACCCAAGTCCCAAAATACGTAGGACTAAGTACGTAGACATGCCAGCTGTATACATACGAAGTACAGGGGCCTTGTATGTATATATAAGCTGTAAAATGTAGTAATCCAAGACAAACTAAATCTCATCCACAATGAAAAGAATAATAATATAAAAAATCAACCTGAATATTTATGATACAATCGTTGGGCGGAGATAAAGTCTACTACCAACTATCTCAATGAAAGAAATGTACAAGAATCAATCCATAAAATGGTAAGACGTACCAAGCACAATTGTCTTTGAAGGAATGGAGAGAATCACGGCCTTGGCTAGAATACCTGCAGTAAATCATGAAAGCACACAACTGGGGAATAACCAGGTCCTCAGACGGACGTAGCAAGATACAGAAAGAACAAGCTAATATGAACTGTCAGAATAATAAAATAATATATATAAAAGACTATCCTAGACATAAATATGCAAAGAAGATTCTAACCGCCTAATGTGTAATTTAGAAGACAACTTTCATGCTCATGGGTGGGATTTTAGGCTATGTGTACGTAACTGGCACCCAGTCATCTGTATCCGTCCGTAACGTCCAAAACGTTATAGGGCATCTGCAAATAAATTGCCACAGTTCCATCCGGAGACTGTAGTTTACCTGTTTAGATTCTTATATGCACTAGCGACTGTCCTCCCCCAATATTTCCCATATTGCTCAAGTCACGTCCATGACTCGTCCAGTTTTGTAACTGCTTGAGTCTCTAAAACCCTAATCATAGCAGTTACGATCATCTACCGTCACATGAATTTAGAGATGGCCAGTCCATAAGTCATGCCCCTAGCAAAATGTCTCAAACCGTGTAGTGTGAGTGTCATGACCCAAGGAGATATAAGGATATCCCACAACAAGAAGGTAGTCCGCTAAAACTAAGTTAACATGCATATAGTAAAGTAAAACGACTAATAGAGTCGCTTGCACCCAGGTGTGGCTTGGACGCGCAGTTTATAACAATTAAAAATAACAAATATGAAACAAAGTAAATAATACGAAAAATAAATAATATGACAGTTAATTAGCAAGGTATACTTGTCTGGTAGGTTGCCTGGTGTTGTGCTATGATCATGTAGTATGGAGTATGACTGCAGTGTTACAACTACGCATAACGGTCTCGGATGATGGCATGGACTGTCCCATCGAGTCCAGAATGATTAAGTTAGCTTGGGGCGAGACGGGGATTGGAAATAATGGGCTTAGTCACGGAAAGATAAAAGAAAATTGATAAATAGTATATATGATTTTTGGAAGCTCCTTATATATATATATATATATATATATATATATATATATATATATATATATATATATATATATATATATATATATATATATATATTGGGCTAATACCAAAAAATACAAAAATCATTTTCAGCTATAAATAATCTAAGTTTGTAAGAATACTCTTTTTAGATAGAAAGCTATATATATATATATATATATATTTATATATATATATATATATATATATATATATATATATATATATATATATATATATATATATATATATATATATATATATAATTATCATAATGTATTTTAAGTTAAAAACCAAATTTGAAATCGATTTAAAAATCCATGATATAACTTTTTAGAAAATATTTATATAATATCCATAACAAATATATTAGTAATCCACTACTAGTAGGTACAAAAATGGTAATAACCATAAAAAATATGATAATAATAATAAGGCTTCTAGCAATTTATACCTAGTATAGATACCAATAACTTAACATTCAGAAATATAAATATACATATATATATTTATATATGTACAGTTTACAACAGTACTAATAATAATAATCAATGATTAAAATAATAATAATATATATAAATTAACAGTTGATTTTATGTATTATTTACAACAGTACTAATAATAATAAATAATTAAAATAATAATAATATATATAATTTAACAACAAATAAATAAAAAATAATTAATAAATTTTTTTAAACAAATAGCAACAGCAGTGCTGCTCCTAAAAGAGGAGAGAGAATGAGAGAAAAAAAAAGAAAAGGACAGAGAGGAAGCGGCGACAAGGGGCGGCGATCGACGGTCTAGGCGGCGAAAGGCGGCGCCACGGCGAGGAGGTGGAGTTAAGGGGTCGTGTGGTTCGCCGAGGTTGGGTTGGCCAGCGGCGGAAGGAAGCGGCTGGGCATGGACTCGGCGAAGGGAGCGGTGGGATGGCCAGATCTAGGACGCGACGGCAATGAAGGGGCTACGGTGGACGTGGGGTCGAAAGACCCGCTCGCGGTGAGGTGGCCGGAGCATGGCACTGGCATGGGGGAGGCACTCGGCCAAGAGCGGGGTGAGCAGGACAGGGCTCGATCGACGGGTGCGGCATGCACACGGCGGTGGAGGGCGGCCGGAGGTAAGGGTGGTGGTGGTTTATTTTGGTTTTCGGGGAGGGTTTGGGGTTTAGGCGTTGGGGGTTTTGAGGTTGATGATGGTGATTTCGGGTGGTGGCGGTGGTAGCGCTGTGGTCGGGATAGGGGACGGCCAGTCGAGGGGCGGTCGGCCGCTGGAAGGGGGCGACGACAAATTGTGATGGTGATGCCGACGGTGGAGTCACGTTGGGACTGGCGAGGTGAAGGTGGGGGTTTGGGCTGTCGGTGGTGGCGCTTGGCCAAGGTGGCCAGAGGTGGTGATGGCGGGTGGCGATGAAGACAGCGGACGAGGCTACTCCGATGCATGGAGGCGGAGCTACGGCGAGGTGAGTTATGGTGGTGGTCGGACTGGGTTTGGTACAGCAAGGTGGCGGGGGTATTTTGTGTTGAAGTGGTGGTTCTGGTGATGGTCGAAGGAGGCGGGACGAGGGGGATGGTGATGGTGCTAACGGCGGTAATACAGTGGTGGCTGCCGTGGTTGTCGTCGGGGCGGATGTCAACGGCTAGGCGAGGGATGCTTAGGTTAGGGTTAGGATTATTCTTTTTGGGATGTACGTGTCGGGGTTGTCCGACACAGGGAAGGGTGTGATTCGTGTCCGGTGTGTCGGACATGAATAGGCGAAGAATTTGTAATGGCAGTAGATATGGTGGAAGGACACCCGGGGTCGGACCCGAGGCCGTTACGGCTGACACGGAAGGAATTGGACACAGACACGATGCACGCACCTCGGTGGAAAAATTTATGGAATAAATTTGGTGGATCAAAAGCTTATGGAGGCTCCCCTATATATAGGGTGGAGAGATTCGAGTTTGATAAGGAATAGGAATCATTTAAAACTTCCTTTGATAATTCACTGTTTATTTAAATCAATTTAAAACCAATCCAAATATGTATCTAGATATATCATATCTAAAATACATTCAATAAATCAAACCTTAATTTAGATTATCCTAACCAATTAAACATTTAATAAAATTTTCAAAATAATAATAATCATTAATTTCGAAAATCATAATAATTTTTTTATATTAATAGGAAATACTTGGAACTACCCTTTGTTTAATAATTAATTATAATTTCAAAAATTATGATAAATACTTCAAAAATTACTTTTTAGGAAAATTAAGATGAATAATAAAATAAATTTTAAAAATCTACACGAATTAAATTTCGTGTACTTCGCATTCAACTATTACAAATTATCTAGGTATATATTATTTTTGAAATCGGTATAATAAATAAAAATTGCCACTAGTGCGACGAAATTTTCTATTTTAAAATAAAATATTTACTTTACTAATATTGAAATGTAATAAAATCCATAAGTAATACGTTTTCAAAATATGTACCTCGCACATATTCGCACTCGACGAGCAAATATGAAAAACGCAAATTCGCGCGCGACGTTCAAATTTGAAAACCAAAATCTGTACCAAATAAATAGATAAAAATTTTAAAATCATAGTTAAAATTTAGGGGGTTTACAGATTGTTCAGCCTGACCACCAGTGGGTTTCTCAAGCGTATCGTTTCACCATCTTCGAACCCCACACTGTCACCAAATAGGAAGTACGACTTCTTAAAACGACGTGCCCCTCCGAACAAGAGCTTCTCATCGTTAATCATCTGCTTCAAGAAAGTCTTGTCCTGTTCAAGTATGGCGAGCGTCCGTTCCGTAGGCTGGTTATGACTGATCTTGGCCTGAACCTTGCTAACCATGTTGGTTACGAGACTTGTGCCGAGGACTTGACAAGCAGAGCCGAAAGGGATTCCATCAAGTTCCGGGACAAACATATTAACTGCAAAGACATAAGAGAAAGTCAGGCTCAGAATCTGCAGAAATAACTAAGTGCTGGAGGAATCTTATGCGCCCAAAACAGCATATGGGCGCATAACATGCAGCAGCATGTGGGCACATAACATGCAGCAGCATCTGGTCGCATAACATGTAGTAACATGTGGGCGCATAACACACCACAGTGTGGGCGCATGCTCCTGTGGGCGCGTATGAATGCTCACAGAAATATGTTGCCTTGGGCACATGCACCCAGGCAGAGGAAAAGTCTGAGCATCACAAATTAAGGCTCAAGACTTTGTTTTGAGGCGTAGCCTCACCCAGGATCGGGTCTTGGACTGACGAGGACGTTGTCGCAGGAGGAGAGCCACTCGGTGCAGCCCCCTTGCCCTTCGCAGATCTCTTGGCTACCTTGGGAGACATGGTTCGTGCAGAGAAGAGATGAAAAGTCTTTTGAAAGATTTAAAAGAAAAGAGAGTAATGAATTTTCTCTCTCTTCAAAAGCCTATTTATAGGCATGGGCCAAACACTATGCATCCACTACTGCTATGCGCTTATGCGCCCACTGCATACTATGCGCCCACTATAACTTATGCGCTCACATGAAAACCCGGTCTCTTATACATTATGTGACTGCCACTTGCTGACATGGACAACACATGAAGGATGGACCTCTTCAAATTCCATCCAATGAATCTGTCAGTTCAGATTTTCGAGGAAGATCTCAACAGCCATCTCTCTGATAGTCTGGCCAAACTCTATGCGCCCAAAGGAAGAGCTACGCTATACGCCCACTGCATCACGAGAAGACGGCCCATGCTTCCTTCAAAGTATTTCAAACTCGTTCAAGTATCGAAAACTTTGAAGGGGATCTTGTAGAAGCATGAAAATTTCAGCAGTCTTGACAACCATGCACCCAAGCCAGAGAAGTCATATGCGTCCAAGCCAGAGAAGTCATATGTGCCCATATGACCAGAGCATGCTATGCGTCCAAGTCACCAGAGCATGTCCAAGTCACCAGAGCATGCTATACGCCCAAGCCACCAGAGCAAGCTATACGCCCACTCTAGACCCCTCCAGCAGGGGCACATAGCCCTGTTTTAGGTTATACGCCCAAGTCAGGACAGTCCCCAACTCGATCAAACCCACGATCAATCGTGCACCGAAGCATACGTCCACGTCAGTCTCCACGAGCAGTCATACACCGGAGTATGCGGCCACATCAACCCCACGATCAACCCATGATCACGTAATCTGCATGTGCCTATACTCTATGCGCCCAAAGCAGGACCATGTGCCCACATGAAAATCAGTGTGTTTTCTCATGTAGACGTATAACATCATTCCAGCACTGAAACGACTATAAAATGGGGTCTCATACCTCTTCAAAGCACAGGATGAAGAGCATTTTCAAGAGCCAAATTACTGCACTTCTTGCCAGTGAGCCGAGAGTTAGCAATTTTTTAGGTTTTCTTTCACTTTTGTAATCGAAGTGTCAACAGAGTAAAGGAGCAACTGTCGTTCGATCTCCATCATCCTATTCCCCAGAATTTTTTTGTACTCGAGGATCCTCAGCACAGGATCTCTCAGGCGTACTCAATTTGTGGTGCCTTATGCAAATAAGAAAAGACAACGTTTCTTCTTCTTCTTTTTGGGTGTCCACAGAAGCATCCAAGCGAGCTCCGTACCACGAGCTTCCACCTATGCCTGTACATAAAAACTGTATGGGTGTCAGTACTCAACTATACTAGTGATGTGAGCTCCTCGTCCACCCATACAAAACCGACACGTTCGTTTACTTTGTGCAATATAATCCTTTCTTTTCAATTGTCTTTCTAGTCTTGCCTTAGGATCAGTTTTAGGACAGACACCTTGGCCTATTTGTGTCTCTAGACCATTCTCGTACCAACAACGTTAACCTATCAAGTCATACTTGCCTTTTGGCCCAAAATCAGAGACACAACAACATGATAGTGTCCAATTTCCATGTAACCGTGCTATAAGTCCATTATGCCATGCCTTGTAACTCAGTAAGACTTAACCATATTGCCGCCTCACGGCCTTTGTTACTTTTGGTCACCAACTGACTCAACAAGACTTGTGAACTAGTGCCACTCAACAAACTTTGCCTTGCGATAATTTCCTGACTTAAACTCGAAATGACTCAATTCCAAACTTGTGCAACACTATGCCAACAACTTAAGACTCGACACCACATCTCGTGCCGAAGAACAGTGTTTATGTTGCAGCCAAATCTTAGGCCCGAAAATATTATCTTTATCGTGTACGCATTCTTCCCGACTCTTGATACACTGTACATAATACTCGACTCAATCTAAAGGCATATACGCGGATCGCCGCCCATGCCGACTCATCTGTATAAGGTCACTAGCATAACAAGCTATACCTGGACTCATAGCTTGCGTTGGTCGGGGCACTTCTAGCGCATGGTAGCTAGCCCCGCTGGAAGTCCCTGACTAACCTGGTGCTATCGATTCAGCACAGCCATCCTTTGTTTCCATACTCAGCCGTAACGGTCCCGGGCCCTGTAGGTCGCCGTTACGGGGAAACTATTTACCTTGTCGACAAGTTGTCCAATGACCATGCAAGACTTGACTCAAACTGACATCTCACACAGTCATTCTACTTTCAGTGTTACCACCTCTTTCAAGGCCATGTTCGATACTTCTCACAACTGAGACCCGCCTCGACGACCCGTGACCGCGAGCATTCTTCTTTTTTGCCCTATCATTTCACTTAGGGACGACTATTTAAAAGCCCCTTTTTCTAAACTCAAACAAATCAACCGTGACCCGTGCCTTAGAAACACTAAGCCCATGACATCATGCCTTACGCCAATTGGTATTCTGGATGAAACTATCGTCTAAAACACTTTATACGACGGGCCTTAAGGTCGTAAAACCAAGTAATTTTGACAACCGCAGAATACGCATGACAGTGCTTAGAATTCCTTCAATAGCCTAATAAAACTTAGCCTAACTTAATTGCATAACAACTCAACGAGCAAAGGCTGCGTCAAGCCTCGCATCGCAAAAACGTGTCGCGCATGCGTTCAACTTTGAACGACCAAGTCATCTGGGTGCCTAGTCTTAAGCCACAAACCGTGCAATGTATTTTAACCTAAGGGACGAGCCAAGACTATGCCAAGCCTTAGACGATGGGACCGTGCATGCTTTATGAAGTGTTTATGTGACGACGCCCATGATTTAGGCTAAATCTTATACTTTGTGGCGAATACCAACATTCCTTCCTCCAAGCTACGGCACGAAGGATCGAGTGTCATTTTCAAAGAACATCGTGCACCAACTCTAAGACGATAGTTGGACCCTTCCATATTCTAACTCAATCCGACCCGACTTGGGATTATTCCTTTATCTATGTGGATTCGTCTCTTTTATTATCAAGCCTACTTGTGCATTTGAAAACTTTCGTTTTATTAGTGTGAAGGCCAAGCTGAGACATGTTAACCGAAGCCACCTATCTGATTCGAGGAGTCGCCTCAATCGAGCGGGCCTTCGAGTCGGTATTCCAATGCTAAGTTCGAACGCCGTTGGCGTTTCGATTCCTCCGATTGACTGAACGGGATGGGACACTACAATAATCTTACAGTATATCCTCAGGACTGCGAGACTCAGGCGTCTGAGCCAGAAAGTGAAGGATCTATGGCTCCCTCGAGTCCTTCTCACACTCGATCTATCTTCATAGCCGACGAAAATGAGGAAGACAACAACGAAGATCTCAGACGTGTCGAAGTCCTCGAGACAAAGTTAGATACACTGACGGACACCATGAAGACCCTGTCATCGATCATAATCGACCTCAAGAGTAGCATGGCCCCTGTTGCTTCTACACCTGCATGTGATCTGCCAACCAAAAATGAATCCAGCATGTTGTCTACTGCCAATCAGGTAGGACCATCCTCTTCTACTCCATCGGCTACAGGCTCCGCAATGTTGGCCGAGATACAGCAGGCCATCAAGGAGCTGTATGCTCGTCATGATGCCAAAGAGAAGCAAGCAACACTCCAGAAGATGGGGATCTGGCAGCTATACCTTGTCGAGTGGGACAACGTCGTCTATTCTCCCAAATACAATCCACAGACGCTTACACCTTATGAAGGGAAGGGGTATCCCCGATAATAGTTAAGGTACTTTACCTCAGTAATAGGGCACCTGCCAAAGGATGACGCCCACATGTCCAACATATTCATAGGAGCCCTGTAGGGGGTAGCCTATGAGTGGTTCTACAGTCTTCCGGACGACTGCATCTCATCATTTGAAGACCTGAAGACTCGCTTCATGGACCGATTCTACGAAGGAGGCATAGATATGACCATGTCGACCCTCATAGAAATTGTCCAGAGGGAGAAAGAGCTTGTCCGTACATACTCTAGAAACGAATTGTAAAACACAATACTCTAGAGGGGGGTAAATAGAGTAGGCAGCGGAATTTAGCTATTTAAAAAATCGTTAATAACAAGATCACAGAATATATATCACAGATATGTAAATGAAAAATAGAGAACGGAGAGAAAACGCAAACACTATGATGTATATGTAGGACCGATTGTAGGAATGAGTTGTAAAGCGCAATACTCTAGAGGTGGGGTGAATAGAGTAGGCAGCAGAATTTAACTATTTAAAAATGTTAGTAACACGATCACAGATAATATATCATAGATATGTAAATAAAAAGTAGAGAGTAGAGAGCAAACGCAAACACAAGGATGTATACTGGTTTTCCTCTTGTGAGGAATAGTCCAGTCGGAAGAACTCTAGCTTCCAGTTGAATCCACTATGGAAAATCACCACAAGTTTTCATCCGAAGTTCTTGCAACTTCTACAATGCGAGCTTCGATCCGAAGTACTCGACCAACTTCAATTGTGAAGTGTGTACCTTCAATCAAGCCTCTGATTACAACCACTCTGAAACTTCTAGACCGTACCGTACTGGCAAATCGACTAGAGGATTGTAACTGGCTTAGGATTTGAAAATGAAAGCTCAGAATACTTTGGAAGAAGTAGTAGGCTTATAGAGAAGAGATATGAAAGTGAATGAGTGTGTTGAAATGATTGAAATCCTTCTATATTTATAGTTTTTCCAAAGACAGAATTCTGACAGAATTCGGGAAGAATTCGGACAGAACTCTATGAGAAAATCTCGTTGGGATCCGTAACTGCAGGAAGACCAAGTTCAAAAAGCAACGTTCACTAACCGAACTCTGGCCGAACTCTGGCCAAATTCAGGCCGAACTCTGCTAGGGTTCTGTTAGGTTTTTGCAAACTGGTTTTTGGGCTTTTTGAAAAGTCAGACAGTTAGGAAGTAGTTTGGGCTTTTGTAAGTGGGCTTATTTTCAAAATGAAAGGGTAATTTGAAAACGTTTCTTGGGTAGCCTATTTGCCAGTACGATGCAGTGTACATCGTATTCCTAGACTCAATAAATATGAAAAATTATATTGATGAAATAGAAAAACCGAGAGCCCTTTGATGACGCCTTTCTTCAAATATTTGAGCAGACTTGAAGACGTTTTTTTTACTTGATGGCGGTCGTCCAAAGGTAAACAGATCTGGAAATCTGAATACCTTTCGGAGGCTTCGCCCCCGACCCCTGACGGAGGGCGCTGCCCCCTCGACCCCTGTCCGCTGACCGGGCAGCGGAACCCCCGATACGAGGCCCCGGATAGGTCGTTAGGCGGTTCAGAGAAATCTTCTTGTATGACGTCGTCGTTGGCCCATCTATTGCATATGTCCTGGTTTAATCATGTTTGATCATGCTTATTGCATGTCTGTAAATACATGTTAGAAGACCAAAGCAGTATGATACATTATGGTACAAATATATGATGTAGAACAGTAGGACAATTCTAACATTAGGACAATGCTAAGTTTAAGTAGCAACATGATAGTGATTACATGAATATTAGTGACATCATTATGTTAAACTTAATTGATTAGCCATATTCAAAAACATGATATAATCATTGGGCTAACAATCTCCCCCTTTTTATTATGGCAAATCCTTTAAGTTTAATATATATACAATAGATGCATGTATCACTAATAAACACATAATACTAGAATATTAACAAACACATAATACTAGAATATTGTGTGCTGACTTAAACTTATTTCTCCCCCTTTGACATGATCAAAAATAAGCTCCCCCGTAATTAGATCTAAAATAAACTTAAGCATAAGTAAATGAGGAAAGCAAATCATGATCAAGGATTAGGAGAACAGTGTAATGACAAGTTTAGAAAACTACAAAACTAAAGAATAAAAACTTGTCAACACAGTATAGTTGGTTAAAAAAAAATCAATCAATAAATAGTATACTGTCACGACCCGCACCCGCTTTTCGGATGCGAGCTCGTGAGCAAGCCAGCTACATATCGAGCGGACTCCAGCCCGACTCGAGTACGTATAAGCTGTCAAGGTCATGGGTATTATGTCTAGTCTAAACTGTATCTCAATCCACAAGAATCAAATGAACAAGAATGAACAAGTATGGGTTATGGTCTGCAGCCCATTAGCATATTGTTCGATTAGACTCTAAGAACGATATGAGTCTATAAATAAGCAGAGTATGTCATGGTACTGAATATAAAGCACGAGAGAAACAATAAAGAAATATCACAAACAATACATGTATCATAAATCGCAATCCTCTACCATCCCGCTCTGCTAACTAACTCCATGCAGTCGCTAAACCTGAAGAGATCATCAGGTCCTCAGAGGACTAGCAAGATACATAATATACAAGCCAACATGTAACAGTAAAAAGAAGCAAGAAACAATCAAGGGTATCCAACGAGACAAAATGAACCAAGACACAAGATCTAAACACGAGGATCCTAAGACACTGGCATGCCATACTAGAAATGGCTGGCTATAAACCGCAGTCAAGGCAAGTACTCACAATCTATAGTATCTCAATCGCTGTCAAGGCAAGTACACACAACCAAGACGGTAGCCAATCCTAGTATAAAATCCTATAGACCATAGTCAAGGTAAGTACTCATAATCTATAGAATGTCAAAGTCAAGTCCCACTCAAGTCATGTCATGTCAAGTCAAGTCAAGTCGAGTTATAATCAAGTCGAGACAATCGTGGTGTGGGACTAGATGAGTCTATCAAGCAAAACGTATGAAACTAACACGGTGTAACCGATAGAACTATCATAACCGAAAGGAACGAGAATGTACAAGCAACTAGAAACATGTAAAGTGAACTATAACAGGAAAAGTGTAATAGACATGGAATAAAGCAGTCACGACTGTAAGGAAAAGAACAGCAGCAAGATGGTAAACATGTATATAAATTATACTATACAAGTTGGCAAGGTATACTTGCCTGGAGGGTGCACGCAGAACCAACAATGTATCGCCAATCACAAATCAAAAAGTCCAAGTCATCACAACTGTCTCCGAAAGCTGAAATAAACGTTACCAACATTCTCAAAATAGTCAAATTAGCTAGGATTGCCTGTCCCTAAGTCCAATTCTGGACACAGGGGCAAAACGGTAATTTAGGACAAAACGATGTATGCCGTTGGACCCGCTTTGCACCGAAAAGTATGCCAGAGTCAATGGTCTCTAAAGTCGTCAAACTACATGTCTACGGATCCAGTTTTCCGATACAAACCCAACCATATATCCAAAGTTGGATTTCGGCGGGCCGTACACAAAATCGCCCGTTGAGTGGGACCGTGGGGCCCGCAAAACGACGTACGATTCGACTGTCTCAGATTTGGACCAAACTTGGCATGCCAGACCAAAAAAATGATACATTCTTGCTGGCGCAAGTTTCGTCTCGATCTGACGAGCGTGCATAAAGTAATTGAAAATTTTGCAAAGTGCACGATACGGTGAATTTCGACGGATACGCATCAAATTCGTCGCGCACACGCGACCAATTTGAATTCCGTCAAAGCCCACACGACTACGAAGCCGTTACACAGCTTTCGATGCCTTCGGTTCGCGACCACGTTGCCCGGAATAGCGGGACGCACATCGTGTGGATGATTTCAATGTTTTTAAAACAGGTTTTTGGAAAACTTTAGAATTCGATTTCTCGACGAGTAGTCGATGAATTCAAATTCTGTAAGAAGGGATTCAAAGTCCTACATGTTTTCAAAAAGTGTCTTCAAATAAAAATTCTAATATTGGACTGGATCGATCAGAATCGATCGACAAACTTGGGTGATTGGGCTGTTTTAAGGCTCTATTTTAGGCTGGTTTTTCGTCTACTTTGCGTCGATTTTTCTGACAACCTAGGGCTCTACAATTAATTCTAATTGAATGGATTTAGAGTCGTATAGTTGGGCTTTGTACCTGAGAAGACGGAACATGAAACGACGGAGTGTGCGGCACGGGAGACGGGCACGAAGTCGGGGTCGGGCAGCTGTCGCTGTGTTCCACACGCACATGTGCGCGCGAATTCAGGCGTTCGGCCGGCCGACGGTGCCCCCCCGATGGCGCGTGCGCGCGCGCGGGTTGCGCCCAGGTCGGGGCTGAGGGTGGCACAGGTGTGGGTTGCGTTAGGGTTTTGAAGTTCTCTCTCGCTCTCTCGTATTTATACATATGTATGCGCGGTTTGCGGGGGGGTTAACTTCAGTTGAGGCTCGGCTGGGAAAGCCACTGCTGGGCTTGGTTTGGCTGGATTGCTCGGCCAGTGGGCCCAGCTTGAGGCTGTGGGTATGGGTATTGGGCTGATCGGCTACTGCTGCTTGCATTTCTAATCCAATAATTGTATTCATATATATATTTATATATATATGAATACAATATATATAGATATATGTATATATATATTTATATATTTATATATATATACCTATACTCATATATTTATACACATTTATATATAAATATACACATATTTCTATATACATTTACATATACACACATATACAAATTCATACGTATATATAATTATATATATACACACGCACATATACATTTATATATCTATAAAATTCACACATATACGTATACAATTTATTTATATATTTATACTCACATACGTATTCTTATATTAGATATATATATATATATATATATATATATATATATATATATATATATATATATATATATAATATATATATATATATATATATATATATATATATATAAATATATTTTTTTTTTTAATATATATATATATATATATGCACACAATTATACATATATATATATATATATATATATATATATATATATATATATATATATATATATATATATATATATATATATATATATATATATATATATATATATATATATATATATATATATATATATATATATATACATATTTTATATTCATATATACTTTATACACATGTAATATATATATATATATATATATATATATATATATATATATATATATATATATATATATATATATATATATATATAATATATATATATATATATATTATATTCATATATATACTTTATACACATGTAATATTTATATTTATATACAAGCACACATGCACATATATTTACATTTATATATAACAATCTCCAAAAATCTAATTAAATACTTTTATAGAAAATATCAATCTCAATTTTACATATTTTTATATATATACACGTATACCCCTATATACATTTATATGTATATACGTACCCATACACAATATATAATATTTATTTATATTCACACACGTATATAATATATATTCGTATTCACATACACTTACGCACATTTATAATATTTATATATATACATATACCAATAAACCCCCTAAATAAACTCCATAATACCCATAATCCACAGATAATCCAAAGAGTCTTGGTGGACATATCTGACCTTAGAAAATTGTACCAATATTCTAAAATTCTATTTAAATAATAACAATAATAATAATAATACCCATTTGTATAAATAACCAAATATTTAGGAAATATCGTTAAGTCTATCCAAAAAGGTAGAAAATATTTGTACATACCTAAAAGTAGGTCTACATAGGCTTGGGCTTGGTTTGGGTCCAATTTGCACTAGTTTGGTACAACCGGGTTCCCTAAAACTAAATATTATAATTAATAAATAAATAATCTACGATATGGGTTATGTCGTAACTTGGCCTGGTTTTCTTAGTTAGGGCATCACTATGGCTTGGCCTTCTCTACCAGGGCTAATACACTAGTCGAAGCATGCCACTACACTACCCATGCCATAATTCCTAGTCACCTTGTACTCTCATTCTCAACCATGGCTAAAATCATTCTACCGTAATAATTAACAAAATAATTATTTATAAAAATCATAATTCACCATTTAAATAAAATAAATAAAATAAAATTATTTTTAAAAAAATCTGGGAAGGGAGGCTACATATACCAACTAGAAATCCAAAAAATGAAACATGTTTTGAATGTCATTTGACCAAAAAAAAAATCTATCAATATAGTAGGAATCAATCATTGGTCATAAATAAATCATGAGGAATAGAAATTCGCAGATCTAGTATATATAAAAGAATCAAAAATATAATGAGACTTTTAACAATGATCACAAAAAAAATATGATTCATAATTTGCCCATACAAATTAGTTAATCAATTCAATAAAGAGTACATTCATCGAAAAAGAAATCAAAAATATGTATACTAGAATCTATGCAAAATCTATACCAAAGTTCATGCATTTGAATTCAATTACCTTAGCATGATATATAAATATCCATTAGATAAACATGAAGGTAATGAAGACAAAATACTTGAGGAGGAGAAATTCAGTCGACCTGAATGCTCCCCCGCAAAGTATGATCAGTCTAAATAAGATAATCATGAACTTTGAGATAAAATCTCAATAAGAAATGCCAAATCAGTTTAAACTCAAAAGGATTATCAAAAAAATTAAATTAATTCAAACTCAAGGAATAATCAAATAAGGATGATTAAACATATTTGGCAAGATAACTTTTAGAAACTCGAAAATGAGATAATTAAAAATGATTATAATCATATATTCTCTCATAAAACCAATATAAATCCAAATATCATGAATAACTCAACAAGATATTTTAAGAGTATATGTCCATGATGAACTAGTTATACCACATATTAAGGGCATAAGGGAATTGAAACAATTAATTTGCTCCCCCTTAAAATATGCGTATATAGTTCAAAAATAATTTATATGCATGAAATAGATAAAATAAATAATCAAAAGATCTAAGTGATATCCAAGATATGCATCTTTTCTTTCCTTTGGTCAAATGCATATAAAATTTCAAACTCAAAACAAATATCATCTTTAGGCAAGAAAAAGAAATATCCAATAAATAAACACTTAAAGATAAAAAAATAACATATATCTCCAATATATATATAAAAGAAATATTTTAAGACATTAAAAGATTTTGAAAACTATCTTTAATAATAAAATTTGAGTACCGAACATATTCAATAAATCAAAAAAAATCAAAATACTTTTCAAAAATATGAAATTTATTATGAAAAATTGTCTTAGTAAATGTTCGAATGCATCCATTTAGTCCTCAGACTGAAAGCTGGCGATTCGAATCACAAAAATTTCAATAAAAGAATCCATAAATCATAAATAAATCCATTTGAACAAATAAACATAACTAGATAGATGTTCAAAGAAAAATGTATTCTAGATATATGGCATGTCAAGGGGATAATTGATTTGAAATAATTAACTGCTCCACCTTTACATGGCTATATCCCAAAATAATAATATTGACAAAATTTTAAAATAAAATTAAGAGACATATTTTCAGAAGTAGAAAATTAATCCAAAAATATTAGGTCTTCTTATCAAAGTTTATTTCTTCCCTTTCAAAGCCTTAGCACAGCGTCCATCCGATAACCGAAGGATTTAAAAAAAAGAAATGCTTTGAGAGAAAGACATTTAATATGCATGACTTCTCCCCTGCAAAGAGTTACTGTTGTAGACAGTAAGTAACTTGAATAAGAAGATAATAATAAAGCTTAAAATCATGAATATTACGAATATTACACAAGCTAAAGATGAAATCACAATACCATAATATTCAATGAGTAGTCACGAATACGAAAAACAATCATCTTTAGACAAAAGAAGAAATATCCATTAAATGAACATTAAAAAAAATAATCAAAAGATATTTCAAATTAGCATGATGAATAATCGTATAAGTCAAAAAAAATGACATAAATTGATCTATGCTATAGAATCTCACAATCGACAAGATAGATCAACATATGCTACCTTTTGTGAAAATATAAAGAAAGAATATTATCCATCAAATCTAAAATTCGAAATCCACCAGATAATAATTGCAACTAGATCTCAATAAATCTTTAGTTTATAAAGTGTTGATTAATCTTGGGTTAGCTGTAGAGGTATTATCCCAGCTAACGGAGGTTCACCGGGGAACACTTAAGTACCGCTTCGCTTCGACCGTAGTCGTGGTGACAGACAGACCCTTTGTAGGCTTGTACCCAAAACAAATCTCTTCTTTAATAACCGAGGATTTAAAAAGAATTAGTGAAATATAAAATCAATTATATTCTGTCTTAAAAAAATCTTAGAACAATGCAGCATACGGTATAAGATGTGTCAATTACATTTATCCATATTTGCTACAAAATTATTGGGTAACAATAAAATATAAAAACATTTGTAAATCAAATGAATGACCTAGATACGCTGATGTATTTTGGAACCTAGGGGACTGGGTTCAGTACCTTGGATCCAGAATTAGACGATAGTTGCAAGTAGACCTTAATAAATCTTAAGTCTATAAAGTATTGATCACTTCGAGTTAGCTGTAGGGGCCGGTTTCCAGCTAGCGGTAGTCCGAAGACTAGTGCACCGTGTCGCTTCAGGCTATTTACACCTGTATGACAGAAGGACCCTTTCGGCTTGTTCCCAAAATGATTTCTACTCTTAAGAACTTAGATTCAAAGGAATATATGCAGTATCATCGAACATCGTTGAAATCCAGAATCCTTAAAAGTAAATACCCAAATAATAGTTTATCAAGATTAAGATATTAAAAATATCATGTATACAAAATGTCAACCAAAAAGCCAAGAAAATAAAAACATCATTAAAAGAGGCTTTGAGAAAGAAGCTAATGAAGATAAGAACATAAATTTATTCAAAGTAATCAATAGCTTAAGTATGAAATAAGCACAAGTTTAAAAACTACTTTTCAAAATAATATAGAACTTGAACTTAACTCATATATCCCCATAAAGATATTTATACAAAAATATAAGAAACATGAGCAATATATAAATAAAATGAATTATTCATGTATCCTTAATAAGCATAAAAAAATATTGCAAGATCAAAAACATGCATAAATAAACTTTATCAGACAAAGATGTGATTCATAAGAAGTTAATCACAATAAAATTTGAGAATCAATAGTGAATATATTATGCAAGCACAAGATTAACATAAAAGTATATGTATATACTTTTCAAGTAAATAGGAGACTTGTGCTAAACATACATACTCACAAAAATAATGATCAAAGTAAATACGATATGTTAAAGACAAATCAATAAGATGTGACCATTAAAAATATTAAGGACGAAGAGTTAAAATATATTCACAAAAAAGCTCATATGCATGCTTCAAGAATAAACATTAAAGGGTAAAAAGCATACATAGATAAATGTGTCACACTAATGAAAGGTGAGTAAAATACTGTATAGTGTGAACTAAATATTTAAGCTAAACAGCTAGTCAAGCTAGGATTATATCTCACATTGATTCAAACAATAAACAATTCAAAATATATAAATGAGAACTAATAGAAAGAAATCAATAAGAACATGCTAAATATTAAAAACTATATAGAAAGCATGTTACCGAAGTGGTTCTAGTGACCACACTTCTGTTGGTGCAATTGCATGGAAGATGACCTTTGTAGCTTTGCAATCACCAACATGTTCCATGGTTCTATTTGATATGAGAAGCTTCACCTGCAATATTAGGTGAAGACTTTGGTATCCAATACTTGGATCCACATTTGTTAGCTTTGGGAACCCATTTGCACAAGTTCATATCAACTAGTTTTCTAATCTGACAATGATTAGAAGCATGTCCATTCATACCGCAATAATGATAGAAAGAATTAATATTAGTACTATGTACAACAGTATGAGAACGTGCAGTGGTGTGATATGATGTGCGTGGATACTTTTAATAGAAAGAATGGTTGTGTGAAGCTTTAGCTTTGCTTGCTTCCTTAGTAAAAGATCTGACATGTGCGACTTTGTGATGTGCTAAGTGTCTTGTGTTAGACTGAGTCATAGGTTGTATTACCTGCTTTTCCAGTCTAATCTCAAACTTTTTAGAGTTAGCACAGACCTCATCATACTTAGCAGAAAGAGCATCAATTCTACATGAAGCAATAGAATACGTCTTCTTTTTTGATTCTAATTCCTCCTTAAGTTTAGCATTTTCTTGAATGCTTTTCTGAATGCAATCAAGTGCCTCATGCAATCTAAACTTCAGTGTGGAAATATCAGTAGAATTATCAGAAGGAGAACTATTTCTAGCATCATTCAATAAGCAAGTAAGCTGTTCATTCTCACGCTTATAGGATAAAATATCCTTTCTAGCTTGCTTATACTTATCAAATACTTTCTTGTGTTCTTCTAACAGATCACTGAAAGCATCAGATAAATCATCATAAGAAAATTCACTCTCTTCAGAAAAAGAATTATTTTGTACCTCGTTAGATAATGCCATTGAGCATAAATTTGCAGCTTGATGAGGTTTCTCTTCTTCTTCTTCTTCTTCTTCTTCTTCTTCTTCTTCTTCTTCTTCTTCAGAAACTCTTGCTTCGCTTTCACACCATACGCTCGTGCTAGTGTACTTGTGAGATGATGATCTTTCTTTTTTTGATCGTTCGTAGCGACTCTCCTTTCTAGTAGTAGTACAATCTTCTTGGATGTGGTCTATCTTCTTGTAATTGTCACATACAAGCTCTTCTTCGTATAAAGGATTATGTTGTATCTTAAATCCCAATTTCATCATGCATATATTTGCATCATTATGAAGACTATCCTTCTCTCTGGAGTTGTTAGCTTTGCTTTCACACCTGCACTCATAAGTAGCTTCAAGAACTTTCCAAATTTTATGAGATGTTGTGCAAGTATTAATAAGATTAAAAACATTTGTGTCTACAACACAATAAAAGATATGCATAACTTTTGCATCAAGGCTAGCTAACTTCTTCTCTTCCTCCGTGTAACAATAATAAGGCTTGTTGCTTATGGAGGATGTGAGAATAGAAGTGATAGTAGGCTTTTTGTAGCCATTTACAATAATTGACCATAAGTCAAAATCTAGAGACTTCAAGTAGAAGCTCATTCGTGTTTTCCAGTATGTGTAATGTGTACCATCAAATAGTGGGAGTATATTTGAGGATTGCTCTTCAGTTGTGAAGTACATACTTGACATATGTGATATAGTGATCTTATGTAACAACAGTTATAAAATAACAATATTACCTCTCTTTACCTGTATAACCCGCTCTGATAATGAGGATCTGCTCCAAGGATTTTAAGCCAAATAATAGAGTCCTTGCTAGGATACCAATTGAAGGAGCAATTGGTATAAGCAATAATATCTCTATAAGGAGTACCTGCTCTCTAGTTGTAGCACTGGCTCTGATACCAATTGTAGGAGCAATTGGGATCAGAATATAATACCTCTTGATGCAGCACTAGCTCTGATACCAATTGTAGGATAGATTGTAGGAACGAGTTGCAAAGCACAATACTCTAGAGGGGGTGAATTGAGTAGGCAGCGGAATTTAACTATTTAAAAATGTTAGTAACACGATCACAGATAATATATCACAGATATGTAAATAAAAAGTAGAGAGTAGAGAGCAAACGCAAACACAAGGGTGTATACTGGTTTCCCTTTTGTGAGGACTAGTCCAGTCGGAAGAACTCTAGCTTCCAGTTGAATCCACTATGGAAAATTACCATAAGTTTTCATCCGAAGTTCTTGCAACTTCTACAACGCGAGCTTTGATCCGAAGTACTCGACCAACTTCAATTGTGAAGTGTGTACCTTCAATCAAGCCTCTGATTACAACCACTCTGAAACTTCTAGACCATACCGCACTGACAAATCGACTAGAGGATTGTAACTAGCTTGGGATTTGAAAATGAAAGCTCAGAACACTTTGGAAGAAGTAGTAGGCTTATAGAGAAGAGATATGAAAGTGAATGAGTGTGTTGAAATGATCGAAATCCTTCTCTATTTATAGTTTTTCAAAAGACAGAATTCTGACAGAATTCGGGGAAAATTCGAGCAGAACTCTATGAGAAAATCTCGTTGTGATCCGTAACTGCAGGAAGACCAAGTTCAAAAAGCAACGTTCACTAACCGAACTCTGGCCGAACTCTGGCCGAATTCGGGCCGAACTCTGCTAGGGTTCTGTTAGGTTTTTGCAAACTGGTTTATGGGCTTTTTAAAAAGTCAGACAGTTAGGAAGTAGTTTGGGCTTTTGTAAGTGGGCTTATTTTCAAAATGAAAGGGTAATTTGAAAACGTTTCTTGGGTAGCCTATTTGCCAGTACGATGCAGTGTACATCGTATTCCAAGACTCAATAAATATGAAAAATTATATTGATGAAATAGGAAAACTAAGAGCCCTTTGATGACGCCTTTCTTTAAATATTTGAGCAGACTTGAAGACATTTTTTTTACTTGACGGCGGTCGTCCAAAGATAAATAGATCTGGAATTCGGGGGCTTCGCCCCCGACCCCTGACGGAGGGCGCTGTCCCTCGACCCCTGTCCGCTGACCGGGCAGCGGAACCCCCGATGCGAGGCCCCGGATAGGTCGTTAGGCGGTTCAGAGAAATCTTCTTGTATGACGTCGTCGTTGGCCCATCTATTGCATATGTCCTGGTTTAATCATGTTTGATCATGCTTACTGCATGTCTGTAAATACATGTTAGAAGAACAAAGCAGTATGATACATTATGATACAAACATATGATATAGAACAGTAGGACAATTCTAACATTAGGACAATACTATATTTAATAGCAACATGATAGTGATTACATGAATATTAGTGACATCATTATGTTAAACTTAATTGATTAGCCATATTCAAAAACATGATATAATCATTGGGCTAACAGTATACTAGTTTTTCTCTTGTGAGGACTAGTCCAATCGAAAGAACTCTAGCTTCCAGTTGAATCCACTATGGAAAATGACCACAAGTTTTCATCCGAAGTTCTTGCAACTTCTACAATGCGAGCTTTGATTCAAAGTACTCGACCAACTTTAATTATGAAGTGCCTTTCTTCAATCAAGCCTTTGACTACAATCACTCTGAAACTTCTAGACCGTACCGTACTGGCAAATCGACTAGAGGATTGTAACTGGCTTGGGATTTGAAAATGAATAGCTCAGAATACTTTGGAAGAAGTAGTAGGCTTATAGAGAAGAGATATGGAAGTAAATTGGTGAGTTGAAATGATCGAAATCCTTCTCTATTTATAGTTTTTCAAAGGCAGAACTCTGTCAGAATTCGGGCAGAACTCTATGAGAAAATCTCGGCAAGATCCGAAACTACAGGAGGACCAAGTTCAAAATTCAACGTCCACTGACCGAACTCTGGCCGAATTCGGGCCCGAGTTCGGCCCGAACTCAGGCCAAAATTCTGTTGGAGTTCTGTCAGGGTTTTTGCAAATTGGTTTTGGGCTTTTTGAAAAGATCAAGCAGTTAGAAAGTAGTTTGGACTTTTGTAAGTGGGCTTGTTTTCAAAATAAAAGGGTATTTTGAAACCGTTTCTTGGATAGCCTATTTGCCAGTACGATGCAGTTTACATCGTATTCCTAGACTCAATAAATATGAAAAATATATTGATCAAATAGGAAAACCAATAGCCTCTTTGATGATGCCTTTCTTCCGATATTTGAGCAAACTTGAAGACGTCTTTTTCCTTGATGGTGGTTGTCCAAAGATGAACAGATCTGGAAATCTGAATACCATTCGGGGGCTTCGCCCCCGAACCCCCACGGGAGGCGCTACCCCTTCAACCCTTGTCCACTGACCGGGCAGCGGAACCCCCGATGCGAGGCCCTGGATAGGTCGTTGGACGGTTCAGAGAAATCTCCTTGTATAACGCCGTCTTAGGCCCATTAATAATAATTCTCCATTACATATGTCCTGGTTTGATAATGTTTGATCATGCTTACTCTATGTCTGAAAGTACATGTTAGACAAACAGAACAATATGATACAAGCATAGCAATATGATATAGAACATTTAGGACAATACTAAGTTTAAGTAGCAACATAATAGTGATTGCATGAATATTAGTGATATCATTATGGTAAACTTAATTTATTAGCCATATTCAAAAACATGATATAATCATTGGGCTAACAATCTTCCCTTTTTGAATTATGGCAAATCGGTTAAGTTTAATATATATACAATAGATGCATGTATCACCAATAAACACATAATACTAGAATATTGTGTGGTAACTTAAACTTATTTCTCCTCCTTTACATGATCAAAAATAAGCTCCCCTGTAATTAGAGCTAAAATGAACTCAAGCATAGGTAAAGGAGGAAAGCAAAAATAATCATGATCAAGGATTAGGAGAACAGTGTAATAACAAGTGCAGAAAAAAATGCATAAAATAGAAAAAAATATGTCAAAACACAATATAGTTGGTTGAATGTAAACAAAGAAAACTGAAATTAAGCAATATATAGTTTACCAACTAGAAATCCAAAAATGACATTCAAAACTCAATATGATGAATAAATATAATTGTAGTTTTGAAATATACCAATAAAGTATTTTAATAAAAAGTAGATATCAATATAGTAGAAATCAATCATTGGTCATAAATAATCCATGAAAAAAATAAAAAATTCATAGATCTAGTATATACCAAATAAATAAAAATGTAATGAGACTTTTAACAATGATCACAAAAAAATATGATTCATAATTTGCCCATACAAATTAGTGAATCAATTCTATAAAGAGTATAATCATCGAAAAGAAATCAAAATAAATATACTAGAAGCTATGCAAATTCTATACCAAAGCTCATCCATTTGAATTCAAGTACCATATCAAGATACATCCATTAGATGAACATAAAGGTAATAAAAAATACTTGAAAAGGAGAAATTCAGTCGGCTTGAATGCTCTACAAAATATGATCAGTATAAATAAGATAATCATGAACTTTGAGATAAAATCTCAATAAGAAAAGCCAAATCAATTTAAACTCAAGGAATCATCAAAATTAAATATATTTGACAATATTTTAAGAACTGATATAAATGAGAGAGTCAAAAAGAGGTAATAATAATCATATATTCTCTCATAAACTTACTAAAATAAAAAATCATGAACCAATCAACAAGATATGTTAAGTAAAATAATATATATCCATGATGAACTTGGTGTACCACATATTAAGGGCATAAACGAATTGAAACAATTAATTTGCTCCCCCTTAAAATATGTGTATCTAGTTCCAAAATTAAAAACAAATATCTTCTTTAGGCAAAAATAAATATTCAATAAATAAATGCTTAAAGATGAACAAATAAAATATATCTCCAATTAAAATCTTATATAATAAGAAAAATGATTTTACGACAGTAAAGAATTTTTGAAAACTGTCTTAATGTGAATAACGGACAGATTCAATAAAGCAGAGAGAAATCAAAAAGACTTTTGAAATGCGAAAATTAGTATAAAAAATTATCTTAATAAATGTTTGAATGCGTCCATTTAATCCTCAGACTGAAAGCTGGCGATTCGAATTACGGAAACAATTTCAATAACAACATCCATAAATCATAAATAAATACATTTGAACAAATAAACATAACTAGATAAATGTCCAAAGAAAAGTGTATTCTAGATATATGGCATGTCAAGGGGATAATTGACTTGAAACAATCAACTCCTCCACATTTACATGGTTATATCCAAAAATAATAGTATAGATAAAATTTAAAATCAGAGAAAAATAGAAAACTAATTCAAAAATATTAGGTCTTATTATCAATGTTCATTTCTTCCCTTTTAAAGCCGTTGCACGGTGTCCATCAGATAACCGTAAGGTTATAGAGAAGAAACACTTTGATAGAGAGAGACATTCAATATGCATGACTTCTCCCCTGCAAAGAGTTATTATTGTAGACAGTAAGTAACTTGAATAAGAAGATAATAATATAAAGCTCAAAATTATTGAATATTACACAAGTTAAAGACGAAATCACAAGACCATAATATTCAATGAGTAGTCACAAGATCATCAAGTCTGAATATCGAATAGTGACAGAAAAATGAGTATATCAGAAGATGACAAACATTAACCTATGGAAGATCAATGTATGTTATCTTTTGAAAAATATCATTATATAATATTATCCATCAAAGCTAAAATCCAAAATCCAAAATCCAGCAGATAACAATTGCAACTAGATCTCAATAATTCTTTAGTTTATAAAGTATTGACCATTCTTGGGGTTAGCTGTAGGGGTATTTTTCCAGCTAACGGAGGTTCACGGGGGAATAATTAAGTACCGCTTCGCTTTGGCCTTAGCCGTGGTGACAGACAGACCCTTTGTAGGCTTGTACCCAAAACAAATCTCTTCTTTAATAACCGATAATTTAAGAAGGAATAGTGCAATATGAAATAAATTGTATTCTATGGACTTAAAAAAAATCTTAGAACAATGTAGCATACAACATAAGATGTATCAATTACATTTATCCATATGTGCTACAAAATTATTGTGTAACAATAAAATATAAAGCATTTATAAATCAAAATATAGGACCTCGATACGTTGATGTATTTTGAAACCTAGGGGACTGGGTTCAGTACCTTGGATCCAGAACTAGACGATAGTTGCAAGTAGACCTTAATAAATCTTAAGTCTATAAAGTATTGATCACTTCGGGTTAGCTTTAGAAGCCGATTCCCAACTAGTGATAGTCCGAAGACTAGTACACCGTGTCGCTTCAGGCTATTTACACCTGTATGACAGAAGGACCCTTTCGACTTGTTTCCAAAATGATCTCTACTCTTAAGAACTTAGATTCAAAGGAATATATGCAGTATCATTGAACAACATCGAAATCCAGAATCCCTAAATATAAAAGAAATACCCAAAGGATGGTTTATCAAGATCAAGATATTAAAAATATCATGTATCCAAAATGTCAACCAAAAAGCCAAGAAAAACATTATTAAAGAGGCTTTGAGGAAGAAGCTAATAAAGAGAAGAACAAAAAATTTGTTCAAAGTAATCAATAGCTAAAGTATGAGATAAACACAAGTTTGAAACTATTTTTTTTAAAATAATATAAAACATGAACTTAACTCATATATCAGACAAAGATGTAATTGATTCATAAGAAGTTAATAAAAATAAATATGAGAATCAATAGTGAATATATTATGCAGGCACAAGGTTAAAATAAATTATATGTATATACTTTTCAAGTAAAGATGAGACTTGTGCTAAACATACATACTCACAAAATACTGATCAAAGTAAATACGACATGTTAAAGACAAATCGATAAGAAGTGACCATTAAAAAATATTAAATTAGAGAGTCAAAAAAATATTAACTCAAAAAAAAAGCTTCTATGCATGCTTCAAGAATAAAGATTAAAAGTAAAGAGCATACATAGACAAATGTGTCACACTAGTAGAAAATAATGTACTATATAGTGTGAACTGATCATTTAAGCTAAAAAGCTAGTCATGCTAGGATTATATCTCACATTGATTCAAATAATAAATAACTAAAAGATAGCAAAACATTAATAAGAACATGCTAGATTCTATAAATAAAATCATAAAATAAATCATTTTAGCATATTACCAATGTGGTTCAAGTGACCACACTTATGTTGGTGCAATTGCATGGAAGATGACCTTTGTAGTTGTGCAACCACCAACACATTCTATGGTTCTATGGTTCAACATAAGTAGCTCCACTTGAAATATTAGATGAAGACTTTGGTATCCAATACTTGGATCTACATTTGTTAGCTTTGGGAACCCATTTGCACAAGTTTATATTAACTAGTTTTCTAATCTGACAACGATTAGAAACGTGTCCATTCAAACCCCAATAATGACAGAAAGTATTAATAATGCTATGTGCAGCAGTATAAGAACGTGCAGTGGGGTGACATGATGTGTATGGATACTTGTAATAGAAAGCATGGTTGTGTGAAGCTTTAACTTTGCTTGCTTCCTTTGTAAAAGATCTGACGTGTGTGACTTTGTGATGTGCTAAGTGTCTTGTGTTAGACTGAGTCGTAGGTTGTATTACTTGCTTTCCCAATCTAATCTCTAACTTTTTAGTGTTAGCACATATCTCATCATATTTAACATAAAGAGCATCAATTCTACATGAAGCAGTAGAATACTTCTTCTTTTCTGATTCTAATTCTTTCTTAAGTTTAGCATTTTCTTGAGTGCTTTTCTTAATGCAATCAAGTGCCTCATGCAATCTAAACTTCAATATGGAAATCTCAGTAGAATTATCAGAACGAGAAGTATTTCTAGCATCATTCAGTAAGCAAGTAAGCTTTTCATTCTCACACTTATAGGATAGAATATCCTTTCTGGCTTCCTTATACTTATCTAATACTTTCTTGTGTTCTTTCAATAGATCACTGAAAGCATCAGATAACTCATCATAAGAGAATTCATTCTCTTCCAGAACAGAGTTGTCTTGTACCTCATTGGATAATGCTATTGAGCATAAATTTATAGCTTGACGAGGTCTCTCTTCTTCTTCGGAATCGCTTGCTTCGCTTTCATACCATATGCTCATGCTAGCGTAACCAAAATGGTAAATTAGGAACACCGAGTTATTTTTAATCTTGAACACTTATTTTGTGTACCTAGGTTCTGGAACGTACTATAACCGTTCCAGATAAAAAAAAAAGTGTTCCAAACGTTTACTTATTATTATTATTTTTTAAATATTTATTTTGGAACATACTTGAACTGTTCCGAAAAAATGTAAACATGTACATTTCTTATTATTGTACTCAGTAACACTTCACCCCCTTCTTTATAAAACCTCAAATCTCAGTTTTCTTCTTCATTTTCACCTTCCTCCTCCTTCACATATCGAAGATGGAGGCAGAGAAGTACTAGGAAACCTAATGGCATTCGATGCAACCGACCATATCTAATATGTTTCCTCCTCTAGATGCTTCTTCTATTAAATCTAAATTCAACCTATGGTTTCCTTTTGTTTTCTTCTTCTAAGGTCTCGATTGACTCATGCATTATAGTTTATTTATGACAGAGAGGAGGTGACGAAGGCTTATATTGAGAAAGGAATAGAGTTGGTCCAGAGTATTGCTAATGCTCTCTTCAGCCTGCCATCCTCCGCCGACCTGGACAGTCCCCTCGTCCAATTTCCCGTCCCGCTACTAGGCTTCCAAGGGAGAGCAAGTAAATTGTTTGTGATATTGCTGCTGTAAAGTTTTATAATTATTTTGAGAATAGTGTATGTTTTTTGTCCAATACATGTTTATGCTTCCTTATGAAATGGAGATAGGGACAATACTCATGATCAAACCTGTTAAGAATAAATGGATATAGGGACATTTCCCACTGTGGATGTTCTAAACAAACAAAAAATTGGGCGGCCCTAATATCCTATCATAATCATTCGATGATTTGTAATGCATAATTTGTTTTTGGAGTATGATATGGAGTGCCCCATGTGCTCTTTTTGATAGAAACTTCTTCTTTTTTTCTTTTTCTTTTTTATCTCTGACATTGCATAATCTACGCCAAGTGGTTTACTTAACATTCTACTGACAACAATCATATGACCTTCTCCTAACCAAAGGGACCATCTGCAAACTAGATGGATCAAGGTTTAGCTTATGTAGTTCTGTGCTGAAGGAAAACCATACTACAGTACAGAATTATAAGTCCACTGATCGGAGGAATGCTATAAAAAGATTATGTCAGCCTTCATAGTGAGACAAGAACAAGTGCACCAAGGAGAGAGTGATAAATTTTTAGACTTGCATTGTGCATAAACAATTAAACACTTGCACATACAGCTAATTTGTTGGCAGGAACAAGAGGGCTGGACCAAGGTTAGTGCAGATGGAATATGACATATTCTTTCAAAGAGGTGCTATTTAGATACATTCTGGATATTGTGAACCACCTCATAGAAAGCCCTCATTCAAGACACTGTTGTTTCAAATATTGGTAAATTGTATCATAGTACAAGAATTAAGTGGAGAACCTATCTAATTGACCAGCTACTGATCATAATTGCTACAGCCGGTTACCTCTAAATGAAGTGAGTTATATTTCCATTAATTTTCTTTGTCAAAGAAATGTCTTTTGTTTAGTAAAAGTAAGATTCGAAGAGAAGGCACAGCTCATTGTTAGAAAAAGAAGAAGGAAAGAATCATACAAAGTAGAATACAATGAAATAACAAAAACAGATCCATGCTCTTCCACCAAACACATAAAAAGAATATAAGATTAATGGAAACTCATTTGTTTTTATGGTTTTAGATTTTAGGGATTTGGCAAATTACTTCATGTATGGGTTGTAACATTTTGCCTTTGGATATCTTTATTTTGTATGTGTTAGAACAGTTGGTGAACTTTGGACATTTTAATTGTGGGTTAAGAATAAAACATGTTTCAACTCAACAACGAACCAGCTGGCCTGGTGCTGGTTCATAGTTTTTCTGGTCTAATCGGCCGGTTCAATTCGATTCGCCGAACATTGCTAAAAACCCTAGAGTTGTATATTGTCTGAAAATGCTTGTGGCAGTGATATACTAGTTTTAGTTTGCAACATATATATCTTAATATCTCATGGGCGCTTTAGTTATTGTAATCAAAAGTAGGCCATCTAATAGACCTCTCCTAGTTGTTCTTTTTATTGCTCTGTAGACTATTTTACCATTCTGATTATATTTATTCTTGCTAATATCCTAGAATCTTATGTTCAATTAGTCTAACATGTACTTTCTTGTATTTATTTGCAGACTACTACTTTTAACATCTCGTTTATTGTTCACGGAAGAGTTGCTAAAAAAAGGACTTTATGATGGTATTTTTATAAACTATTACACCCATGCTTGGTATTATAAGACTGAATAATCACATTAATATTGGAATCTTTGGGGAGTCTCTTTGTCCAGGAAAGTTCCAATCCATATGCAGTCCCTATGGAGATGGATATCTTCCAGCAACTAGAAAGCCCTTCGGACATCACAACCAGCACTATTATTAAGAGGATTGTAGCAAACCATGAAGCGTATCAGGTTACACTTCAATATATTTTTTATGTTTGTTCTAACAACAAATATATTAGTGCTTCCACTTATCATTTGAGATAATTTTCTTTGAAACACAAATTAAACTATTATAGTTATCCATAATCCAACTGCGAGCTAGACAACATGAAGGGGCAGTATCTGTTTGCTAGGATCCATGACCCGGTCATACAGGAATATCTACCCGATGGTGTGTAACTAAGAAGGACCATCATCTTTTACCACTAATTGAAACTCTCAGCCTCACAACGTATATACCCTCTATCAATTTCTTCTGCAGCTAGTTAGGAAAATATATTTGAAGTACGGACCATACTAAAAGTTGATATTCAGTAGTTATCTCTTGTAAATGGGCTGACTATCTACATTGGATAGTACACTATTTTGCTTATGTAAGACTTCCTTTTTGCAACAATGAAATGAGAAAGGGAAAGCAAGTGAGAAGAGGTATTAGGAGTGTCACGACCCGCTCCCGAATAATCGGACACGAGTCGGACACGCCCAGCCTTCGTCGTTGGACACGACGAAGTAAGCTGTACCAATACTAGGGAAAATTAACAAGTAATCATGAAGTAAAGTAACATCACAGCATCTATAAACGAAATCCCAGAAATAGTACAAGTCTATATGTTTTATTACATTCATCCAGAAATGTCAAATGTCTGACTAAGTCTCAAAATAGTAAATGACATAAAGGAAAGGTACTAAGCCTCTGCGGCCTCTAGGTCCAATACAGCTCCAGCTGGCTCAGCAATAATGGCAACATCCCGTCCATAGAAGGTGTCACAAATGGCCTCCAACTCACCTGCAACTTATCCAGTCAGGAGCGGAGCTAAGCACAATTCTAGGTAATGAACATGAACATGAAATAGGTACAAGGGTACAGGTAAAAAGATATACATGAATGAACAGGAAAATAGTACAGGAAATGAGTACATGAGATATAGTACATGAAATATAAGGTACAGGAAATGAAATACAAGAATGTAAAGTACAGGAATATAATGTACAGGAATGAAACTATAATCCTGCAGTACCAAACATGATGTGCACAATATCGAAATACATCTAGCCCATGTGACCGGCTGGGGTAAGTACATGTACAGGAGTATATGAATAAGGTACGACTTAGGACCCACGTGCACAGTGCGAGGCCTAAGCTAGGTACAGGAATATAGTAATCGGGGTTGGTCACATGGCTAGTGTATTTCCCCACCCGACACTATCAAGTACAAGAGCAAGAGTACCAGAATACAAGAATACATGATGTCGTACTATAACAGTGTCACAAGAAAGAGTACAGGAATATAAATGTACAAGACCGTAGAAGAGTACTTATCTGGCTCCGGAAAGTACTGGTAATCAGGAACTGGATGTCTTCATGAATTTATAATTTATACAAGTTGGTTATGAACTAATCATAAACTCTAAATTGGTTTTCTACTTTATAAAATTATTAACTCAAAAAATTCTAGTAAACCCAAGATCTTGTTTTAACCACAACCATGCAAGTAAACTTGAAATCTAAATTAGGGTTCAGGTAAACCCAAGATCTGTACATATCATGAGTAAGAGTTCCAGAACTCAGCAAGAGAAGAAATATGGGTAGCTCTCCCTTGATGTTACTCTACTGTACTATTTAAATATAAGCCATACTTAACTGAACAATAGTTCTTACAACACCACAATTATTACACATAAAAAATAATATAACTAATGGACTAAAACCCCCAGTCTCCATGCCAAGGTCACTAATATTATAATTAAATATTTGACTAAACTCAGCTCTTGGTTCACTGTCAACAGTCAAGAATGACAAAATAAAATAAACTAACTCCTCCAAACTCAGCTTCTGCCAATAGTACAAACGATAAAATATAGCTCAACTCTCTACAGTCAGGAATGACAATTATGAACTCAAGTAACCAAGCCAGCTTCTCACTGCCAACAGAATTTTCAAACAAAATACAACTCCACTCTCTCAACCCCAGCTCTTACTTCCAAGGGCCAATAAATATGAACTCAAACTCCAAACCCAACTCTTCACTGTCAACAGAAGAAAACGACAAACAAAATAACCCAACTCTCAATTCCAATTCTTACTGCCATAACCTAGAATTCGAAGGACAAAAATAGAGAAGAAATACACTCTTCCACCCAACACAACTTATAAAGATTACAAAACTGGAACAAATATAAATAAGAAAGAATATGCCAATAGAAATGAATATACACTCAAATCAATCCATAAAAATAAGGAAATTGCCACTGCATCCAACATCCCAATCAACTGGACACGATCGACGTCTTGGTCTGACACGAGCAAGAGGGACACGAACACTGGTCAGCGAGTAGGTGCTTCGACTGTAAAACTAGAACTCAAACCCGATCACGCGAAAACTCAGACTCAGCATAATCAAGCTAGACACGTCCATGGTCGGCACAGGAACACAACACAACAGTACGCAGTCTTGACTACGATCCAGAACTCCCAAGAGCAACACGGACTCGAGCAAGACAACACAACAAAATTCTCTGAAAATACGTTCAACCCAGCAAAACCATAAGAAGAATTGGAAAGAAGATTACCTGACACGAACTTGGACTCTGAACTGAAGTTCGAGTAACGAGGACACGGACACGATCCTTTACTCCCTTGCAGTACACTCACTGGTACACAAAGAATGTAAATCTATAATCAGGTTCCCATGCCTCAAGTGTAATAAGAATTCATCAGATGGAAAAATACTCACAAAATTATATATCCAAATCCTAATACTCCAAATCCACGATAACACTGTTTGGAAATTAAGAGAAAAATAGTGGTTCAGAACCTTAAGATCTATAGATCAGATGTTCAAAAACTAAGATCACTCACCAAGTTGTTCGATTCCACTCCCAAATCGTTGTGGAGTATTCGAAACAAATCAAACTCAAAGGATCGTCACTGAGATCCGATCTGGAATTTCCCGATCAAAATAGTTAGGTCAAGGAACAAATCCACATGGAAGAACAGATCGAAGCGGAACTCACCACTCAACGGTCTCGCGTCGTCGATGGAGGACCGCTCGTCGTTTGCCTCCAGAAACGTCGAACTGGCTCAGGCAACCATGGCTGGGGAGCTCGTTGTCGTCATCTACGAACTTGACTTGGTCGTCGTCAAGCCGTCAGGGTCGCCACCACCTTCATCAGGATCGTCGTCGTCTTCGAGTCGTCGTCGTCGCGTCGTTGTTGTCGCCGTCAGTAGAAAGGAGCGGGGAACTCGAAAAAGTATGGGAACTCGAGAGTACTCGAGAGCACTCGAGAGTTCGAGAGACGGGGGAAGAAATAATGGCTCGGCTCTCTCTCTCTCTCTTTCCAGAATCAAAGATTTAAAAGAAGATTTTTGGCAATCTTACAAAAAGACCCCCCCGCTACCACACAATTCTGCCTAAGTCCTTCCACCTAATAAATCTTCCAAAACAAACCTGCCCCTTTTCACTATTTACAGAAATCAGAAAAAAAACAGTTAGGGAAAATAAGTTGAGTGGGGACCACTCTAAAAAGTTGTAACAACCTTTTGAAATTCAAAATCCTGCTCTAATATTCCCTCCAAAATAGATTATCAATTTAAATGAAAACTAATACTATTATTTAATACTAGCAATAGCAATTATATGAAATTTAGGAATCGAATTTGTTTATTTGGGAAAACTGGGAAATGGAGTTACAAATCTTCCTCCCTTAAAAAAATTTTGTCCTCGAAATTCAAGGACAAAACAAGCAACAAAAAAAAATTCAGTAATCGCAAGGGTCCAAACACTAGTCATTTATTGAAATTAGAATCCTATAATAGAGTACAATCAAATCAATCAAATAAAGTGGGATAGCGCTCCCGTATCTCGTCCACCATATGGCTCGGGTCTGGAATGTTGCGTCGAAGCTGGGATACATGGAAAACGTCGTGTACTCCCTCCAAGCTAGCTGGAAGCGCCAGTCGATATGCCACCTCGCCAATCCGTGCCGTCACGTCGAAGGGTCCGATGAATCTCGGACTGAGCTTTCCGCCTCCGCCGAATCTGATGACGCCCCTAGTCGGTGAGATCTTCAGGAATACTCTGTCTCCAGTCTCGAACTCAAGTGGCCGTCTGCTGCTGTCTGCCCAGTGCTTCTGCCGATCCTGTGCAACTCTTATACGCTCCCTGATCAGTCTAACTTTCTCACCTGAGTCTACCACCATCTCTGGCCCAAGTAAAGCTCTCTTGCCAACGTCGTCCCAAGATAACGGCGTGCGACATCTACGTTCGTACAGTGCCTCGAATGGAGTCATCTCGATGCTGGCCTAATAACTGTTGTTATAGACAAACTCTACCAGGTGTAGATGGTCCTCCCACGAACCGCCGAAGTCGAGTGCGCAAACCCGCAGCATGTCCTCCAAGGTCTGAATGGTCCTCTCGGACTGCCCGTCCGTCTGTGGATGATAGGCGGTGCTGAACTTCAACTGTGATCCCAAGCTCTGCTGTAAACTCCTCCAAAAGTGCGATGTGAAGCGGCTGTCTCGATCTGAAATGATGCTAACCGGCACTCCGTGAATCCGTACGATCTGTCGCATATAAAGGTCTGCAAGCTTCTCGGTCGACAGCCCAACCTTGAACGGAATAAAATGGACAGACTTTGTCAATCTGTCCACGATCACCCAAATAGCATCCTTGCCACTGGAAGTACGCGACAATCCAGAGACAAAGTCCATGGTAATATGCTTCCACTTTCATTCCGGAATAGGTAAGGGCTGGAGTAGTCCTGCTGGTCTCTAGCGCTCCGTCTTGACTTGCTTGCACACAAGGCATCTGAAAACAAATCTGGCGACCTTTCTCTTCATTCCATACACCAAACATACTCCCGCAGATCCTTGTACATCTTGGTCGATCCATGATGTATAGAATACTGCGACTGGTGCGCCTCCTGCATCACCTCCTCCCGCAAGTCCTTGGGCATACACAGCTGTCTCCCGTGCCTTAAGGATCCGTCCTCTGCAATGGTGAAGTCGTCGAGCAGTCCTGCCTCCGTATGAGCTCTAAGACACTGGAGTCCTACATCAAGAATCTGAGCCTCCTTAATCTTCTCTAGCAGTCCCGACTGTATCTGTATGTGCATCATTTGTCCTCCAAATCATGGTAGTACAATCTCAATCCCAAGGCTCTCAAGGTCCTCCAATAGATGCCGGTCCATTATGAGATACATGGCAACAGGATATCGACTAAGAGCATCTGCCACACAATTTGCCTTCCCAGGGTGGTACTGCAAACTGATGTCGAAATCCTTCATGAGTTCCAGCCATCTGCGTTGCCTCATATTCAGCTCCTTCTGAGTAAAGACATACTTCAGGCTTTTGTGGTCCGTGAAGATGTCTACTCTCTCTCCATATAGGTAATGCTTCCACAGTTTCAAGACAAATATGACTGCTGCAAGCTCCAAGTCATGTGTAGGATAATTCTTCTCATGGGGCCTCAACTGTCTAGAAGCATAAGCTATAACCTTCTTGTTCTGCTCCAGCACGCATCCCAAGACTTTTCCCGAAGCATTGCTGTAGATGACGAATCCTCCTGATCCCGATGGCAAAGCTAGAACTGGTGCCATCGTGAGTCTTCTCTTCAATTCTTCAAATGCTGTCTAGCAGGCGTCACTCCATATGAACTCCTCGTCCTTTCGCGTAAGCTTCGTCATAGGCTCTGCTATCCTGGGAAGTCCTTCACGAACTTCCTGTAGTATCCTGCTAGACCAGGAAACTACGAATCTCCGCTACCGACTTGGGAGGTGCCCAGGCTTCCACAGCCTCAATCTTCTTAGGATCCACAGAAATCCCCTCTCCAGTCACTACGTGCCCCAAAAACTCCACTCGGTCCAAGAAAAACTCACATTTTGAGAGTTTTTCGTACAGCTTCTCCTTCCACAGAATCTCCAAAACAATCCGTAGGTGCTCCACATGCTCCTCCTCTGTCTTCGAATAGATAAGAATGTTGTCAATGAAGACTACGACAAACTTATCCAAATATTTATGGAAAACCTTATTCATCAGGTTCATAAACACAGCTGGGGCATTAGTGAGTCCGAACGGTATCACCAGGAACTCATACTGGCCGTATCGGGTGTTGAAGGCTGTCTTCGGAATATCCTGATCCCGAACCTTCATCTGGTGGTACCCCGACAGAAGATCAATCTTAGAAAAGACCTTCGCTCCACTAAGCTGGTCAAACAGCTCATCAATCCGTGGCAAAGGGTATCTATTCTTGATAGTGATATTGTTGAGTGCACGGTAGTCAAAGCACATCCTCACCGTCCCATCCTTCTTGGGCACAAAAAGTACCGGTGCTCCCCAGGGTGAAGCACTGGACCGAATAAAACCTTTTTCCTCTAGCTCATCAATCTGCGCCTTCAACTCCGCAGCTTCCTTCGGGTTGATCTTGTAACAATGCTGAGACTTCGGTGCTGATCCGGGCAATACGTCAATGCTAAACTCCACATCTCGATCTGGCGGCAATCCTGGCAGCTCCTCGGGGAAGACGTCGAAAAACTCTGCGATAAGTGGATGCGGCAACTCCTGGTCTTCTGCAACAACTCCAAAGTAAACTCCCTCTGGCCTCTCTACAACTCGTCTGCTGATATCGAACGGTGGAACTCCTGGCGGGCTGAAGATCACCTTCCCTTCATGGCAGTCTATTACGGCAAACTGCTCGCTCATCCAGTCGATGCCGAGGACTATATCAAATCCGGGCAGTGGCATCACTAGAAGTCGAGCTCTAATCTCTCTCCCAGCAATAGTGATCGGGCATTCCACCATCTCACTCACTGGTACTAACCCTCCTCCTGTCATAATCCGACAGTTCCTCCTAGTGGGCTTGGGTGTGAAGCCGTGTCTATGCAGAAACTCATATGATACAAAGCTATGTGTGGATCCAGAATCAAACAATGCAATGGAAGGGAAAGAATGTAAAAGTATAGAACCTGTAATCACATCCGGTACTGCCTCATCCTCCTCAACTGCCGCCATGACGTAAGCACGTCCCTGCTGCTGTCCTCCCCTCTGCTGACGCTGTGCAAACTGCTGCTGCTGAGTGGGTAAAGCTGGTCCTCTCTATGGTACAGCTGGTAGAGCTCTGAGTGGTACAGGTGGTAGTGGTGGTGGTCCTCCAGCTCCTCGAGGTCCTCCAGTCAGTCTAGCCGCAGCCTGTGGGCAATCCCTCATCTGGTGCGCGTCTGATCTGCAGAATAAGCAGAGTCCGAGCCTCTTGCGGCACTCGTCGAAGCGGTGTCCCGGCCGATAGCAGAATGTGCAAGTAATCCCCTGCTGTTGTCTCTGATGCTGATGTGCAGGAGCTCTGGCTGGTCGATGCTACTGTTGTGCCGGCTGCTGAGGTCTCGCCTGAGTCTGAGCCTGGACCCTCTTCGCTGGTGTCTGGAAACTGCTGCTGTCCACGTCTCGGTCCCTCTTCAGCCTTGGGTCTGCCTCCTTCTCAACTGCTTGGGCGATCTTAAGGATGCTAGAGTAGGTAGTCGCCTGGCTAATCACCACCGCATGCCGCAGCTCTCTGGTCAGACCTTTCTTGAATCTCCAGGCCCTGTCCTCTGGCTCTCTAACTAGGCTCTCAGCGAACCTGCTGAGCCTAGAAAACTCCGTAGTGTACTGTGCCACCGTCATCGTCCCCTACTGCAGCGCCTCGAACTGCATCCTCAGCTCATCCCTCTCCACCTTTGGAAAGAATTTCTCCTTGAACAGAGTTTTAAAATCTGTCCAAGGCACCTGGGGCTCGGCCAACTGGGGGTCCTCCCGGTACCAAGCTCTGGCCAAGTCGAAGAGTCGCATGCTAGCCACCTTCACCTTCTGGTCCTCTGGAATATGTGCCATGCTCAAGGTCCTCTCTGCATTCTCCAGCCACTCATCTGCATAGATGATCCCCTCGTCGCCCCAGAAGTCCATCGGGCAAAGGTTCTGGTACTCCTTGGCTGTCCCTGGTCTTGGTCCTCGTGGTGCTGGAGCTGGTGCTGGACCTGGTGCTGCCGGCTCTCTGGTCCTAAGTGCGTCGACGACAGTCGCTCTGAACTGTGCTGTCTGATGGTTCTGGGCCTCCAGAAAGTGCTGAAACATCGCCATCACCTGGGTGCCATCGAACATCATCGTCGGAGGCAGCGATGGGAAGATAGGAGGTGCTGGCGAAAGCTGATCTGCCTGAACATCCGGTGCAGCCTGCTCAGAACTGCCTGCAACTCTAGTACTGACTGCAACTCCAGAACCGCCTGTAACTCCTGGCTGATCTGCGGTCTTCCTTGTGGCAACCATCCTGCATAAAAAGAAAACTTCGTGATTGATAAAAAACTAACCTACCAGAAAAATATAAATATTTATATAATAACCATATGTACCCGATATACCCGTTTTCCTATGCTGTGATTCAAGTTCCCTAGTGTAAATCAAGTCCCCCAATAGTACGCTAAGACCTAGGTACTATTAGGATAGACCTGCATGGGCCACCACTAAAAATATGTCACGACCCGCTCCCGAATAATCGGATACGAGTCGGACACGCCCAGCCTTCGTCATTGGACACGACGAAGTAAGCTGTACCAATACTAGGGAAAACTAACAAGTAATCATGAAGTAAGGTAACATCACAGCATCTATAAACGAAATCCCAGAAATAGTACAAGTCTATATGTTTTATTACATTCATCCAGAAATGTCAAATGTCTGACTAAGTCTCAAAATAGTAAATGACATAAAGGAAAGGTACTAAGCCTCTGCGGCCTCTAGGTCCAACACAGCTCCAGCTGGCTCAGCAATAATGGCAATATCCCGTCCATAGAAGGTGTCACAAATGGCCTCCAACTCACCTGCAACTTATCCAGTCAGGAGCGGAGCTAAGCACAATTCTAGGTAATGAACATAAACATGAAATAGGTACAAGGGTACAGGTAAAAAGATATATAAGAATGAACAGGAAAATAGTACAGAAAATGAGTACAGGAGATATAGTACATGAAATATAAGGTACAGGAAATGAAATACAAGAATGTAAAGTACAGGAATATAATGTACAGGAATGAAACTATAATCCTGCAGTACCAAATATGATGTGCACAATATCGAAATACATCTAGCCCATGTGACCGACTAGGGTAAGTACATGTACAGGAGTACATGAATAAGGTACGACTTAGGACCCGCATGCACAGTACGAGGCCTAAGCTAGGTACAGGAATATAGTAACCGGAGTTGGTCACATGGCTAGTGTATTTCCCCACCCGACACTAACAAGTACACGAGCAAGAGTACCAGAATACAAGAATACATGATGTCGTGCTATAACAGTGTCACAAGAAAGAGTACAGGAATGTAAATGTACAAGACCGTAGAAGAGTACTTGCCTGGCTTCGGAAAGTACTGGTAATCAGGAACTGGATGTCTTCCTGAATTTATAATTTATACAAGTTGGTTATGAACTAATCATAAACTCTAAATTAGTTTTCTACTTTATAAAATTATTAACTCAAAAAATTCTAGTAAACCCAAGATCTTGTTTTAACCACAACCATGCTAGTAAATTTGAAATCTAAATTAGGGTTCAGGTAAACCCAAGATCTGTACACCTCATGAGTTAGAGTTCCAGAACTCAGCAAGAGAAGAAATATGGGTAGCTCTCCCTTGCTGTTACTCTACTGTACTATTTAAATATAAGCCATACTTAACTGAACAATAGTTCTTACAACACCACAATTATTACATATAAAAAATAATATAACTAATGGACTAAAACCCCCAGTCTCCATGCCAAGGTCACTAATATTATAATTAAATATTTGACTAAACTCAGCTCTTGGTTCACTGTCAACAGTCAAGAATGACAAAATAAAATAAACTAACTCCTCCAAACCCAGCTTCTGCCAATAGTACAAACGATAAAATATAGCTCAACTCTCTACAGTCAGGAATGACAATTATGAACTCAAGTATCCAAGCCAGCTTCTCACTGCGAACAGAATTGTCAAACAAAATACAACTCCACTCTCTCAACCCCAGCTCTTACTGCCAAGAGCCAATAAATATGAACTCAAACTCCAAACCCAACACTTCACTGTCAACAGAAGAAAATGACAAACAAAATAACCCAACTCTCAATCCCAGTTCTTACTGCCATAACCTAGAATTCGAAGGACAAAAATAGAGAAGAAATACACTCTTCCACCCAACACAACTTATAAAGATTACAAAACTGGAACAAATATAAATAAGAAAGAATATGCCAATAGAAATGAATAACACTCAAATCAATCCATAAAAAATAAGGAAATTGCCACTGCATCCAACATCCCAATCAACTGGACACGATCGAAGTCTTGGTCTGACACGAGCAAGAGGGACACGAACACTGGTCAGCGAGTAGGTGCTTCGACTGCAAAACTAGAACTCAAACCCGATCACGCAAAAACTCAGACTCAGCATAATCAAGCTAGACACGTCCATGGTCGGCACAGGAACACAACACAAATGTACGCAGTCTTGACTACGATCCAGAACTCCCAAGAGCAACACGGACTCGAGCAAGACAATACAACAAAATTCTCTGAAAATACGTTCAATCCAGCAAAACAATAAGAAGATTACCTGACACGAACTTGGACTCTGAACTAAAGTTCGAGTAACGAGGACACGGACACGATCCTTCACTCCCTTGCAGTACACTCACTGGTACACAAAGAATGTAAATCTACAATCAGGTTCCCAGGCCTCAAGTGTAATAAGAATTCATCAGATGGAAAAATACTCACAAAATTATAGATCCAAATCCTAATACTCCAAATCCACGATAACACTATTTGGAAATTAAGAGAAAAATAGTGGTTCAGAACCTTAAGATCTATAAATCAGATGTTCAAAAACTAAGATCACTCACCAAGTTGTTCGATTCCACTCCCAAATCGTTGTGGAGTATTCGAAACAAGTCAAACTCAAAGGATCGTCACTGAGATCCGATCTGGAATTTCTCGATCAAAATAGTTAGGTCAAGGAACAAATCCACACGGAAGAACAGATCGGAGCGAAACTCACCACTCAAAGGTCTCGCATCATCGATGGAGGACCGCTCGTCGTTCGCCTCCAGAAACGTCGGACTAGCTCAGGCAACCATGGCTGGGGAGCTCGCTGTCGTCATCTACGAACTTGACTTGGTCGTCGTCAAGCCGTCAGGGTCGCCACCGCCTTCATCAGGATCGTCGTCGTCTTCGAGTCGTCGTCGTCACGTCGTTGTCGTTGCCGTCAGTAGAAAGGAGCGGGGAACTCGAGAAAGTATGGGAACTCGAGAGTACTCGAGAGCACTCGAGAGTTCGAGAGACAGAGGGAAGAAATAATGGCTCGGCTCTCTCTCTCTCCAGAATTAAAGATTTAAAAGAATATTTTTGGCAATCTTACAAAAAGACCCCCCCCCCCCCCCCCCCCCGCTACCACACAATTCTGCCTAAGTCCTTCCACCTAATAAATCTTCCAAAACAAACCTGCCCCTTTTCACTATTTACAGAAATCAGAAAAAAACAGTTAGGGAAAATAAGTTGAGTGGGGACCACTCTAAAAAGTTGTAACAACCTTTTGAAATTCGAAATCCTACTCTAATATTCCCTCCAAAATAGATTATCAATTTAAATGAAAACTAATACTATTATTTAATACTAGCAATAGCAATTATATGAAATTTAGGAATCGAATTTGTTTATTTGGGAAAACTGGGAAGTGGAGTTACAAGGAGGACAAGAAATATGTTTCAGGAGATTGATTTTATGGAGCTGAATATGTCTGACCTCCTGGAGAATTACTATTTTGACAATGCTGATATGATGATCAGCTCTCAAGCATCATTTCATCATTGGATCATCCAATTTTTGCATTATTTTTGTTTATAGGAACTAAAAGAAGTTTAGATAACTAGTGATAGATGAAAAAAAATAGTCGTTTATTTTCGTTTAAGAACCTCGAATTCATGGGATAATGCTGAGAAAGATTCCTTTTTTTATAGTTTGAGTAATTCTTCTATAAGAGTTAATGTGTATGTTTGGAAAATCATTTGACAGTTTCAGTAAATTCTGGTATCACTTGGCATGTTTCCCGTAAGATATGTGTAGTATGTATAAACAACAGCATAATAGAGGTACTTACAAAATTTATTTGAAAATAACAATCTAATTAAGACCCATTTTACTATTATGCGATTTATTAGTGATTCCTGATTTTAACTTGTTTCATATGTTGCATGCAGGTGCTGATAGTTGTTATTCAAATCTCCATCATTATGTTGGATTATAGTTTTGGGATCTTATTTCGAAGAGCTAATTTTTTGTGAGACATGGATTCAAGTAGGTGTATTAAAGAAGTTGGTTCATCCATGAGTTCATCTAGGAGGGAGTTTGATGGTTGCTTGATTAAAAATTTCCCTAGTTTACTTTGAATATTAGCGGAACTAGAGAATCATGTTATCACATCCTTGACTTTTAAATCAGTTTGAAGTATTTTAGTTTGTATGAAATAATTGTGACTGGTCTAAAAGTGTTATCTGATTAACATTGTGGATCTCTGGATGTTTGGAAAAGATGTTTTACATGTTTATTAATTTTCTCAATTGTTCTCAACTGTTGTGTTTAAGCTATTACTTTATGTTTTTAGTCTAACTTGAATTTAAAATAGTAAACAAAGGTATGGATGAAAGTATGGTACGTTGTGCCTTTCATATATCATCATTTAATGTGATATCTTCAAAAATATGATTGTAGCACAACTTATTATGTGTTTCCATGTTTAGTTCAAAAATTACTAGATTTAATTGTGGTTCAAAGTAAAAATTGGAATGCAAGAATAAAATTAATTAAAATAAACAAAAATGCTAATAAACTATTGCAAAATAAACATAAGATTATGCAAAAAAGTGTCGCAAATTATATTTAGGAACAACCTTAAAGTGTTTTAAAATGATATTTAGAAACGTTTCAAAGATGCTCCAAAAATATTTTAGAAACACATTATATATGTTCCAAAATTTAATTTTGGAACGTCTTATAACTGTTCCAAACTAAATATAGGAACGCTTTATAACTGTTCCAAATATTGCAACGCCACTTTTAGGAACGGTTATGATATGTTCCTAAAAATATTAGGCACATATAAAAACTGTTCTTAAATGTCTTTTTTGGTGTATTGTAGTAAGACGATGATCTTCCTTCATTTGATTGTTTGTAGTGACTCTCCTTTCTTGTAGTAATACAATCTTCTTGGATGTGGCCTATCTTCTTGCAGTTGTCACATATAAGCTCTTCTTCGTATAAGGGATTGTGTTGTAACTTAAATACAAATTCTATCATGTACATATTTGCATCTTTATGAAGACTATCCTTCTCTCTGGAATTGCTAGCTTTGCTTTCATACCTGCAGTCATAAGTAGCTTCAAGAGCATTCTAAATTTTATGAGATGTTGCACAAGTATTAATAAGATTAAATATATTTATGTCTACAGCACAATAAAATATATGCATAGCTTTTACATCAAGGCTAGCTAACTTCTTCTCTTCCTCCGTGTAACTATAATAAGGCTTGTTGATTATAGAGGATGTGAGAATAGAAGTGATAGTAGGCTTTTTGTAGCCATTGACAACAATTGACTGTAAGTCAAAATCTAGAAACTTCAGGTAGAAGTTCATTCGTGTCTTCCAATAACTATAGTTTTTTCCATCAAATAGTGGAAGTCTATTTGTGGATTGCTCTTCAGTTGTAAAGTACATACTTGCCATATGTGATACTGTGATCTATGTAACAGCTATAATAAATAAAAATATAATAGCAGTATTGTTACCTCGCTTTACCTGTATAACCTATTCTGATAATGAGGATCTGCTCCAAGGATGTTAAGCCAAAATATCTCTATAAGGAGAACCTGCTCTGATACCAATTGTAGAAGCAATTGGTATGAGCAACAATATCTATACAACAAGCATCCGCTCTGATACCAATTGTAGGAACGAATTGTAAAGCATAATACTCTAGAGGGGGTGAATAGAGTAGGCAGCAGAATTTAGCTATTTAAAAAATTGTTAATAACAAGATCATAGAATATAAATCATGTATATGTAAATGAAAAATAGAGAGCAGAGAGCAAACGCAAACACGGCGATGTATACTGGTTTTTCTCTTGTGAGGACCAGTCCAGTCGGAAAGAACTCTAGCTTCTAGTTGAATCTACTATAAAAAATTACCATAAGTTTTCATCCGAAGTTCTTACAACATCTACAATGCGAGCTTTGATCTGAAGTACTCGACCAACTTCAATTGTGAAGTATCTTTCTTCAATCAAGCCTCTGATTACAATCACGCTGAAACTTCTTGACCATACCGTACTGGCAAATTGACTAGAGGATTGTAACTGGCTTGAGATTTAAAAATGAATAGCTCAGAATACTTTAGAAGAAGTAGTAGGCTTATAGAGAAGAGATATGAAAGTGAATTGGTGAGTTGAAATGATCGAAATCCTTCTCTATTTATAGTTTTTCCAAAGGCAGAACTCTGTCAGAATTTGGGCAAAACTCTATGAGAAAATCTCGACAAGATCCGTAACTGCAGGAGAACCAAGTTCAAAATCCAATGTCCACTAACCGAACTCTGGCATAATTTGGGCCGAACTCGGGCCGAAATTCTGTTGGAGTTCTATCAGGGTTTTTGCAAATTAGTTTTGGGCTTTTTGAAAAGATCAAGCAGTTACGAAGTAGTTTGGGCTTTTGTAAGTGGGCTTATTTTTAAAATAAAAGGGTATTTTGAAAACGTTTCTTGGATAGCCTATTTTCTAGTACGATACAGTTTACATCGTATTCCTAGACTCAATAAATATAAAAAATACATTATCAAATAGGAAAACTAATAGCCCTTTGATGATGTCTTTCTTCTGATATTTGAGCAAATTTGAAGACGCCTTTTTCCTTGACGGCGGTCGTCCAAAGATAAACAAATCTGAAAATCTGAATACCTTTCGGGGGCTTCGCCCCCGAACCCCAACGGGAGGTGCTGTCCCCTCGACCCCTGTCCACTGACCAGGCAGCGGAACCCCCGATGCGAGGCCCCGGATAGGTCGTTGGGCGGTTCAGAGAAATCTTCTTGTATAACGCCGACTTTGGCCCATTAATAATAATTATCCATTGCATATGTCCTGGTTTGATCATGTTTGATCATGCTTACTGTATGTCTAAAAGTATATGCTAGACAAACAGAACAATATGATACAAGCATAGCAATATGATATAGAACATTTAGGACAATGCTAAGTTTAAGTAGCAACATGATAGTGATTACATGAATATTAGTGATGTCATTATGGTAAACTTAATTAATTAGCCGTATTCAAAAACATGATATAATTATTGGGCTAACACATACATCGAGCGCTTCCGCCAGGCAACCCTCAGATTACCACTCGGCATGTCCGAGCCCATGCTTATGGACTCCTGCCGCAAGAACATGCTGACCGTTATAAAATTGGGGCACATTGCTCCCTGCACGGAGTGGACGCCTTTCATTACAGAGGCGAATGCCGCACAAAGGAAAGCCCAGGACGTGCAGCTCCTGGGGCTATACTTTCCTGTGCCCGGAGACAAGGGGAGACGCTCGTACAGCAACAACCCTAAAGAAAGAAAAGGCAAGCAAGTCATGACCGTCAACATCTCCAAAGGTTTAGCAGCTGCGAACCCCAAGTCTGTGGAAGTGCAGAGGCCGAGGAAGACTTACTCTTTCAATGACGAGGATACGCTAGAACTCTTCGAGATGCTTACGAAGAGTGGCAAATTGTCCATCTTGCCACCCTGGCGTCCTGATGAAGTAGGAAAGGTGGACCATTCCAAGTACTGCCATTATCATCAGTACGTCCATCACTCAACACAGGACTGCTATGTGTTGAAGGGGCAAATTCAGTGCCTCATTAACGCCAACATCATATCGTTGGATTATGAAGAGAAGACCATCACATCTAACATGGTTACTCTTCAGTTTAGGAGTTTTCTAGCCACAAAGGTACACGATGGCGTCATCCCTATTCCAAAGGCGACGATGGAAGTAGTCAACCTTCCGCCAGTACGGGACAACGCTCAAGGGCTCGTCCCATTCTCCACGCCTCGAGGCAAAGTCATGTGGATACATCCTGACTTGGTTCCTGATATGATGACATCTACGACCCTTTCTGCCAAAGGAAAGAAAAGCAAGGCATGCCGCATGGTCTCGACGTTGACCGATGATGCTTTAGTGACTACTCGCTCGACACAGAGGCAAGAGGAGAGCCAGGCTCTAGACCAGGAGGAGTCTCCGCCAAATACTCCCCATGTCCCAGATATGTCGGGAGCAGGTCCACCTCAGATCCCTGAGGCACCAGAGGTGGGTCCATCCCGGGCCCCTACCGTAGACAAGCAGAAACAGAAAGAGGTTCGCTTCGACAAAACTCTCAGAAAGGATCCGCTAATCGGGCATATCATGCCCTACAACTTCGATATTCTAGCACAACTGGCTAATACTCCGGCTAGATTGTCACTTTTCGAGCTCCTCCGCCTCTCTAAAGAGATCCAAGATGTGCTCAGTGAAGCTTTACAGAACACCGAGTCCTTCCTCACCCAGGTTCAGCCACCGAAAGTGGATCACGCAGCTTGTCTACATTACCACAGCATGGTCGAAGTAATTCCCAGTATCACTTCCACCCAGCAAGACATGCTGCTAAAGAATAACCGGTACAACCGCCCCCGTACTATACGAGGTATGTCAAAGTCATTAAGGTCGATCGTATCCACATCGACCCAGGTTATCTTTGAGCATTATCCCAAGAAGCCTGCTTTAAACTTTAGGGGTTCCGATGCATCGGTTGACAACCTCTAACACAACAATCAGTGGCTTCAACACGAAAAAGAGCGAGCCCTTGGGCAAAATTTGCCTGAAATGTCAGATCGGCGACCTTCACACTGAAGTGACTTGCTATGTCATTGATGCAGACATAAATTACAACATGCTGCTGGGGCGACCATGGATCCATGAGTACATGATTGTCCCTTCCATCGTACATCAGTGTATGAAATATGTGGCCCACGACGGGCTATCAAAACAGAGTTCGTTGATATCGACCCATTCCGAGGACTTGAAGCCTACTGTACAGATGCTAATCTGTACAAATCAGTCCCCTAGGTGACGACAACATGATGCTAACGACGAGGTAGAGACAGCTTCAGAAAGTGCAGCAGTGGCCGAAGAACCTTTAAAGGTTCGACTGAAAGGGATGCCTCCCAAGCTGTCAGCGCCTCTTGTTGTTAAGCTTCGGGGCAAAGCTTCACCTTCGTCTCCAGTGATGATGGAAGATGGTCAAGAGCCTATACGAATGAAGTTACCCCAGAGGCCCCCAAGGCCGACCATGAAGGCGCAAGAGCATCCGACCACCATTCCTTTGATGGTCAAGCTGAAAGAGAGGCGTCCTTCTTCTCCTCCGACGACGGCTCTAGCCCTCACTGACGAAGAGCTAGAAGATTACGTCTGTACCGATACAGAGGCCCACTCTTTCGATGATGTAATCCTTCGAGCCAAGATATTCTACTTCATCAACAGAAAGTTGTCATCGAACTACTCTGGCACGTACTGGAACACCAAGTATTTCCTGGACAATTTTTTGTGTAAACTACAGACGCAAGTGACAACTGCCAACCATGTGAGCCAAATTGTCCCTGCCCAAGGCGCCTACTTCGTAGTTCCAGCCAGGAAAAAAGAAGAGGAACGCATCATATTCAGTCGACTGGAGCATCCGAAGCGAATAACTCCAGAAGACCCAAACCTCGACAGCGACAAAATACAGTTCTACCACTACAGCGCAGGCCAAAACCCTTATCCAAAAGATATATTATGACCTGAATAGCAATAAGGGGCTCAATTATGGCAAAGGACGGCGTCTTTCCATACGGATTCACACTCCAAAGGAAAAAAGCTGAAAACTACTACCAACGTACTCGTCGAGGGCTGGGGTATGTTACACCTTCGACCACCTCAGAAGATTTAGAAGAAGAAGTCAAGAGGCACTCACATTCTTCTCACTCCTCAACTTGGGACTCCGATACCAGCATGGGTCAAGTCTTTAAGAAGATGTTGTCTGCTAACATGATCACTAATCAGTTAACCGTCGAAGATAATCAGCACAGGCGGTTACAAGAGCTATAAGAGTTGGATGAAAAGTGCTTTCTCGCGCAGCAAAGGATTAAGCTTTACTAAGCTCGTATCTCTGGGACCTTCGACAAAAAGGTCTGCGAAAGATCCTACCAGGTGGGTGACCTCGTCTTGGCAGTACGGAGACCGATGGTGATGACCCATAAGACAGCTGGGAAGTTCAGGCCCAAGTGGAAAGGACCGTTCATCATAGAAACGGTGTACTCCAATGGTGCTTATCGGCTAGCTAAGCCTAATGGGGATTTGCTAATTATGCCCATCAATGGCAAGTTCCTAAAAAAGTATTATGTCTGAAGATAGAACCAGCACAGGCACCCACATCCCCTAAAAAAGGTGCCTATGAGTTCCGGTAAGGGGATCTCTCGCTCTCCCTTCTATATATTCTCTCAAGCAGATGAAGCACTTCACATCCACATTACCTCTGGATTGCTCCTCTATGCCTGGAATATGTGACTACCATGTCCATATTACCTCTGAGTAGTCGTTCTTCTCGTATCAGTTCTATGATTATCCCGGTGGTCTAGAAAATAGTTCACGTCCATATTACCTCTGGATTGTTGTTCTACACCCCGGTAAAGATCAAGCTTACCATGTCCATATTGCCTCTGGTCAGGCAAATTCATTATGAAGATTCCCTCTTTATTCTGGAGACAAAAGCAAAGAGAACAAGAAAGCTTCTACATATAAAAATATGTGGCTACAAAGACCTATTACAGACTCTTCGTAGTTACATATACAGAAGCAAAAAAGCTGAAAATGTGGTACAAGCTCACAATAACACGGGCGAGGCGATGACAGAGCCAATTACTTCCTGGTAAAGAAAGCCACCGTCCGAAGCTGCTACTAGCCCGAGCCGGGGATGAAGACCAGCACAGGACTCCCCTATCTCCCCAGCTGGCCGGCGAGAGCAACCACAGTAGCAGGCCTTGCTATTCCTCGGTCAGAATGGCAAGCAATCCTAACCCAGGAAGCAGAGTTCTGAAACGCCATTGACGCCCCCGACATCAAGAACGCGGGACGTCTCGAGATCCAATGGTAGTTCTACTACGGCTTCTTTGGATAAAAAGATTTGCCACCGACAGCCGCCTCAAGCAAACTCCAGGGTCGTTAAGAGCTGAATACTGGACAAGCAAGGCCATTATTGAAGAGCTGAGTCTTCCCTTGAAGGAGGACAGTCCTTTATGTAGGTTGTTCGTGTGGTCTAAATACGAGCCAGACATCGGTCAGAAGGAAGGTTATAAGTTAAGCTAAAGGTCCACTCCATGACAGATGGCAGTACTGTGAATGACCAAAGGAACGGGACTCTAAACCTCCTCTGCTAAAGAGACTCGTGATCCCTGCAAAGATGCAAGAGGCACCAATATTAAGAAGCCATCAGGAGCCCATACTCTAAAGTGATGACTCGGGACAAGTAATGCTAAGAGCTAAACATGACACCAGCCATCACCCAGCTCGTACAGTCCTGACGCATGTTCATGCTTCTGTTTAAAGTATCCCAAGCTTGACTCAAGTTCGGGAAACTTTGAAGGTGGTCTTATAGAAGCATAAAAAATCTCAGCTGAAGATATCCCTTCGCCAAGGCGCAGAAGATGCAAAAGTCTAAGGCTCAGTGCTAAAAAGCAAAAGAAAAGATATGGAGAGAAGTCCCTTCATTGTCATGTCTACCAAAGTCTAGTACACTAACATGACCATACATAAGGGACTAATTCTGTTCTTCTACGAAGGATCTAGTACATATTCGACAGAAGCCTAGAGGAATTTATAAAGGATGTAGTCTTCATCGAAGCGCAACCTTCCTTCTTCTAGATACATACGCTGGAGGATTGACCTCCACCGAAGCATGTTCTGATATTATTGTGGGTGCAACCTATCAGAAGCATATCAGTAACTCGGCACTTTAAAGAACTCAGAGCCTTTAAGCTAAAGGCGCAGCTACCTTCCTGCGCCAACCTCAGAAATAAGATGGTGGTAGGACCCCTCCCCTTCTTTTATTCCAGAAGCCATCGTCTTCACTCCAGAGGCACAGCTATCTTCCTGGGCCAATCTCAGTCTCGCAAGGGTGTCATACCCTTTCATTCGCAGCCAATGCCTTAACTGTTCAGAGGCACAGCTACTTACCTGCGTCCGCATAAGGCGCAGGATGGTGATATACTCACACCATCTTTATTTCCACAGTGCAGTCATCTATACCGGATTAGAAGCTTAAGTCACTTCTCTACAAGACTTAGGAACTCCCATCGCAACCAATACAAGTCAATCTGTCGCTCCAAAAGCACAGTAACCTCGTCAACTTGAAGCACAAGTCTACTTGTCACCTACAGCACAGGGACTTTGGTAGCCCAAAATACAGCTTCATAAGTTGCTCTACATGCACAGAAGTCTTGTCATCATTCGAAGCCAAGTCCACTCGTAGCCTGAAAGCAAAAGGTTCCGTCGTCTCTAGAAGCACAGTCTACTCGTCGCCCCAGAAGCACAGCAGCACTTAGTCCTCACCAGAGGTGCAGAAAGCATGGGTCCATCCCAATTGGTTTGTTTAAATTGCCTCTTGCAGAAACGATTAGGATTAAATCATAATTTGATATCATATCAGATTAATTTAAATCTTAGATGAGTATCAATTAGACTCCAAATATAGGATAAAATCCTAAGATTTACTCGGCTGTATCTGAACAAGCAAATCGGCACGCGCCACGTGTTACCTCTTTCGGTTATGTTTATAACTACCGGAGATCTCGTTTGAGAGGATTCTCGATGTCCGCCATGGGTTAGCGCCACAGAAGCCCGTACCGTGTAATGACGGCAGATTCTTTCATATCTCAGGAACCCTAATGTACATCATATATGAGTTCGGTTCTCTATAAATAGAAGGAGTTCTTCTTCCAAAAAAGATGAGAGAGAAGAAAAAAAGAGAAAACATTGACAATCGATAATCTTCAAAGGAGCAACGATCTCCATCTACGAAGAGTCGACCACCCTCATCTACCTATCAAACAAAGAACCAACCAACCATCTTCAAGGTATCTTCTCATCCAGAAAGCCTCTTGATCGGTGACCCCAGAGTCCCATCAAAGGCACCAGAGAGCCATAGTAAGGTTGATTCGTCGTCAGATTGTCAACGGAGTAAAGGTGCCGCTGCAGTGCTCGATCTCCGTCGTCACACTTTCCCAGAAACCTCTTCTCCCTGTACTTAGAATATCATGTTTAAGACTTCCATCTTTGTACACAGATACCTTATACGTTCAAAAAAGCAAAAATTTTGTTCAACCTTTTGTTACGTCGAACAAAAGGGTCTTCATGTTTCGATCACAACTAGACATAGCCCCACCAGTGAGCCATGTTTCATAATTTATCCCAATCCGGCCAGTTAAGAAGACTGCAACATTCTTAATTATTTTGATTACTGACACAAGTCACAGTCCAATATTCTGATCGCACCCAACAAGCCAACCAAATGCCTCGTGCGGAGTGGGACATTACATAATATACCACTCAGAAAAAGTTTTATCCTGGAAACTTAAAAGAACAATACATTCTACTAATTCACTTAGTCACAACAAGTTACTCATTCATCTTCAATTCAATATCCATTTTAGCTCACTCGACCATTTCGAGATTGTTATCCAACTGTACCGCTTAATCCATTAATGATTCAATCCATCTGTCGCTTTTCTAAAAGTATTTATACTTCTTATTGATTCACCAACATTCTCCCTGTAATATTATCTTGGTCACAGCCTACTACTTCGTTTGGATTCATATACATATTTTAGGCGTCTCTAAAATACATGCATTTCAGCCAACGTCCGTGCTAGTACGATTAGATAAGCCACAGGTGTAACTCTCTTCCCTAAATCTGACCTGCACACATTAACTATCTAATTTCAGTCTGAGCATTCTCCAAGTCTATCAGCATCCTTTCTTTTACTTATTGCTACGGTCATTTGCCACAATCGTTATCTCTCAAGCCACAAGCTTAACATCAGGGACTTCCCAGATAGGTTACTCACCCAAGCATACTATTTAATATTCGAGCCAAGGGTCTAACTTAAAACCAACCATACTAATAGTTCACAATAATCAATATCTAATTTTATTCCTTCCATCTCAATACTAATCCTTCCATCTAAGTATTCCAACATCTTATCGTAATGTTTCAATTAATTCATCTGTCATTCACTTACTTATGAATGCAACCAGCTGTTATTTGATTTCGATTCACCCACTGAAATAATTTATCATTTCTAAAGGATATTAATCCGAGGGTCACTGGTTATCAATTACTCGAGCCAAGAGCACAGTTCTATGCAACATTCTACCTAACATAACATTTGTCTCGCATTGTCTTATTACAAATTTTCTTGTAGACTATGAAATCACTAACCAAACTTCTGAGCAATAATCCATATTTTCAACTCGATGCACAGCATTCCATGTTACTACAGCTAACCGACTTTAGATATCGATCCGTCAATTCCATCATGGGCAGTCAATTCCATCTTATGGAACAATTCATTTTTCGATACATAAAACTTAAGTCTCACCCCACAATTGCAGTTCCCACTTAAGGCCGATACATTACTTTTCAATGTCCAACATCTCTGAGACTCGCGTTGAAGCTTATACTTCCTTAGGTCATACTCATCACCATCTCTCGTTCAATACCAAAAGGGTCATCCTATTGGTCACCAACGGTTATCCTATTATTCGGTCAAGTCTTTAATATTAACTATACCGACAGCTAAACCTAATAATTTAGGTGACTCCTCTAGAGTGCACTGCTACTAGGAACCATACCAATTTTCTTATTCTTAGGGCCAACAAGCAACCCATGGTTCCAAGCAACTCTACCCAAAATTATGGGTATAAACTCAATCTGAACAACTAATCGCCATTGCCAGCTATACCGACAATTGTTTATGCAGCCCACGGTATCTAGGGTCAAGTCTATCTATGGTCATCCTTAAGAAACTAATCCCCACAGAGGCTTATTCTAGACTTACCCAACAATCGACTAAGATCGATCTAGTGATATTATAGTCTAAATCCCAATCTGATACACCATTCCCATCAATCCTATTTCAATTCCAATTCCTTCGTATCACATGGATCCATAAGCCAAGGTTAATTATTTAAGGGTCATCAATTCCATTCTGATAGAGTCTCAACAAAACCATTGAATCCCATTAACCGTCCACTTATTCGCAATGCACCATCATGGTCTAATAAAGCATTTCATATACCATATCTCAAATTGAACATTTGTCTACATGTACCATCTATCGATCATATAACCACGTTACTTATATTCAAATATCAGCAATCATATTATTTCGGTCTGTATGACAAAGTCATATCACTAAGTCACAACCCAGCGATCTACATTTCAGCCAACAGTTGTCCATATCGTCGCACCATCTACCGACATTATCCAACATATTTTGTGATTCTCATTCCTTAGTGGCACCAATAAAAATTTTAATAGATCTATGGGCAATAGTAGAAGAGGCTAACTAGCCATAACTAACCATTAACTAATAACTAACTAATCTATTAATTAAAGCTAATAAATAATTAGGCATTCCAAAGCCCAAGGCTTGGAAAGCCATAGGCCCACAATCCAAGCCCAAGACTTGGTAGGCTAACAAGAATTAGACTAACAATAATACTAATCCCACAAAAAGATTCACTAATTACTAAATAATAAAATTAGACCTAGAAAATAGCAATAAATTCCAAAATGAATTTGGAATTTTTTTAATAAATTCCAAAAATAGTAGCACTAATTTCCAAAAATAGAAATATGATTTCTAGGTAGTTACAAGTCTACACCCCTTAAAAAAAATTCATCCTCAAAATTTGAATATTAATTAAAATGACATGAATACAGTATTCAAGCAAAAATACTAGAAAAATGCTCTCTCATTTCGTCTTCACGCTCCGAAGTCGACTCGTCTGAAGAATGGTGACTCCAAGCTACTCGGACGAGAGGAATTGTCTGATTATGTCGTATCTTCTTCCGACGATCAACAATTTCCACATGCTGCTTTTGGTAAGTGAGGTTAGGACCCACTTTGACCTCTGAATGGTCGATAACATGAGTCTGGTCATAAATATATCGTCTCTATTGCGACACATGAAACATATTGTGTACTCCCTCCAATGTAGCTGGTAGGTCAAGTCGGTAGGCGACAACCCCGATCCTTTTGAGAATGCTGAAAGGCCTAATAAATCTCGGGCTAAGCTTCCCACGTAGACCGAAATAGATAGTGCCACGTGTCAGAAAAAATCCTCAGAAAAACACAATCTTCCACCTAGAATTGAAATAAACTTAGAACATAACCCTAATTAATCGCTAAAGCAAAATCAAAACTTATTACCTCAAACTCCAACGGTCTTCGGTGGCTATCGGCCTAGTACCTCTACATGTCCTGAGCTACACGAAGTCTCTCTCTAATCTGCTTCACCTTATCTGCAACATCAACTACAATCTCGGGCCCCAATAAGGCTCGCTCACCCATGTCATCCCAAGATAATGGAGTACGACACCTTCGACCATACAAAGCTTCGAAAGGAGTCATCTCATTACTGGCTTGATAGCTGTTATTGTATGAAAACTCTGCCAAATGAAGATAATCCTCCCATGAGCCACTAAAATCTAATACGCAAGTCCGAACAAAGTCCTTGAGAGTCTAAATAGTTATTTTCGACTGTCTATTAGTCTGAGGGTAATAAGCGGTACTGAATTTGAGTTGAGTGCCCAAATTAGTTTGTAAGCTCTTTCAAAAATGAGAAGTGAATCTGCTATCCTGATCTATCTCACATAAAGAACACTGGAAATAAGAAAAATATCTTCTATTTATAGGGTTTCTGGGTAGCGAACTCAGGCGAAGTTCAGTTCCCTAACGTTCAAAAATTAGAACGTTGGCAGCCTGGTCTTCAGGTAGACCTAATCTTTAGGGTTGTTGGGTCAAGATGACCGAGTTCGGTCCGAGTTATGCCCCTTTGTATCCAGCATGGTCTAGGTTTGATTTGGGTTTGGTTTGGCCAGTTTTGATATAGGTTTGGTTTAGGGATTTTAACAGAGTTTGTAAATAGGTTTGGCTTTTTGAGAAGAGGGCTAGGAAGCTGACCAAGTACCAAGTACGACTCGATGTACATATTTTTCCTAGACTCAAATAAAAAATAAAAAACATAAGAAACTTAAAAATCCGCTTAGCAAACTTTGATGATGTCGCAGCCATCATGATTTAGTAAGCAATAATCTTCAGTTATCTATTTATAAGTTATGTCGAATCAAAATTTAATCGATTATAAAAATCAGGTTTGAACATGACCTATAAGCCAAAAAACTTGCATAATGTTTTAGTTTCCTCGAACAACAACACGGGGCCACAGGACCGATTCGATCTAGGAGGAAACATGATAGCGGTGTTGAATACAAGTACAAATGATTCAGGAACTCTCAACGGGTTCACTACCGTGCTGAAAAGATTGTCGCCTAACTAGGCTATTGTCCATGATGTCTTGTTATGCCAGTGACCTTCACATATATATACTATTTAGCTAATGATATCTGGTTGACAGGGAAGAATATTATAAGTTTTATACAAGGGCAGAGACTATGCCATGGGTAAGAATCAACGTAGTTATTTTTTTACGCCTATCAAATGCTCATATAAAAATAACTATGATAGCTAGAAAGATCATTTAACTATTGCATACTCACATAATTTCCATAACAAACTGAGATAGTGGGATTAATTAATCATTCACCAGTATACAGCAATGTACTGACCTTCGTTTTCACAGGTGCACCAAATCAGGGAGGCATATCAAAGACAAATTGAAGGCAATGCTTGAACATTTTGAAGCCTTGCTCGTGTGTGAAGGCCTGTGCATACCATTTTGAAGAACCCGCTCTAGTTTCGTCGGGATGAAGCAAATTCTAGGGTGTTGAGTCATTTTTTTATTGTATAAAGGGATGTAAAGTATGGAACAACTATTCATCAGCATCCATTTTATAAGCTTGAGCGGCAGACCTCTACTTGTATTAGAGTCTATGTAAATGTTGTTCATTATTAATAAAGCGAAATTTTCTTCTGGGTAATGTGCTCAAATGTGTTTAACTTCTCTACATACTCTATTGTTGTGTTATAGAGAACTTTATGATCCTGCCTTGTGTGAGCGTGACTTATGTTCGCACGATATCATGCCCGGGAGACGACTATCGATTCTACGGATTTAGGGCATGACATCTGAATGCCCTCATGTCTTTCACTACATGCAGATGTCCATAGAGACGTAGGTCAGTACATATCGTGTACTAGTGACCGGCCATAACCAAAGTCACCTAAAATCAATAGTAATTGAACATGTGAAGCTAGCAACTATAATTAAGTGATCTTTCTACTTATTGTCACGACCCGCACCCTAGAGTAAGGGCACGAGAACGTAACAACGCCCAGCCTATGCCACAGTGTCGGTGATAGAACGCTATCCTAGGTCTCATGCATCTAATAGTATAAGACTAAGCAGTTTATACTCCCCGAATGGGGGTGACATAGCAGAATGTAAACTCAATCACATCTATGGTAGAGCATAATGGAAGATAGATAAAACATGAAATCCAAAAGAAATACAGCAGATAGAAGTATAAGTGTCTAAGATACACAATCCAGAAATACATCTCAAAACTCAAATACAGAAATCTATAAATACAACTCAAGACAACTGAAAATAAACTAAGCAAAATCCTAGCTACCTATACAACCTCTACTGTGTCTCCTCTAGGCTAGCAGGCAACCTCCAAGCTATCTGTAAAATTTATCAACGGGTCCAGTCAGGACAGGAGCGAGCACAATACATCTCAACAAATCATAGCAGGTTAGAAAATATAATCATGCAGTAAAGTAAGATACATGATCTAAAGAAATACAGTATGTAAACAGAGAGAGAACTGTAATAGAAATATCTACTATAAATAGAGAACTAACAGAGGCTAGTGATATAGAGTACATGATAGCACATATGAACAGGACAAATTTGTACATGATCTACACTAAAGAGTTGCACATGATCTACACAACTATAGAATTGTTCACATGACTACTAGCACTCTTCCGTTTCCCCAATCAATACACAAGGATCTAAACAGGTTATGTTATTGTACATGATATCATATGGGAGTCCATGAAAGGGTGCACATGATAGTATACATGAGGGCTCTGTGAACATGAAAGTACAAAATTCACAAGAGTGTACATGTATGGTGAAAGCAAAGAAGTACATGATGAAAGTAAAACGCACATGACACAATGTACCCGATACTCCCGAGGGGGACAACATCGCATGAAGAGATCCATATAGTACTAATCCGTGATAATGTCGTGACAGCATCAAGTATAGTAATCTAAAACAGGAATATAATTCTAAGCAGGATATGAAATGATCAGAGAATGTACTCGTCTGGTGTCTGAATGTCCAAAGTAAATATACTATCCGAGGAGAGGTGTCTGGCTCCTAATCAGAACAGCACAAGTCACAACAAGTCCAAAATGGCAATACGAAGTTCTATTATGCATTCTACATGATTCTAGGTCAATCTAGACCAAAGTCAACTCTTGGTCAACTTGGTCAACCCTGAAAGTCAAACTTAGGTCAACTATGGTCAAACTAGGTCTAACAAGTCTAAATTAGGTCAAACAAGTTATTCTAGGTCTAAACAAACTAAGTATATGCAAATCAAGTATCCAAGATAGCCACTAACTCATAGCCTAAGTCACTTGCTAAACCAAGCACAAAACTAAACCATAAGCTAACAAGGCACATAAACTTAGTCATATAATATATATATATTATTCACATTCACATATTCATATACATAGATATATATAGAAAAGCTATATATAGGCACATACATATATATAGAGAGAGAAAGAGAGGTAAAAAAGTAAGTGAGTATGTGTGTGTTTGGCATGTGTGTGAAAGGATATGTGTTAATGTTCTAAAATTTAGTGATAGGTAGGTGTATGTGACATGGGTTACATGATGTCAAAGGGTGTATGAATGCATGTGTGTAAAAGGTTATAGATTAACTCAATTTATAGAAATACATACATACATACTTACCTTGTATACATGCATACAAACATATCATGTATATTACATTTACATGATACATACATGTTTACTTATATTATATTATACTTACATTCATGCATATTAGATACTTGTATTTATATTAACATATTGCAAACATTCATTTCATTCATGCATCTATGCATTACCTACATGTTTTATACATATGCATACATTGTATATTCATATCATTTCATACATTAACATAGAGACATACAAACATGCACATATCATATATTTTATACCTTGCATTACCTTACATATCATGTTATATATTATCATTCATTCCTTTCATATATTATATTATCTTTAAGTTGAATGCATCATATATGGATACAATACATTATCTTGCATGCTTGCATTCATATATTACATTCTATATTACCTATATACGTGTATTTCCTCCATTCATTCATGCTTGCATCATATACTCTACATTACCATACATGTTATCATTATATATTACATTATAATATTTATATATTATGCATTCATATCTATGATTACATATATATCTTCATGCATACATTGTATATCATTCTTTCATTCATGCATTGCTTATATGCATTATATTAATAGCATTCCTATATGCTTGCATTCAACCATATATATACATTAATGTAAAGAGAATATATATCATATATATATTATTTCATTCATCTAACATATCATGCATTAGATACTCTATATTCATTTAATATCCATACTACATAGGCTCATAGGTTACACAAAATACATATATCATATAGTCACTATTCTACTTAAAACCAATATTGTACCAATTAGGCATTCACTAAATTCTAGGATTAAAGTATGTTATATATCTTTGTGTTAGCTTTCCAAAACTTTAAACGGATCGCATTTTCGTGTCCAGAAGCTCCCGAATTCGCAAAAACACCGAAACGCGTTCGTCTTTCGTACAGCTGACACTCAAATAATTTTACAGAAAGTTTTAGAACGAATTTGGCTTAATAAAATATATATTTGGAAATCTAACTTCGATACGCTTCTTTTAAAAAAACGGAAGGTTAATTGGAGTTATGAGCTAAAAGTTATGGCATTTCTAAGTTGCTCTAGCTACTAAAAACGTGGATAAAAATTATGACGAATTTAGGTAGTTTGAGACAAAAGAAACACAAGTATATAACATAATATATCAAGAACTCACTCTCGACACTAATATATATATATATATATATATATATATATATATATATATATATATATATATATATATATATATATATATATATATATATATATATATATATATATATATATGAGACACTATAGAACACATCTCCAATACAAAAATATGAGATTAAACATGTAATAATTCATTCATACATAACAACAACACATAGTGTGTCCAAATTTGGGGTTTTCCCACATGGACACAACCACAACACAAAGGACACTCCTATGACCTCCAAATGGACACAAAATGGACATAAATGGAGATACAACCATGGGGGTCATTTGTATGGGTTCAAAATATTTTTATATGCATGTAGGGATGGATTAGAAGAGAGATTATACCTTCCGGGAGAGAGATTCAAAGGAAAAGCCTTTTGATACGGCACCGACACGTAGAGATTCCAAAAGGACACGAACGAGCTCCGAATCCTCCCAAACTTGGCTAGCACCCTCTAACCATGGGGTAGAAAAGAAATAAAGAAGATTTGGTGGAAGAAGGGGTTGATTTGGAGATGAAATCAATGGATGTTCATCTCTAAATTAATTTGGGAAAGAACAAGAGAGAGAAAGTGGATGAAGACAAATGAATGAAGGAGTGACTCACTCCTTATCCCCCCCCATAGGTGGCTGCCCAAAAAGGGTGAGGTGTCCCCTATTTGAATGTTCAAAATGCCCTCCAATAATCTATTTGATTTAAATTAGGAATGGGTTAAAGGTTGAGGTCAATTTAGATTAGTTTTAAGTCTCTAATTAAACTAAACCTATCCATAAATAATTAGTCTAACTACTAACTAAAATTAATATCATGTGGACTTAAATTAATATCATGTGGGCCATGCCTAACTAGTGTGTGGGTCCCACTAGAGTCAACCTACCTCCCGGGTCCCCATTTTAAGTCGGATCGAGATGAAATTCGAACCCGACTCAAATAACCCCATAACAATATCATAAATAATAAAATAAATTTCAAACCCAAAATAATATCATAAATAATAAAAGAAATTTCAAAAGTATTTTAAAATGTAAAATGATAAAAATACCCCTGTTTCTGAAAACTGGGGGTGACAAATCTATCCACCTTAAAAAAATTCGTCCTTGAAATTAAAACAAAGCAATCACAGGAAACACATGAAGAAAACAATCTCATTCAAATACTTTTCAAAAAAATCAGCAATAAAAAAAATCTCTTTGAGGCACATCAAACATTTGTAAATAAAAACTGATACGTGTTCGCTACGGACACAAAACCATCACAAAATCACACATATCAAAGGTCAAAATCAACAATCACCAACGCAATAAATATCAAAATAATTCAAAGAGGACAAATGCAAAATATCCTTAGGCCAGAAATGACATTAAAATATCCTAATCACATGGTTAGGCTCTAGGTCAATCAGTCTCTAGGGTTTCACTAGCAAAATATCAAAATCACAAGTCATGATTTTAAAAAATTTTAAAATAATTTAAAAATTACCAAAAATCATATCATGATTTAAATGTCAAATCAATAAATGATTAAAATTACAAAATTTCAAAATTACCCTAATTTTAGAAAACTGGGTGTTACAAGTCTACCCGCCTTAGAAAAATTTCGTCCTCGAAATTAAAATTTTCATACTCCTTCTAGGTCAAACCCCCCACAATCAAAGTCTCAGAACTTAAACAATCATATGATTTAAAAGGATGACATACAGGGTCATGGCATACGGTGGTAGTGAAAGTCTCATCTAGGTATACTAGTCATGCTAAACCAAAACGGTCATAGGGTATCAAAACACACAAGCAATCTAGGGTGCTAAACTAGAAAAGATACAGAAATAACAATCATCAAAACTGTAAGGCAGTCTACCATCCTATATGAAAACTGGTACTTATCAAAATAAAATAAAGGCAACTACCAATTATCTATAAAGGGTACAGAAAAATCAAATTCAAAAATTAAGGAATTGAAAATCACTTGCATTGAAATCCAATCACAATATATATAGAGAGCGTTAGAGGGGGAAAACTAGCATTATGTGTATGGGGACATGTTCATATGGTTAGATAGTAGGCGTGTGTGTACGTGAATATACATGAAAGTGTATATGAGGATTTAGGTTTCAAAACAATAGCTATCATGTTACACTACTCATGGCATATGGGTTAACAATCTACAATACGCAACTTATTTACTCATAACATGCATGGCTAACCTTATACATATATATATAAAGAGGTAGAGATTTAGTTTTGTATCTATATACGTTATAACATGTATGCATAAACTCTCTCTATCTCTCTCTCTCTCTCTCTCTCTCTCTATATATATATATATATATATATATATATATATATATATATATATATACAGATACATGATCATAACATAGAGAGGAAAGGTTAGGTTACATGACAGGGTATACTAAGTTAGGGTGTGTATGTGTCCTTGTACAGGGTTATAGCTTAGTATTGAAAGGTTAAACCCAGTTTTTGTTCAGCATTTACATACAAAATCTGAAAATAAGCTAACATTTAAACCAGTGCAATATTAACATAATGCAATTTCAAAATTTAGGAGTTTGAAACATCACAACTAATCTCAATGCTCCCAATACATCCTAACATGATAGAAATGAAACCCTAACATACTATCCATACATTTATCTACGCATACAGTTTAATATTACATGTTAAATCTGAAATTGAACTAAACATGAAATCATTGTAAAAATGTTAACATGTATTCAGTTTTCAGGATTTTGGAGAATTTGCACATCAAAACCAACTCAATGTTTATCACAACCTATCATGTAAGAATATGAAACCTAACATTATATTCCTACAACAACAATGTACACAGCTCTAAATATTACATTTAAAACAACAATTTGAACTAACATTTAAAATCCCGTATTAAGGGTTAATATGCACACAGTCTTAGATTTGACAAGTTCAAACACAAAACTCAATCAAACATATTTTTTTTGAATTGAAACCCTATGTATAACATACATGTGCAGTGATGTAAACAAAACTATTATCATAAAATTTATATTTGAATTACGAATTTAAACTGGAAAAGCAGAAAACCAGAAATAGTGGTATTTTGAAAATTTAAACATTAACGACATATTAATATGTATTCAGATAGGTGGAAATCAAGTGTAGCATGCATAAGTGTCAAGAAAGTGTCCACTATATATATTCGTATATATATTCTCACGTCCCGATATAAAAATTTAATTCTATGTTAAGACCAACAATTAGATTTCTACCAAAGTTGCAAGCAGGTGATTGACGTAATCAAGACAGTTTTATTATTATTATTACTTAATACGAGAAAAATAGCAAGAAGGAAATAAAAATAAAATTCGTTCTGCTTATCTGTTTAAAGAAGAACCATTTTGAAACCCAGAGCTAAATTATCAAATCCAAGATAAAGTCTAGCAAACTCATCGATTCATTGTATTAAGAAGAAATTCATGGCAAGAAGTTACACAAGGTTTATAAAAACAGCTAAAAGTACTCCTAAGTTAAACAATGAGAAGCGAAACAACAATAATTCTTTTTTTTTGAATGACTGATACAAAAGTAGAGAAAACATGTTCAAAAGCATTTAAGGTACAATCTGATAATCATATGCGTCTATCCAAAATCATGGTACTCTAAATCCTCGTCATACTAGTAAGCAGGGCTACGATAATCACAGAGTCCTTGACTTATGCACATACCTCTAGAATCATGGTATTTAACATTTTTGCGATGCCGCTAGCTTGGCTGCGAAAACATTAAATTCTTACACCCGAGAAATATATCCAAAGTCAGACTATATGTCCTCACCATGCTGGCTAATGTGACTATAGAAGACTAGATTCCAAAACTCAGATGACCTAGCCCATATAATTTTATCTTGACAAAAATTAAATTAAATCAACAATAAATACCCAAAAATCAAATTTATTAACGAACCTCAAGATTCAAAAATAAACAAAAATCCTTCAAATCTTATAAATACAAGCTCGGATGCTACAGCTAACATCAAGATTCAAAATTCCACAATCTTCATCAAAATCAATAAATACAAACTCAAATTCAATAATAATACATCAAAATCAAATTCAACAACAGAAAGTAAAGATAAATCAAATCAAGGAAAAAGAGTTTTCAAATCGGAGTTAAACAAGATTCTCAAGGGTCGTCCTAGGATTCTCTCAAGGGATCCTAATTGTGATTGAGTATCTTCAAAAATATATCATATTCCTAATGCAGGCTGTAGTGGTACTCTAGTTCGAATACTACTACATAAACTCGACCTGCATGGGCCACCACTAAAAATATGTCACGACCCGCACCCTAGAGTAAGGGCACGAAAACGTAACAACGCCTAGTCTACGTCGCAGTATCGACGGTAGAACGCTGTCCTAGGTCTCATACATCTAACAGTATAAGACTAAGCAGTTTATACTTCCCGAATGGGGGTGACATAGCAGAATGTAAACTCAATCACATCTAGGGTAGAGCATAATGGAAGATAGATAAAACATGAAATCCAAAAGAAATACAGCAGATAGAAGTCTAAGTGTCTAAGATACACAACCCAGAAATATATCTCAAAACTCAAATACAGAAATCCATAAATACAACTCAAGGCAACTGAAAATAAACTGAGCAAAATCCTAGCTACCTATACAACCTCTACTGTGTCTCCTCTAGGCTAGCAGGCAACCTCCAAGCTATCTGTAAAATTTATCAACGGGTCCAGTCAGGGCAGGAGCGAGCACAATACATCTCAACAAATCATAGCAGGTTAGAAAATATAATTATACAGTAAAGTAAGATACATGATCTGAAGAAATACAGTATGTAAACAGAGAGAGAAATGTAATAGAAATATCTACTATAAATAGAGAACTAACAGTGGCTAGTGATGTAGAGTACATGATAGCACATGTGAACAGGACAGATTGTACATGATCTACACTAAAGAGTTGTACGTGATCTATACTACTATAAAATTGTTCACATGACTACTAGCACTCCCCCGTTTTCCCAATCAATACACAAAGATCTAAACAGGTTATATTATTGTACATGATATCACATGGGGGCCCATGAAAGGGTACACATGATAATATACATGAGGGCTCTGTGAACATGAGAGTACAAGATTCACAAGTGTACATGTATGGTGAAAGCACATGAGTACATGATGAAAGTGAAATGCACATGACACAATGTACCTGATGCTCCCGAGGGGGATAATATCGCATGAAGAGATCCATATAGTACTAATCCATGATAATGTCGTGACAGCATCAAGTATAGTAATCTAAAGCAGGAATATAATTCTAAGCAGGATATGAAATGATCAGAGAATGTACTCGTCTGGTGTCTGAATGTCCAAAGTAAATATACTGTCCGATGAGAGGTGTCTGGCTCCTAATCAGAACAGCACAAGTCACAACAAGTCCAAAATGGCAATACGAAGTTCTATTATGCATTCTATATGATTCTAGGTCAATCTAGACCAAAGTCAACTCTTGGTCAACTTGGTCAACCCTGAAAGTCAAACCTAGGTGAACTATGGTCAAACTAGGTCTAACAAGTCTAAATTAGGTCAAACAAGTTATTCTAGGTCTAAACAAACTAAGTATATGCAAATCAAGTATCCAAGATAGCTACTAACTCATAGCCTAAGTCACTTGCTAAACCAAGCACAAAACTAAATCATAAGCTAACAAGGCACACAAACTTAGTCATATAATGTATATATATTATTCATATTCACATATTTATATACATAGATATATATAGGAAAGCTATATATATAGGCACATACATATATATATAGAGAGAGAAAGAGATGTAAAAGAGTAAGTGAGTATGTGTGTGTTTGGCATATGTGTGAAAGGATATGTGTTAATGTTCTAAAATTTAGTGATAGGTAGGTGTATGTGACATGGGTTATATGATGTCAAAGGGTGTATGAATGCATGTGTGTAAAAGGTTATAGATTAACTCAGTTTATAGAAATACATACATACATAATTACCTTGTATACATACATACATACATATCATGTATATTACATTTATATGATACATACATGTATACTTGTATTATATTATACTTACATTCATGAATATTAGATACTTGTATTTATATTAACATATTGCAAAAATTTATTTCATTCATGCATCTATGCATTACCTACTTGTTTTATACATATGCATACATTGTATATTCATATCATTTCATACATTAACATAGTGACATACAAACATGTACACATCATATATTTCATACCTTGTATTACCTTACATATCATGTTATATATTATCATTCATTCCTTTCATATATTACATTATCTTTAAGTTGAATACATCATATATGGATACAATACATTATCTTGCATGCTTGCATTCATATATTACATTCTATATTACCTATATACATGTATTTCCTCCATTCATTCATGCTTGCATCATATACTCTACATTACCATACATGTTATTATTATATATTACATTATAATATTTATACATTATGCATTCATATCTATGATTACATATATATCTTCATGCATACATTGTATATCATTCTTTCATTCATGCATTGCTTATATGCATTATATTAATAGCATTCCTACATGCTTGCATTCAACCATATATATACATTAATGTAAAGAGAATATATATCATATATATATTTTTCATTCATCTAACATATCATGCATTATATACTCTATATTTATTTAATATCCATACTACATAGGCTCATAGGTTACACAAAATACATATATCGTATAGTCACTATTCTACTTAAAACCAATACTGTACAAATTGGGCATTCACTAAATTCTAGGATTAAAGTACGTAATATATCTTTGTGTTAGCTTTCCGAAACTTTAAACGGATCGCATTTTCGTGTCCGGAAGCTCCTGGAATCGCAAAACACCGAAACGCGTTCGTCTTTCGTACAGCTGACACTCAAATAATTTTACAGAAAGTTTTAGAATGAATTTGGCTTATTAAAATATATATTTGGAAAGCTAACTTCGATACGCTTCTTTTAAAAAAACAGAAGGTTAATTGGAGTTATGAGCTAAAAGTTATGGTATTTCTAAGTTGCTCTAGCTACTAAAAACGTGGATAAAAATTATGACGAATTTAGGTAGTTTGAGACAAAAGAAACACAAGTATATAACATAATATATCAAGAACTCACTCTCTACACTAATATATATATATATATATATATATATATATATATATATATATATATATATATATATATTTTATATATATATATATATATATATGAGACACTATAGAACACATCTCCAATACAAAAAATATGAGATTAAACATGTAATAATTCATTCATACATAACAACAACACATAGTGTGTCCAAATTTGAGGTTTTCCCACATGGACACAACCACAACACAAAGGACACTCCTATGACCTCCAAATGGACACGAAATGGACACAAATGGAGATACAACCATGGGGATCATTCGTATGGGTTCAAAATATTTTATATGCATGTAGGGATGGATTAGAAAAGAGATTATATCTTCTGGGAGAGAGATTCAAAGGAAAAGCCTTCCGATACGACACCGACACATAGAGATTCCAAAAGGACACGAACGAGCTCCGAATCCTCCCAAACTTGGCTAGCACCCTCTACCCATGGAGTAGAAGAGAAATAAAGAAGATTTGGTGGAAGAAGGGGTTGATTTGGAGATGAAATCAATGGATGTTCATCTCTAAATTAATTTGGGGAAGAACAAGAGAGAGAAAGTGGATGAAGACAAATGAATGAAGGAGTGACTCACTCCTTATCCCCCCCATAGGTGGCTGCCCAAAAAGGGTGAGGTGTCCCCTATTTGAATGTCCAAAATGCCCTCCACTAATCTATTTGATTTAAATTAGGAATGGGTTAAAGGTTGAGGTCAATTTAGTCTAGTTTTAAGTCTCTAATTAAACTAAACCTATCCATGAATAATTAGTCTAACTACTAACTAAAATTAATATCATGTAGACTTAAATTAATATCATGTGGGCCATGCCTAACTAGTGTGTGGGTTCCACTAGAGTCAAACTATCTCCCGGGTCCCCGTTTCAAGTCGGATTGAGTTGAAATTCGAACCCGACTCAAATAACCCCAAAACAATATCATAAATAATAAAATAAATTTCAAACCCAAATAATATCATAAATAATAAAATAAATTTCAAAAGTATTTTAAAATGTAAAATAACAAAAATACCCCTGTTTCTGAAAACTGAGGGTGACAATTATCTAGGTTTTTTTTAACAATTCAAAATAAGAAACATAACCAATAGAAATATCACTTGTACAATATTTTTTGCCCACGACCGACTGCTAGTCTCTATAATAGACAAGGACTATTAAATTTGCATATATTATATATATATATATATATATATATATATATATATATATATATATATATATATATATATATATATATATCTATATAATATATATATATATATATATTATATATTATATATTATAACTCTTCGTCTGTCTCTGCATTAACTGTTAGGCTTGCAATAATTCTATCATATGCATGTGACCTAACTACATGGTAGTCTATAGTGACTTCTCATAATTAGTAATATTATTCCAATGATTGTATCATGTTTTTGAATATGACTAATCGATTAAGTTTAACATTATTATGTCACTAATATTCATGTAATCACTATCATGTTGACACTTAAATTTAGCATTGTCCTAGATGCTCATTAAATATATCATAATGCTTTGTTTACTTAACATGTATTTGCAGACAAGTATTAAGCAAGATCGAATTTGGACATATACAATGAAGAATTCATGACGGGCCAAAGACGACGTTATAACAAAATATTTTATTGAACAGTCCATGACATACTCGGGGGTTCTGTTTCCCGGTCAGCGGACATGGGTCATAGGGGCAGCACCCTCGTAGGGGTTTAGGGGCGAAGCTCCTAAAAGATATTCATATTTTTCAGATCTGTTTATGTTTGAACGTCAGCCGTCAGAGGAAAAAGTCGCCATTAAAGAAGTCGGTAGCCAGGTCATGTCCTTATGTTTTATTCTATATTTTATATTTGTTTATAGAACCAAATGTACATTAGGTTCACAATTGGCATTAGGAAGCTTAATCGCTAACCCAAGTCCACTTAAATCAACCTAAACCCAAAACAAAAACATTCTAAAAATGAGGTAACCGAGTTCTGTCCGAACTCGGTCAGGGTAAAATCTAATTCCCTGACAACCTCCTCTTCCTGAAGACCAGGCTCTATCGTTCGAATTTATGAACGTTAGGGGACCGAACTCTGTCTGAACTCAGTCTCTAGTAAACCTATAAATAGGTATTAAATTTCCCATCGTTATTCACTCACTCATTCAATCTCCACTTGCCTTTTTTGCTAAGCTATAAACCTCCTACATTCCTAATATCAACTTCCAGCCTTCTAGTACCAACACGATTCCAATTTAGAAGTCTGATCGAGTTATAAAGCTTGGATTTCCAAGTGATGTTCTTTACACTTGTTATTTGAAGCCGACAAGATCTTTGTATCAAAAGCTTATGGTTGTAAAGTCATCGTGCCCTTCAAACTAAATCACGATGTGTCTGTAAGAAGTTATAAGTTCTTTGGATCAAAGCTTGTGTTTCACTGATAGTGAATTCAACTTCGAGTAAGAGTTCTCGGGACTGGACTAGTCCTTTCAGAGGAAAACTAGTATAAAATCTCAGTGTTTGCATTTGCTCTCTCTAAACTTTATACTTTCAATTTCTATATATGTGATTATTGCTTTATTAGTTGGTGTTATGCCTTTAATTTTGAATAGAGGATAATTATTTTGATGCACTCTATTCATCCCCTCTAGAGGCCTCATGATCCACAAGTGGTACCATAGCTAGATTCTCTTCTAGGGGCTTAACATCCTAAGAGTTGTACCAATGGCAACTGTGAGATCCATTTACACCAATAGTGGTGAAGGCCAATCCACCACCCTTATTTGACGGTACCAACTATACGTACTGGAAAACACGTATGAGCTTCTTTCTAAAATTACATAATTTTGATTTATGGTCATGTGTTATCAATAGCTAAAAAAAGTCTATTGTCACCACCATTATCACTTCTACTATAGTTGACAAGACATGTGATAATTACACGAAGAAACAAAAGAAGTTAGCTATCCTTGATACAAAAGCAATGAATGATATTTACTGTGTTGTATAGATATAAATGTATTCAATTGTGCTACTACTTGCACGACATCTCATGAAATCTAGAAACTGCTTGAAGCTACTCATGAGAACATGCACGAAAGTGAAGCTAGCAACTCCAAAGAAGAAGAAAATGTGAAACCCATTTATTTTTGTAATTAATTATTAAAAGTGTTTTAGTGTTATAATTAGTATTTCTAAATATTATTATTATTATTATTATTAAATATTTTTGAGTGCAAAGGATTTCGAAAAATAATAATAATAACATGGCTTTTTGAGTTCAGACCCAGACCCGAGTCCGAACCCAGACCCAGGCCTGAGCCAAATCCAATTCTTTTCCCTCTCTTTCTTAATTCTGATTTTGACTTGGTTTATAAAAAGAAAAAAAAATATAAAATAATTATTCAGCTGGTCCCGTAGGACCAGCACCCCTCAAATTCACTCACACACGTTCATAGTCAAAGCCTTCTTTTTCTCACCCCCCAACTCCTCTTCTCCACACGTTCTATAACTTCCCTCATTTTACTCTCCAACACACACCACAACCTCCACTACCCCTTATTAACTCACACCACCCCCATCTCCCCTTAGTTCATTCACAGCACTCATCAAACTCTCTCATCTCTTTCACTCTTCCTCACAGAAGACAAAAACCCCAACTCCCTCAAACCCTCGGCGCCCCTCTTCCCGAAGCTCGGCGACCTCCTCCGGCGACCCCGCCGACCCGTGCTCCGCCGTTTCCCTCGCGCGCCCTGTACGACAGCACCCCCGCCAGGCCTTCCTAGGGCCGACCGCCCAGCGGATCCGTCCCCTCTGGCTGCGCGACCCCCTCGCGGCCGAGCCCCCGCGCCAGCCCCCTCTTCGTCCGGTCCCTCCGGCCAGCGATGTCGCCCCCAGCGGAGCCGCGCCCTTCTCGGCCGACGCCGACGTCGCCCGTCTCCCCCGCGAGCGCGCCCCCTCTGGGTCAGAACTCGCCGGCGCCATTCGCGGCCCCTCTGGCCGATTCCCCTGCCCGCGGATCTGTCCGAGCTCGCTGTCCTTTGGCCGAGCTTTCCCCTGCTGTTTCCCGCCGTGACCTAATTCTGTATTTTCCAGCATTTTCGACGACTGCTGCTGATTTCAGCGCTATTTTCGGGAATACTTTCGCTGTCGGAGCTTCATTTTCTTTCTATTTTTCATCTGAGAGCTCTAGCCGAGCAATCCGAGGTATAACCCCTCTGTCCCGCTCATTTTATTATTTTAGTCGATGATGAAATGGTCCCCGATTCCCTTTGGGAACTCGGTTTTAGCGACGTCGTAATTTTCTGGGACTTTCGGAAAGGTCCTGTGAATTATTTTGGATTCCGAGAATATTTCGGGAATGGATTTTTGGTATGTTTAGCTTTCCGGATTTTTTCGGTAGCGTTCTGTGATTTGTGGAATTGGAATCGGACTTCCGAAATTATTTCGGGTCGTTCCGATTATTCTATGGATTGGTTGTGGATTTTATATATATAAAAAATTCGGGTTTTTCCCTGGTTTAGGATTTGCAGGAAATTATTGGCGCCAATTCCCAGTTTTTGGGTTGACCAAAAACAAAGGAGATGCTGCCGGATTTTTCCATAAATCTTGGATTATTTTAAAATGAATTAAAATAATTTTCAGAATTTTATTCGATATTTGATTTTGGGTGACGACTGTATCGGTCAATGGACCCGGATAAGTGCAAACGAAACCGGTCCCGCCCGGACGTTGAGGCAATTAGCCAAGATGATGATCGGACCATATCTGAGACTTATAATTTATCCTTATTTTTATTATTTATTTCTGTTTAACTCTTATTTAATATTTCAGTTTAGGACTAACGGCGATTTTGTCTTATTTCAATTTATGTAAATAAATTGTAATGGGCATAAGCCCAGCTGGCTATGGTCTGTAACTGTAATAGCTTAGATTTTCTTGTCATTTCTGGTTTTATGAGTTTTTTCTATTTTACGATTAAATTGACTAAAAAGTATTTTCGTATAAAATTAATTAATATTTTCTCACTTAAAATTGACAAGTTTATTAATAACTAAAAAGTCACATATTTCTCACTAAATAAGGAAAATTAGCTTTATATTTATATTTATAGAAAATACCAAGTTTTTCTAAAATAATCTGGTAGCGACGATGTTTTCCGAATTCAAAGTTAAAATGACCTTTTTTCCCTCGTATTAAACCTAACGCACAAATAACCAGTATTTTCTGTGTTTGGTTATTAAAGAACTAAAATTGGACTAGGACGCAACTAGAGATTTCAAACTAGCATAGCTAAGTTGGTGAACCTAATATCTGAGTTTATATCTCGAATGTAGGAATTCGAGGACGACTCTAATTACCTATCTCGAAGTCTTCTACCCCCTCTAGTCATTTCATTGAGGCAAGTATAGTTTATGTTAGTTTACAGTTATTTATTTAATCGCTTTACTGCAATTTTAAACTACGATGCAAACACGAAACTCTCTCGGAGAGTACTGTAACTATTGGGGACTGGGGAATAGCGTAATAATTATGACCATACTGTAACAAAAATCCCTTATCCTTCCAGTAACAAACCTAAGTCGGATCATATTCCATTGCCTGTTCAAATCACTGTTTTACTGTAACAAACTGTTCATGTTTAAAACTGTTTAGAACTGCATGATTCTATTATTTAATTTAACTGTTTAAAATTAGCATGAATTGTACTTTGCTCCCTCCTGACTGGAGATACATTTTTAGGGGATATTGAGGATACAGATCGGTTTTACAACAGCTACTACGACCCTGTGTTGTACCCAGTTGTGCTGCCAGAGTCTCCACAGGAGGACGTTGGGACTGAGGCCGATGATCAGGCCGATAGATAGATTTCCTTTTATTATTGTTTAATTTCAAATTCTGTATTTCATTTCAGAACAGTTTCCTTTGTATTTAAATTTCAAAGTTTAATAAAGTTTATTTCTGAAATTGAGTTATGACAAATACAGTGTTGTTGTATGGTTACCTGCTACTGAACAGCTTACTACCGCCGTCTCAACAACGGTGCAGGCTGGGCATGATCCGGTTTGACCCAATTAGTTGGGATCGGGTCGTGACATGTTTTCAGTGGTGGCCCATGTAGGTCGTTCCTACAATAACTTAGAAAAACATACCTAGAAACAATTAGAACACTAGAACATTGATTTGTCACGACATAGGACCGAATTATATAAATAAATATTTTTGTTTGATTATAGACTGGTAGGATACCTTGCTTATGTATGTACCCTAAACCTTCCAGATCATGGCCAAAGGAAAGACTACCCAATCCGGCCCTGCTGACGATGAGGTGTCATCAACTGATCACACCCCTTCTCAAGCACGTTTTGGAACCCACCTCCCTTGCAGCTGACAGACCGTCCCCATGCTGCACCAGCTCCCCGGCCCGTTTACGCTTCCATAGCGCAAACGGCAGAACCGGCACTTTCCGGGCTGAGCCACAGACCCCTGCGGTAGTGGCCGCACCAGCTGCCCCACCAGTGCCCGTGGATCCCACTGACCTAGTGGGAATGCTACGAGGAGTACTTGAACCACAAAGAGCTCAAGCAGAAGCCCACAGAGAGCAGACTGCTGCCCAAGTTGAAGCCCATCGCGAGCAGACCACGATTATGAGAGAAGGCATGGAGAATGCCCACAATGTGGCCATGGCTGCCCTCGAGAGAGGAAGAACCACTTCATCAGAGCCACGACCTGCCAAGGTAAGCATGATTCAGGAGTTAGTTATATTTTTTAAGGCCATTCTTTTGATTAGAGGCGCATTACTGCATGAAGGTTGGAGATATAGAAAGCTTTAAGAAGCAAGACCCTCGACCTTTCAAAGGGACCGAGGGTATCATCTACGCCGAAGAATGGCTAGACCATATGGAGCGTCTCTTGAGCGTCGCTCGACTCCCGGAGGACCTCAAGGCTGAAGCTGTAGGACTCCAACTACAGGATGTGGCGAGCACCTGGTATCGGAATGAACCTCGACTCCAGGACAAGCAGCTCGATTGGGACACCTTCAAGAAGCTGTTCCGCAGGAAGTTCTTTCCGACATCGGAGATACGGGAAATGGAGAGGCAATTCCAGAACTTGAAGCAGGGAAAACATGACGGTCAGCGAATATGCGGCAGAGTTCGGCCGACTAAGCCGCTTTGCCCAGAACCTGGTAGCTGACTCCAAGGATCGTGCTGAGCGATTCAGGTATGGCTTACGAGAAGAGATTCGCACCCCTATGATCGCAGGATGGCGCTAAGACCTATGAAGGATCCTAATCCGAGCTCAAGACGTGGAGAAGAGCCAGCCTTCTCGATCCAAGAGGGAGTATCCTGGAACTAGCAACTTTCCAGGGTAGTCAGAAGAGGCCCAACAACAACAGCAACAGGCCCTCGCACCACCAGGCAGCATCATCATCAGGCGAGGACCAATGACAGAGCACACCAGAAGCAGATCCCTGTCTGCGACTATTGTAAGAGGCCAGGGCATCAGTCGAACATCTGCAGGAAGAGGTTAGGACACTGCCTAGTCTAGTGGGTCTGCCACCCACCAAGTGAAGGACTATCCTATGTCAGCCCACCGGCCCGGGACCAACCAGCAAAGAGCTCCCCTACCTACTCAGCAACAACAGTTTGGACAGCACCAGCAGAAGACCGGGCGAGCTTTTGCCCTAGCAGCTGATGAACAGGAACCAGAGCAGGAACCCACCGCAAATGTCATCACAGGTTCCATTTATGTGTTTTCACATCCTGCTCTAGCATTATTTGATTCGGGTGCATCACATTGTTTCATATCATCCAAGTTTATATCTGCACACCACATAGATTCGGGACTTAGCAGGTGATTAGTAGAGTTATGACCGGTGGTGGACCCATACCCATCACTGAATCTTGTAATTGTCCCATAACCATCTCTAGCCATCAGTTCTCAACACCTTTACTAGTGATGCCCCTGCCCAACTATGATGTAGTCCTAGGGATGGACTGGTTAAGTGAACAGCATGCGCTGATAGATTGTCACCGAGGTTGTGTCATCTTCAGCCCACCAGGAGAACCGGAGTTTGAAATCTCTCGGGCTCCGGAAGATATGAAGAGTATTTCCTACTCCTCTATCACCGAAGAACCCGGGCCTCCTCACCCTATCATTGCGAAATTTATGGACGTCTTTCCAGATAGTCTTCCAGGATTGTCCGCCAGATCGAGATGTGGAATTCAACATCGATCTAGTACCCGGCTCTTTCCCTATTTCTCGGGGATGCTACAGAGTCAACCCCAAGGAGGCCATGGAGATGAAGGATCAGATCGACGAGCTGAAGTCGCTAAGGATTCATCAGAGACGGAGCTTCACCCTGGGGAGCACCAGTTTTGTTCGTGCCCAAGAAGGATGGAATCGTGCGGATGTGCATTGACTACCGGGCGCTAAACAACATCACCATCAAGAACAAGTACCCCTGCCCCGGATCGATGACCTGTTTGATCAACTGAGCAGAGCCAAGGTATTTTCAAAGATAGATCTCAGATTAGGCTACTATCAAATCAAGGTCAGGAAGGAGGATATTCCCAAGACGGCGTTCAACACCAAGTATGGACAATTTGAATTCTTGGTCATGCCGTTTGGACTGACGAATGCTCCTGCAGTATTCATAACCTCATGAACAAGGTTTTTCATGAATATATGGATCAGTTTGTTGTTGTCTTTATCGATGACATACTGATCTACTCGAAGACGGAGGAAGAGCATGAAGAGCACTTGAGAAAAGTAGCTAAGTACCTTGAGGAAGGAGAAGCTCTATGGTAAGCTATCCAAATGTGAATTCTTTTTAGACAAGGTGGAATTTTTGGGCCATGTTGTCACAGGAAAAGGAATTTCGGTGGATCCAAAGAAGATAGCCGCTATTGAGAAGTGGACTGCACCAAGCTCGGTTGTAGAGATCAGGAGCTTTTTGGGACTAGCTGGCTACTACCGGAAGTTCGTGAAGAATTTCTCCAAGATTGCGGAGCCAATGACGAAGCTTACCAGGAAGAATGAGGAGTTCATATGGTCTGAAGCATGCCAGTTAGCTTTTGAGGAACTGAAGAAGAGGCTCACAACTGTGCCGATACTTGCGCTACCCGCAGGTACCGACGGTTTCTCAATCTATAGTGCATGCTTCCGAAAAAAGGACTGGATTGCGTTCTTCAACAGCACGGAAAAGTAATTACCTATGCATCTAGACAATTACGGACTCATGAGAAGAACTACCCCACACATGACTTGGAGCTTGCAACGGTGATATTTGCTTTGAAGCTATGGAAGCACTACCTGTATGGAGAGAGAGTGGAAATATTTACGGACCACAAAAGTCTGAAATATGTTTTCACTCAGAAGGAGCTGAACATGAGACAAAGACGATGGCTGGAGCTGATGAAGGATTTTGATATCAACCAGCAGTACCATCCGGATAAGGCTAATGTTGTTGCTGATGCACTTAGTCGATACCCAATGGCGATGTTCTTGACCAAGGAGCACCATTTGCTGGAGGACATAGAGAAGCTTAGATTAGAAATTGTACTGCCCGAGGAGGAAATGAAGAAACTTGGAAGAGAAGCCATCGTACCAGAAGATGAATCATCATTGATGCAGTTGCAAGTGCGTTCGAGTCTTATGAACAGGATCAAGGAGACACAATTCCAAGACGAGACGCTTTGCAAACTCAGAGACCAAGTGCTGGCAGGAACACTTGAAGAATTCTCAATCGCCAGCGACGGAGCATTGAAGAATGGTACGAGGCTGTGCGTACCAACTGGCGAACTGAGGAACGAGCTAACGCAAGAAGCGCACCAGTCGCAGTATTCTATACACCCTGGAGCCAACAAGATGTACCGGGATATGCGGACTATAGTATGGTGGTACGGAATAAGAAGGACGTATCCAGGTATGTGGCTAGATGTTTAATTTGACAGCAAGTTAAAGCCAGCAGGCAGAGACCAGCAGGATTATTGCAGCCGCTGACATTCCGGAGTGGAAATAGGAGTACATAACGATGGATTTTGTATCGGGACTGCCTCGATCCCAAGGAGGGAAGGATGCCATTTGGGTTATAATGGACCGACTGACGAAGTCAGCTCACTTTATCCCCTTCAAGGTTGGTTTATCCACCGAGAAGTTGGCAGCACTGTACATGCGGCACATCTACCGGATTCATGGAGTTCCGGTAAGTATCGTATCTGACAGAGATACTAGATTTACATCTCACTTTTGGAAGAGTTTGTATGACAGCTTGGGAACCCAACTGAAGTTCAGCACCGCCTACCACCCTCAGACTGACGGACAATCGGAGAGAACAATCCAGACGCTAGAAGATATGCTGAGATCCTGCGTCCTGGAATTTGGAGGGTCTTGGAAAGACCATTTGCACTTGGTAGAGTTTTCTTACAACAACAGCTACCAAGCTAGCATCGGGAAGACACCGTTCGAGGCACTCCATGGACGTCGTTGTCGCACCCCACTTGCCTAGGACGACGTCGGAGAACGAGTGTTGCTTGGACCTGAGATGGTGATCGAAGCAGCAGAGAATGTGAGAATGATCAGAGACAAGCTCCGGATAGCCTAAGACAGACAGAAGCATTGGGCCGATTGCAGCAGACGGCCTTTGGAGTTTGAAGAAGGCGACGGTGTATTTGTGATGATCTCGCCTACCAGAGGAACAATTCATTTCGGCAGAGCAGGAAAGTTAAGCCCCAGGTACATTGGTCCATTTGAAGTACTTAGCAGGATTGGAGAAGTGGCTTATCGGGTGGCTCTACCCCCAAGTCTCGAAGGCGTCCACAACGTCTTCCATGTCTCGCAGCTGAGACGCTACATCCCGGACCCGAGCCATATCTTGGACCATTCAGAGCTGGAGATTGGACCCAGCCTCACAGTACCGAAGAAACCAGTGGCAATTTTGGACCGAGGCGAGAAGAGGACCAGGAACACCGTGATGCCAATAGTCAGAGTGATGTGGCAAAACAACTCACCAGGCGAATCGACCTGGGAGCGAGAAGACCAGATGCGGGAGCAGTACCTGTACCTGTTTGAGACTTGAGGTAATCCCTAACCTTACTTTTAAATTTCGAGGACGAAATTTTCTAAGGAGGGAAGATTGTGAAACCCATTTATTTTTGTAATTAATTATTAAAAGTGTTTTAGTGTTATAATTAGTATTTCTAAATATTATTATTATTATTATTATTTTTAAATATTTTTGAGTGCAAAGGATTTCGGAAAGAAAATAATAATAACATGGCTTTTTGAGTTCAGACCCAGACCCGAGTCCGAACCCAGACCCAGGCCTGAGCCAAATCCAATTCTTTTTCCTCTCTTTCTTAATTCTAATTTTGACTTGGTTTATAAAAAGAAAAAATATATAAAATAATTATTCAGCTGGTCCCGTAGGACCAGCACCCCTTAAATTCACTAACACACGTTCATAGTCAAAGCCTTCTTTTTCTCACCCCCCAACTCCTCTTCTTCACACGTTCTATAACTTCCCTCATTTTACTCTCCAGCACACACCACAACCTCCACTACCCCTTATAACTCACGCCACCCCCATCTTCCCATTAGTTCATTCACAGCACTCATCAAACTCTCTTCTCTCTTTCACTCTTCTCACAGAAGACAAAAACCCCAACTCCCTCAAACCCTCGATGCCCCTCTTTCCGAAGCTCGGCGCCTTCTCCGGCGACCCCGCCGACCCGTGCTCCATCGTTCCCCTCGCGCGCCCCGTGCGACAGCACCCCCGCCGGCCTTCCTAGGGCCGACCGCCCCGCGGATCCGCCCCTCTGGCCGCACGACCCCCTCGCAGCCGAGCCCCCGCGCCAGCCCCCTCTTCGCCGGTCCTCCGGCCAGTGACGCCGCCCCAGCGGAGCCGCGCCCTTCTCGGCCGACGCCGACGTCGCCCGTCTCTCCCGCGAGCACGCCCCCTCTGGGTCAGAACTCGTCGGCGCCATTCGCGGCCCCTCTGGCCGATTCCCCTGCCCGCGGATCTGTCCGAGCTCGCTGCCCTTTTGGCTGAGCTTTCCCTGCTGTTTCCCGCCGTGCCCTAGTTCTGTATTTTCCAGCATTTTCGACGACGCTGCTGAATTTAGCGCTGTTTTCGGGGAATACTTTCGCTGTCGGAGCTTATTTTCTTTCTATTTTTCATCTGAGAGCTCTAGCCGAGCAATTCGAGGTATAACCCCCTGTCCCGCTCATTTTATTATTTTAGTCGATGATGAAATGGTCCCGATTCCCTTTGGGAACTCGGTTTTAGCGACGTCGTAATTTTCTGGGACTTTCGGAAAGGTCCTGTGAATTGTTTTAGATTTTCCGGAATATTTCGGGAATGGATTTTTGGTATGTTTAGCTTTCCGGATTTTTCGGTAGCGTTCTGTGATTTGTGGAATTAGAATCGGACTTCCGAAATTATTTCGGGATCATTCCGATTATTTGTGGATTGGTTGTGGATTTTATATATATATAAATTTCGGGTTTTTCCCTGGTTTGGGATTTGCAGGAAATTATCGACGCCAATTCCCAGTTTTTGGGTTGACCAAAAACAGAGGAGATGCTGCCGAATTTTTCCATAAATCCTGGATTATTTTAAAATGAATTTAAAATGATTTTCGGAATTTTATTCGATATTTGATTTTGGGTGACGACCGTATCGGTCAATGGACCCGGCTAAGTGCAAACGAAACCGGACCCGCCCGGACGTTGAGGCAATTAGCCAAGATGAGGATCGGACCATATCTGAGACTTATAATTTATCCTTATTTTTATTATTTATTTCTGTTTAACTCTTATTTAATATTTCAGTTAGGACTAACGTCGGTTTGTCTTATTTCAATTTATGTAAATAAATTGTAATGGGCATAAGCCCAGCTGGCTGTGGTCTGTAACTGTAATAGCTTAGATTTTCTTGTCATTTCTGGTTTTACGAGTTTTTTCTATTTTACGATTAAATTGACTAAAAAGTATTTTCGTATAAAATTAATTAATATTTTCTCACTTAAAATTGACAAGTTTATTAATAACTAAAAAGTCACGTATTTCTCACTAAATAAGGAAAATTAGCTTTATATTTATATTTATAGAAAATACCAAGTTTTTCTAAAATAATCTGGTAGCGACGATGTTTTCCGAATTCAAAGTTAAAATGACATTTTTTCCCTCGTATTAAATCAACGCACAAAAAACCGTATTTTCTGTGTTTGGTTATTAAAGAACTAAAATTGGACTAGGACGCAACTAGAGATTTCAAACTAGCATAGCTAAGTTGGTGAACCTAATATCTGAGTCTATCTCTCGAATGTAGGAATTCGAGGACGACTCTAATTACCTATCTCGAATGTCTTCTACCTCCTCCAGTCATTTCATTGAGGCAAGTATAGTTTATGTTAGTTTACAGTTATTTATTTAATCGCTTTACTGTAATTTTAAACTACGATGCAAATACGAAACTCTCTCGGAGAGTACTGTAACTACTGGGGACTGGGGAATAGCGTAATGATTATGACCATACTGTAACAAAAACCCCTTATCCTTCCTATAACAAACCTAAGCCGGTCATATTTCATTGCCTGTTCAAATCACTGTTTTACTGTAACAAACTGTTCATGTTTAAAACTGTTTAGAACTGCATGATTCTATTATTTAATTTAACTGTTTAAAATTAGCATGAATTGTACTTTGCTCCCTCCTGACTGGAGATACATTTTTAGGGGATATTGAAGATACAGATCGGTTTTACAACAGCTACTACGACCCTGTGTTGTACCCAGTTGTGCTGCCAGAGTCCCCACAGGAGGACGTTGGGACTGAGGCCGATGATCAGGCCGATAGATAGATTTCCTTTCATTGTTGTTTAATTTCAAATTCTGTATTTTATTTCAGAACAGTTTCCTTTGTATTTAAATTTCAAAGTTTAATAAAGTTTATTTTCCGAAGTTGAGTTGTGACAAATACAGTATTGTTGTATGGTTACCTGCTACTGAACAGCTTACTGCCGCCTGTCTCAACAACGGTGCAGGCTGGGCATGATCCGGTTCGACCCTAATTAGTTGGGATCGGGTCATGACAGAAAATCCTTGCATTATGGCATTGGGATTTGAGGTACAACAAAACCCTTATATGAAGAAAAGCTAGTATGTTACAACAGCAAGAAAACAGACCACATCAAAGATGATTGCCCTACTACTAAAAGAAGAATCGTTAAGAACGATCTAACAAAGGAAGATCGTCGCCGCACGTATGCTACACAAGCATATGGTGTAAAAGTGAAGCAAGCGACTCTGAAGAAGAAGAAGAAGAAGAAGCTCTCGTCAAACTCAAATCTATGCCTTACAACAATAGACAAAAATAAGGTATAACATAATCCTTTATTTGAAGAATTCTCTTATGATGAACTATCTGATGCTTTTCATGATTTATTTAATGATCACAAGAAGCTTAAAAATATGTATAAGCAAGCTAGAAATGATATCCTATCATATAAGCTTGAGAATGAAAAACTTAGTTGTTTTATTAAATGATGTTAGGCATACTTCTTCTCATGATAAATCTACTGAGATCTCCACACTTGAGTTTAGATCGTATGAGGCACTTGATTGCATTAAGAAAAGCACTCAAAAAAATGCTAAACTTAAGGAGGAATTAAAATCAAAAAAGAAAAAATATTGTATTGCTTCATGTAGAATTGATGCTCTTACTGCTAAATATGATGAGATCTGTGTTAACTATAAAACTTTTAGACTAGGAAAGCGGGTAGTACAACCTATGTCTCAGTCTAACACAAGACACATCACTGCCACACACGATAGATCTTTTACAAAGGAAGCAAGCAAGATAAAGTTCACGTAACCATGCCTTTTATTACAAGTATCCACACACATCATATCACACCACTGCACATAGTTCAAACTGTTACACCTTACAATGATGTCCATACTATATGTTACTACTGTAGACAAAAAGGATACATTTCACATTAGTAAGAATTAGAAAGATGGTTGATATGAATACGTTTATCTGTGTTCCCAAAGCTAACAAATGTGGATCCAAGTTTTGGATACCAAAGTCTTCGCCTAATATTTTAGGCGGAGTTACTTATGCTGAGCATAAAACCATGGAATATGCAGGTGATTACAAAGCTACAAAGGTTATCTTCCAAGCAATTGCACCAAAATAAGTGTGGTCACTAGAACCACTTTGGTAACATGCTAAATGATTATTCATAAATGGCTAAATTATATAATCTTGTATGTTTTGCTACTAGCTCTCATTTAATATCCTTAGTTGATTTATCTCTTTGGTTGTGATTTTGAGAGAATATGTTTAACTATATTTTGCATATGACTAAATATGGATATTTATTTACGAGTCATATCTTTTTTTTGTGCTTTTACATATCTTGGTATGTTATCACCATATTTATTATGCATATTATATATATATATATATATATATATATATATATATATATATATATATATATATATATATATATATATATATTATATATATATATATATATGTATATAAAAAAAATATATATATATATATATATATGTATATATATATAAAAAAAAATATATATGTATATATATGTATATATAAATAAAAAAATATATATATGTATATATATGTATATATATATAAAAAAAACAATATTATATATATATATATATATATATATATCTATATATAGTATATATATATATATATATATATAGTATATATATATAGATATATATATATATATATATATCTATAATATATATTATATATGATATTATAGTATATATCATATATGTATATGCATATTATATATATTTATTATGCATATTAGATATATATATCTATATATATATATATATATATATATATATTATATATATATAATATATAAAACTATATATATATATATAGATATATATTATATATAACCAAAACCCCAAGCTTTATATAAATATATAACCAATATATATATATATATATATATATATATATATATATATATATATATATATAACCAAAACCCCAAGCTTTATTCATGAGTAAGGCACAAAATGCCGAAACCTTTACAAGTAAGCGCAAAAAGAAGGACAGTAAAATAAGGTGGCGAAGGGCCAACCCCTGCACAACCACCCAAAAACTCAGTTGACAAGGATTGCCAGAAACACTACCTGACGTGCTTGCAGATTCTACTGATTTTGAGCTCTGCCTGAGAACCTCCCTGATCAGTTGATTTGGAGTATATTGGTGACCCTTATATCTGAATTTGTTGCAGGTTATTCCAAGTGACCCAAATGACGACGGCTGCAACAATCTGGTGTCCATGCGAGGCTCTACCCCATTTGACCAAAAGATCGTTGAAGCCCCCAACATCCTCAAGTTGTCTGTACCGAATGGAGAGGGCGGTCCACACTTGCTCAGCCAGATCTCCTGAGTACAGAATGTGTTCAGCATTTTCCTCTTATCACTCCGAGCAGCAATGGCAAGCTGACGCTAAGATGAAACCCATGGTAGTGAGTGTATCATCCGTGGGAAGCTTCTTGAACAACGCTCTCCAAATCAAAAAGAACCATTTTTTGGTATACATGACAGCCAGAAAGGACTGATGACGGAGGACAGTGTACCGACACCGCGAACCATATTCCTTATAGAAGCTAGCAAGAAAGCTCCGTTGGCCGAGAGAGTCCACCTAATGGCATCCGGGTTCGTCGTGATTCTCAAGCCAGAATTAGCCAACGCCGCGGTAGCCTCCTCCCCGATCCACGCTCGGGCCATCTCCTAATTCATGACTCCCTAGGTCATGAATCGCACTGTTGGGAAGAGCATCCAAAAACTGCAGTAGTAGGCCATCCCCGGACCAGCGTTCGTAAAATAAGGACGATTCTTTCGAGCCTAGATTAAGCCGGATCAACGGCTCGGTGAGAAGCCGACCCTTAAGGATGCAACGCCAAGATGTTGAAGATCTATTGTTGAACCCGGTAGCCGACGGATGGGTGGACCTAAAATATCTAGCCTTCATGAATCGGGCCTAGAGAGTGCTGCTTTCGCGGAGCTTCCACTACAGCTTCATTGAGTAAGCATCGACCACGTGGGACAACCTGCAGAAACCCAGACCGCCTTCTGATGTAGGTTTAGCCATGGATCCTAGCTGGCCCAGTGATGCTTGTCTCTGCCCTCACTGTGACCCCATAAGAACTTGGCAAACAGGTTTTTGATGGACTTTAACACCTTCTTCGGGGGGGAGCAGGCTGCTAAAGTGTAAATGGGGATGGACGAGAGGACATGCTGAATCAGGATCATCTTTCCGCCCGACGATAAAATTGTGTTGTGCCATCCCATAATTTTTTTTGAATTTTTCCCACTAGACCTTCATAAATAGACGAGTTGGATCTTTCGTAAACCAGAGGGCAATAGAACGATGGATACGCAGTAGATAATGAGTTGATATTAGTCAGAGTAGCGGAGTGGTCTCTGTTGGCCGAGTGGTGGGCTTAGATAACACTCTTGTTGGGGTTGGTATGCTGCTCGAAGCATCTAGTGTATCTCTACAACATGTTGTGTACCACCTCCACAGACCCGACATCCCCGGATGAGAAGATGAGGATGTCATCAGTGTAAGCCAGGTGGGTGATGATCGGACAACCGCTAGTGGTGTGAAAATGCTGGAAATGGGGGGTAGTGACCATTTTATTGAGGTTTCTGCTGAGAGCTTCTGCAGTAATGATGAAGATGGTAAAAGATAAAGGGTCCCCTTGTCGGACACCACAACTGGATCTGAAAAAACCTTTAACCTAGCTGTTGACGACAGTGGAGAACCACAAATTGCTAATCGATCTCCACACAATGTCTATCCAGATCTCCGAGAATCCGAAGGCTCTGAACACCCATATCATGTATTGCCAGTCTAGCCTATCATACACTTTTTCCATGTCCAATTTGATAGCAATGTTCCTACCCCTAGACGAAAATTTTATGCAGGTGATCATCTTTTGAGCCAGCAGGATGTTGTCTAAAATATTTCGTCCACGAACAAAACTGCTTTGCTCCTCGGAGATAATCTTGGGGAGAAGTCCCGACATGCAGGTGGCAATGATCTTTGAGATAATTTTGTTGGTAAAGGTGCACAGGCTCAAAGGGCAAAAATCTTTAAAGGTCTCCCGGTTGACCTTTTTGGGGATGGGAATCAAGTTGGCATAAGAGATCGATTTGGGGTACCTGGCTCCTTGAAAGAAGGCTGTAACTGCCTCGTGAATATCGGACTTGATGATGTCCCAGCAAGATCTAAAGAATACTCCTATGAAATCGTCTGGTCCCGGAGCGCTAAGTGCATTGAGGGCCCAAACTGCGTCTTTAACTTCACTCTCTGAGGGGAGTTGCTGCAACTGGGTATTATCTCTGTCCTGAATCAAGCGGGGGATCTCCGTGAGGAATTCCACGTCCTTGGTGATAATGTCTTTGATGAACAACCGGGAATAGAAACTAGACGCAGCCGATTGGATGTCCCGTTGGTCTTTGAGAATGTGCCCGTTCTCATCTGCAATCTGATGAAGGTTAAGCTATTGTCTTCGCCCCTTAACACAGGAGTGAAAATATTTAGAGTTTCTGTCACCCTCGATGTCCCAGGTCAGCCTAGCTTTCTGTTTCCAGAAATCTGCCTCTACGTTCACCCTGAAATTCAGCAGCGCTCTAGTGAGGTTGAGGGATGTACGGGCCATAGGAGATCTGTCGGAAGCAAACAAAATCACCGCACGAGTGACATCGTCCTTAGCAGTATGGACAGCTTGGAAGATGTCGCCAAATGCTTCTTTACTCCAAGCAGAGAGGGCTTTTCTGGTGGTTTTGGGCTTGGCTGCCACCCGAACAAGGGGGTCAATATCGTTAGAGCTAGACCATGCGGCGTCGACAATGTTTCTGAATTTAGGGTGATAGCTCCAGAGGTCAAGGAAGCATAAACTTTTCTTGATCGTGTTCGAGTTGTTGCTAATCTCAATGAGGAGAGGGGACTGATCCGATTCAGTTGCGTTGAGGTGCGTAAGGTTAGTGACAATCCCTAAATCAGACTACTAATCATTAATGGGGGCACGGTCAAGGCAGAAGTATTGACCTCAGGCGCCTTCCTGTATGTTACACCAAGTGAATGCATTGCTAGTAAATTGGAAGGGAGACAGGTTGGATATTAATATGAAGTCAAAGAAATCCTGCATGGCCTTCAAATGAGGGGGACGGCCCCCGGACTTCTCCTCTTTGTAAGTAACCGCATTGAAGTCACCAACACAGAGTCGGGGGAAGTTTACATGATTCTGGTCGGTGTCACTCAGGACATCCCAAAGTTGTTGGCGTTCTGTAATGTCACTGCTGCCATGGACAGCAGACAGAAAAGATCGGGACTAGAGCATCGAATGTTCCACCCAACAAGAGAGCGCATGTCTCAAGTCGTAGATGATGTCGAGTTTTACGTCGGCCACAAAAAGGATTCATATGTCGTGACATCCAGCTATGGCAGAGGGGAAGCCTAACTGTAACTAGATGGATTTGAGATTCTTATGAGGGATTTTGGGTTCAATAATCACTAATATATCTATCATGTTGATTTTTTTGAGACTGTTTAATCTTCTCAAGGTGGGTTTGTTCGCCAGGCCCTTAACATTCCATGACAAGATGTTAAGCATTTAGGTTGCTGGGGAGGGGGATTTGGTGAGTTTCACTGCTGACCTTGTGGTCATGGCCGTGGACTCTATCGCGCTCTTCTTCTTCTTATTTTTAGATGTTTTGGTGGTGGTTACCGCATCTCCGTCCTTATTTGTGATAGCTTTATTAAGGTCAACTGTTTTCTTTGTCGGGTGCATGTAAATCTCTCCAACAATTTCTGCTAAAGCCCCGTAGTGGCTGTTGAAGCTGGTGAAACCGGCTTCAATGGCTTGATTTAACCTAGCCACTAGAGCTTGGCTAATGTTGGCTAGAGCATCCGTTTGAATGGTAGCAGCACAATGGGATGTGGAGGGGACTTCTGAGTCAGGGATTGGTGGGTCCTCTTTGCTTGTTGACTCTTTACTTGTTGATTCCAACTGATTCTCCAGTGACTGTTGTTCTACTTCAGCATCCCTTTTGTTAACCCTGTTGGTGGCCCCTGGTAGAACATTTGTGGATGTATTGTCCTATGAGTCATCTGGTAAGGCTGATGTGAGGATGTCAAACTTGTTGGTAAGGTTGATAACTGGGGATGTGTAGGGCACAATAGCTATGTTCGGGGGGTAGGAGATTAAGAACGGGGTTCTCCAGTGCTGGATTTGAACCAAATATAGGAGTTAGGATAAGGTAGGATCGGGGATTGGTGGGTTGGATTTGTCTATTTAGTGGTGCATGCCTTTTGGATCACTTTATTCTTCAACTCCAGGTGTGCCCTGAAATAGAGCTCAGTAGAGTGACCTCTCATATGACAGTGCTTGCAGAATATAACGTTGTTATCGTAGACAATTTGCTGGGTATGCATCTTATTGCCCAGCGCTATCTGGATGTGGTAGGGCAGTTCCTTAGACAAATTCAGTTTCAAGCAAATTTTGGCATAATTTCCGCAGAAGAGGTTACGAGTTTCATCGGCCACGGCCAGGAATGTCCCGATGGAGTTAGCGATTCTCTTCAGGACGGCTGGGGCAAAACATATGAGGGGTAGGTTCGGGAGGGTGATCCAGGCGGAGACTATCGTCGAGTCTTCTTTAGTATTGAAATCCAGGGTCCATTTTACTATTTTCATGTTGTGGGCGTCTATTATTCCTATGCCGCTAGACTAGACCCTCTTGTAATCACTATCCGAGGAAAGATACAGGAACATATGTTTAGGGTCCATTGGCACAACTCTGTATTCGGATGTGAGACCCCATCCGGCTATCGCTTCCTGAACCTTGGCGAGCTTCGGGCAACCAGTTGAGAATTTGAGGACAAAAGTCTGAGAGATGGTAGCGGATAGAGTGGAAATTTCTTTAATGGAGAAGGGAACCATAATCCCTTGACTTTCTATCGGGTCAGGGAATTCGATGTCCGGGAGCTCTATTTTCTTGGAAGGAGGAAAATGTTTCGCAGTGCGGTCCGGCCGTGTAAGACAAAGAGGTAGGATTAGCTGGGCGATGATTGTTGGAAGTCAGGTTGTTCGAAGGGGCAGTCCCCACAGAAGTCGACGACAGCTGATGAGTTGCGGCCACAAGTCTCGTTACAACCACAGATGGCGTAGGGGGTGAAGAAGTAGTGGGCTGCGGTGAAAGTGTCGTGGGGGGCTCCATAATTCTGTCGAATACCGCAAGGACAGAATCATCGCTAGCTCCCGAGGGGAAGCATGTTGTAGGACCGCACAGGGTTCAGAGACTCAAGGTACGAAATAGTAGTTTGGTCCAAAGAGCTGACCACTAACGAGGAGAGGGGTAAAGGAAAACGACTCCTCATGGAGGAAGAGGGGGTTGCCACTTGGTGGACGCCAGACTGGGCCGAGCTGGAAGAAGTGGTACCAACGCCAACAAGTCTGCTAGAAGAGACAGACGTGGCACGGTAAGCGCAGCTGAGGGGAGAGCCAGAGGGTCCATAGCAGTAATAGGAGCTGCCTCAAAGGAGGGTGCAGACACACCGACATGCGCGAGCCCCGCGCGCACAGAAGGCTCTATGGCGCCATTAGAAGCAGGGGCTGGCGCCATCTCGAGGGCGCCACTCGTCTGAAAATATTGGGTGCCAACCATACCGGGCCCCATAACAATAAGACAGACGCTAGCTGGAGACATCACACCCAAAGGCGCTAGCCCCTCGAAAGGGAAGGAGGACACGAATATGCTAGCGGGACACACCAGACCGGGCGTAGATTGGGCGTTCGAGAGGCAGTTTATAGAGGCCAGGTGGGACACCATAACAGTCTCGGGAAAGGAGAAGTCAGCAACGCTAACTAGCGCAGGCCTCTCTGAAAGAAAGGCGCCACCAGGGGCATGGCCTGGCGATAAAGCTTGACTGCCACTCAGCATCCCAAAGAACGAGGGACCCTCGACCAAGGGGTAGGTGCCAGCAGTCGCCACCCGTCAGCTCAACAGGGGCCTCGCGCCAGTCAAGATGACCGCCCAAAAGAAATGGCTCAAGGAACAAAGAAGCTTTTGAAATTTGAACTTAGGACAGCTTCGGTAAGTGGGCCCGTGCAGGAAACGAGGCAGCATCTGTTGCAACAATCGAGGGCTCGAACGGAACACCCGATGCACGCCGGACCGAGAGGCCGGCCAACGCTGAGCCACCGTCCGTATATATATATATATATATATATATATATATATATATATATATATATATATATATATATACATTCTTTAGGTATTTGTTCGCCCAAAAGAAATGGCTCAAGGAACAAAGAAGCTTTTGAAATTTGAACTTAGGACAGCTTCGGTAAGTGGGCCTGTATAGGAAACGAGGCAGTATCTGTTGCAACAATCGAGGGCTGGAACGGAACACCCGATGCACGCCGGACCGAGAGGCCGGCCAACGCTGAGCCACCGTTCGTATATATATATATATATATATATATATATATATATATATATATATATATAAAAATATATATATATATATATATATATACATTCTTTAGGTATTTGTTATCTTATACTATGAAAGCCTATTGAAAAATATTTTTAGCATCTATATAGTGCACTATGAAAGCCTATTGAAAAATATTTTTAGCATCTTGATTTCTTGATCTTGATTTCTTGATCTTGATGATCTTTCATTCTTTGGGTATTTGTTATCTTATACTTATTGTTATCCAATGATTTTGTAGAACATGTGGATACATGTAAATTGATACATCTTATACCTTACGTATTAGCTACAATGGTTTGAGCTTTTTGTTTTGAGTTTTTCCAAATCCAAAGAATATACTTATTTTTTATAAGTTTTATAAGTAGAGATTATCTTAGGTACACGCCGAAAGGGTCCCTCTGTCAAAGAGGTGTAAAAAATCTTAAACAACGGTATTTTAGTGTCTTCAGACCACCGCTAGCTGTGATCCGGCGCCTACAACTAACCTAAGTTGATCAACACTGTAAAGACTAAATATTTGTTAAGGTCTATTTTCAATTGTTGATTATCTATTTTATGCATATAAGTATTTTGGAACTAGCTACACATATTTTAAGAGGAAGCAAATTTTTAGTTTATTTATACTCTTATTATGTGGTATACCTGTTCATCATGAACATTTTTTTTATCTTGTTCATGATTTATGGAGTATTTATAAGAGTATATGCAATTGCCTTTATTATTTTGTCTCTCTCATTTTGTATGGTTTTTTAAAAGTTCATTTTGCTAGTATATTTGATTATCCTTGTTGATGATTCTATTGAACCTTAATTATTTTGGCTTTCCTTGTTCATTTTATCCTAAGTTTATGATTATCTATACTTAGATTGGTAATACTTTGAGGGAGAGCATTCAAGCCGACTAAATTTATTCTTCTTAAGTATCTTTTCTCAATTACCTTTTTGTTTACATAATGGATATTTACATAGCATGCTAAGGTAATTGAGTTCAAAATGCATGCACTTGGGTTAGAAGATATATTCTAGTATATATATTTGATCTCTTTTTAATTATTATACTTTTTTCTACCTTGATTTTAGTTTCATCTTGATCATGATTGTATATGCCTACCTCTATTTTTCCCCTTAAGATTGAATTTACTTTATCTTTTAATACGGGGGAGCTTAGTTTTTGATCATGTCAAAGGGGAAGAAGTAAGTGTAAGTAGCTTAAGTTAGCATTATGTGTTTAAAGTGATATGAGGTCTTATTATCAATATCTTAAACTTAACCGATCTTCCATAATAAAAAATGGGGAGATTGTTAGCCCAATGTTGTATCATGTTTTTGAATATGACTAATCAATCCATAATAAAAAAAAATGGGGAGATTGTTAGCCCAATGTTGTATCATGTTTTTGAATATGACTAATCAATTATGTTTAATATTATGATGTCACTAATATTCATATAATCACTATCATATTTATACCTAAACTTAGCATTGTCCTAGATGTTCGTTAAATGTCATACTGCTTTATTCGTCTAACATGTATTTATAGACAAGCAGCAAGCAAGATCGAACTTGGACATATGCAACAAAGAATTTATGATGGGCCAAAGACGGTATTATAGCAGAAGATTTCTCTGAACCGTCCAACAACATCTTGGGGCCTCGCTCTGGTCAGTGGACATGGGTCGAGGGGCAGCGCCTCCTGTGGAGGTTCAGGGGTGAAGCCACCAAAAGGTATTCAGCTTTTTAAATTTGTTTATCTTTGAATGACTGCCATCAGAGGAGAAAGTCATCATTCAAGAAGTCTACAGCCTACACATATCCTTATATTTTATTCTTTTTTATCTTTGTTTATAGGACCAAATGTACATCGGTTCATAATTGGCACTAGGAAGCTTAAACCCTAACCAAGTCCACTAAAATCAGCCTGAATCCAAACCAGAAACATTCTAAAAATGAGGTAAACGAACTTGGACCGAGTTTTTCTCGAACTTTGCCCGAACTCGGTCAAGGTCAAACTAATTCCCTGGATAGCCTCCTCTTCCTGAGACCAGGCTCTAGCGTTCGAATTTATGAATGTTAGGGGACCGAACTCTATCCAAACTCGGTCTCTAGTAAACCTATAAACCTTCTAATTCCCAAGATCAACTCCCAACATTCACTTGCTATCTAGTTGAGCTATAAACCTTCCCATTCCCAAGATCAACTCCCGACCTTCTAGTGCCAACGCGGTTCCAATTTAAAAGTCTGACCGAGTTGTAAAGCTTGGATTTCCAAGTGTTGCTATCTACACTTGTTGTTTGAAGTCGACAAGCTCTTTATACCAAAAGCTTGTGGTTTTAAAGTTGTCGAGCCCTTTAGATCAAAGCACGATGTGTCTGTAAGAAGTCGTAAGGTCTTCGGATTAAAGTTTGTGTTTCACTTATAGTGAATTCAACTTCGAGCAAGAGTTCTCGGGACTGGACTAGTACTCTCAGAGGAAAGCCATTGTAAATCTTGGTGTTTGCGTTTGCTCTCTCTAAACTTTATTCTTTCAATTTATATATGTGCTTTTATTGCATTATTAGTTGGTATTGTGCCTTTAATTTTTAAATAAAGGATAATTATTCTGTTGCACTCTATTCACATTTCCTTTAGAGTTGTCTCACGATCCACAAGTAGTTGTGACGTACAAGCCCATCTCACTAATAGAATAGACATAGACGCCCCTAATCGCAAGAGAGTACCCATATGATCCTTAATGCATACAAAATGAAGAATCGCGAAAACTAACATGACACGATATCAACAGTCGAGGACTCACATCACAAAAATTCGATATTCTTAATCGTGATACCAAAATCACGGCAACCGATAAAATACAATACAAGATAAATACACGTATATCTGTATATGAATATTGTGAGACATGCCTTAACACTGAAGATTATGTAACCTTCAAATATGAGTGTAAGTTAACATTGGTGTCGTTATTAGTAGTTGCTTCAGTTCAACGAACACAACTTAGCATTTCTCCGTCCAGATATACTTCACTTCCTTTTAGTTTAACTTCGTTAATGATTCAACAAGTCATGATAAATTCTTAGAAAATATTTTACAATAGCCTGCTAACCATATAAAACTTTGAATTTAGTTATTGATGTTAGGGTAGGCCATGACTTTACAACGTCTACCTTACTAGGATCTATTTGAGATTCCTTCTCCTGATAACATATGCCTAAGGAAAGATATACGATCTAGCTATAATTCACATCTACTTAGATTTTCGTATAACGTCCTTCCCATTCTTATGGTATTCAGTTTGATCCTCAAATGCATTTTAAATTTGGTCACAATTTTTTTACCAATAAATAGATGATTCCTTAAAGAGTTTTTTGACAAATTTAATATTTTGAAAACGTGTGTATTTTTATTTTCCATGATAATGGAATTATTGTCAGGTTAAGCATGAGTTAATCAATTTCGGGCTGGTCATATTTGAGTCAAGTTCATGGTAGCATGTTCATTTTGGGTTAGTAAAAATTAGTATATGTTAATAATAAGTTAAGAATATATTAATGACATTTGATTTCTTATCTATTTGCTTGTCCTAACTAATTAGACTATAATAAGTTAAGAATATAAAAGATAGCACTAATTTAAATGAATACCATATTATTCCGTATGAATTATGCTTCTCGAAAATATTATATATTGTAAAATATGAGAAAATAACCTTATCATGAATTTCAAATATGAAAATTGTATTCCTAATAATATGGGATTTATGACAATATTGTCATATGCATAAAAACGACCTAAATAGTTTCGTGAAGATGCGTATGAAAATGAAGTTTCAAAAAAAAATTTTGTATTTTATGGAATTAGGTTTCTAAACTTCAATTACTAAATTGTTGAGGTTTAGAAATTTTTTTGGAGTTAGACAAAATTCCATTTGAAACTCCAAAATATTATCTAAACTAATGTTTACAAAATTCCAATCTAAGGGGGTGTTTGTTTTTTTGCCTCTTATAAGTGGCAACCACTTGTAAATGGTTCAAATTATAGAAATAACATGTTATTACTTCAAAAACAAACAAGTACTTATAAAGTGTAAAAATTTTTGTTTTATACTATTTTTTTTTAAAATGGCTAAAGTACCTTCAAGCTTATAACTAGAAGAAAATGAATCATAGTTCATCTCTTCACAACTCATTCTCTTCTCTTATTTTTTAGAATGGTTGAAATATTTCCAAATTGTTATATTATTAATGCTTCAAACTTTTTTTTTGAAATTCCACACAACTAGCGGGCTCGAACCCTGTCAGGTCCCTCCGGGTGTCTGCTCCACTACCACTAGGCTAGAGAGCTCAGACAATAATGCTTCAAACTTAACTAACTTGTTTAAAGACTATTAGAAAATTGATTGTGTATGTCTAACAATTTTGTTATGATTTAGATAAATATAAATATGATGCCCTTATCCATACCCACAACAACCTCTCTATCTCATTCCCTCTATATATGTTATCAATGAGAAAAGCTACGTACAGTTTTCTGGCTACCAATTCCTTCTCCTTCTTTCTTATTTTCACAACACGTTATCAGCACCATGCTCTAACCAAGGCCGGAAGCTGGCGTCCGTAAAAGATCTATGATCTGATTGAAGAGACGGCGGAAGATGCTCCTAAAAGCTAACATGGAGAGTTAGAACAACAAGGTCGGACATGAAAAGAAAAGGTCAGATGTTAATATTTTTTTCCGTTGATCTCCCAAAGAAAATAGAGTCTCCTTTTGCTCGGAGTTTCAGGCCATCACCAAAAAATATCAAAGAGGAGTTGTCAGAGAAGATTCAACCAGGTTCATAGATTACATATTTTCTTTTTGATAAGAAATTTTTGCTATGATCTAAATTCTGAAACTATCGAAAAGTATTTTATTGTTCACGGATATACATGTGATATAAACAGTTCTTAGTTTTTTTTATCTCTTCCATTTATCGATTAAACCAGGTTCTTAGTTTTTAGTTTCACCAAAAATATTTACGAAGATTCAACCAGGTTCTTAGTTTTTAGAAAATCTATTATCTCAATTATATGAATATTTGGGTGCAGTATGAATTATTCCATGATATAAACTCCAAAAAAAATATTTTCGTAGTTATACATCTTCTATTTATGCTATGATCTGAGGCTCGTTTTCTTTTGAATAATATTTGCCAAAAAATAAGATCCAACCATACACCAAGTTCTGCTGATATTTTTGGTGTCAAAATAAAGTATTATGGTATTTTTTTTAAAAATTTGAAGACGTTACATGTAGGATACAACCTCTTTAAGATTGAGGCTGTTAGACGAAATAGGTTCAATTACCACAAAAAATTGTGATAATGTTGCATGTTGCCCTTCCTTAGAATCTATACATGACCTTGAATTTGAGACAATGTCATTATGGGTGTACATGATGTCTGTAGGTTTGTTCGTATTGAAAAAGGGGTCCAACTTGTGCATATTTCACAGCTAGTCTTAGTTTGCATAATTAATTTATTAAGATGTTTTTATGATTTGAGAATTTGTATAAGATAAGTAGTATATGAAGCTTGCAGTGAATCCAACATCATGTTTAATATTTGTAGTTGTATAGTTAATGATTTTGATATCTACAAAAGCATGATGCAGCAAATGGAAGCATTTGAAATTGCGATTACTTTATCCAATTATGGGTACGAAGATTATGCAAAAGTCTATTTGTTTCTTTGAATATGCACCTTGTAGATGATTGATGATTACATATATAAATTCATATTTAATTCTATGTGATTCTATCGTATGGATGCAAATACATATGAGAACTGATGAACTTGTTATAAATAACGGTTATCAAATTTTGTTTCATGTATTTGCTACTAGAGTTCGATCGGCATTTCTGAATGTGATCTCATTCATATCAAATTTGTTTCCTACATTTGTTACTGGTGTTTAATCTACATGTGTCAAGTGAGTCACACGAGGAATATGTGATGAGAATAACTTGATGCCTTTACTATATATTGAATTTGCTTCTTATCAACTTCTTTTTGGCATTATAATCAAATGTTAATTTGAATGAGGTTTTGATGGACACATAATTTGGTGTCGACTTGATTCTATAATTTTATTTTCTCTAATTGCTTGTAACATTACAACTTAATGTACAAGATCCTCGAGCAAATTTCTAGAATTATGTTAAACAATTATACTGTTAGAGATGTTGTCAATTTGTGATAATATGATGAGTAACATGTGGCTGATTTTAAATAGTTCAAGAAATGATAGAATTTATTGTCAATATTTAGATTTATTATTGGATGATCTAGATTGAAATTTGCATGTGAAAACTGTGATATATGGGAATTTAAAAACTTGATCATTGTCACTCTGATATTTATAAATGTGGACAAACTAAAAAAAAGGATGGCACTTGAGATGGCCATGTTGTATCACGGTGCATTATGAATAGTTCATTACCAATGGCTATGTTGCAAGTTTTCGAGGACAATATCCACATATGAATGTTACTTGTATATTATATATATTCTCCTAAAACATAAATTTTTTTAGGGTTCTTTATCATAATCGAAGACACTAAAATGCAAATACTCAATTATACATCAAATAAAAAATGCTAGTCTTGGCTTTACTCCTGTAATGATTGTCTTAAGCATTATGTCATTATTTCGATGTCTTTCACCTGATATAAGACTGGATTATGTGGAAAAAAATTTATAATTTTTATCATTTTTGCATAAGATAAGTTATTTGCATGCTTGAGTTTCATACCACCCAATTGGGTGCATGCATGAGAGATATTGCGCAGCATGTCCGAGGGAACCCAGTCGCCCGCAAATTATTTTTGCAGATCGCAGCGGGTTGCTAGCCCCCGAAAGGCCATAAATTTAGTGTTGGTATTATAAGCTATCATAGACCTGGAGCTCTATGTTTAGAATAAATTTTTATTGATTAATACCATTTTTCTTATAAGTATTGATAAATATATTGCCTAGAAAATGGAATTCATGGAAAATTTATAGTTGACAATACTTTAGAAAACAAAACAATAGTTGTTGTCTAATTGTCCTACAAAATTTTATAGACCTGAAGTTCTATATCTAAACCTACTTATGGATTATGGGACACATAAATAATACAAAATTTTCTTTCTCCCCAGATGTCAAACCTTACCAAGTTGGAATTCCCTGTCCTAGAAGTTAACGGAAGTAATTATCTCGCTTGGAAACTAGATGCTAAGCTTCACCTCAGCTCCCTTGACCTGGTACTGTAATGCCTGTTGTTCGTATTACGTATTTTGGAAATACGTGTACGTATTTTCTTGTATTGTTCCTTGTTTAGTTTTCTTGGCTTGGTTTAAACTCTCGGGTTGGGTTGGTTTGGTTTGGCCGGCTGGTTGCTTGGTCCATCATGGACCAAGGTGAACCCCCTACCTACCACCAACCCATGATATTTATTTCCCCACCAACTTTCTCTCTCCTCCATAACTCTCATTTATTTCATCTTCTTCTTCTTCCTTCCTCCCCACAACTCCCCAACCCTTAGGCAAGTGCAACTTGCTTCCACAAGAGAACTCCTTTTGATGGTTTCATTAGCTTCTCCTCATGATTCTAAACCATATTAGAACTTGTCATTTTCCATTTTGAGGCTTTAATTCTCGTAGATCTAGAGTTTTACTATTTTCGGATTTTGGTGGTTTTGATCTATCAAACTCCATTGTTTTCAAGTTTTGATGGTTCTATGTTGTAGATAATTTATTTCTACCAAATTTTGACCTTTGGAAAGTTGTATTCGGACTTGTTTTGACCAAGTTATGAGCATTGGGAATTTTGGATTCCATCCATAGAGTTCTTGCAGTTCTTGCTGTTCTTGCCCTTTGGAGAAGACAGTGAACAGTGTGCCAGCTTTTTAGCTTACGCCGCTGACTTGTGTACGCTGCTCTTTAGCGAGCGTATGCTGCCTTTCGTACGCTGCTCTTTAGCGTGCGTACGCTAGCCTTGATACGCTGCCTATTGGCTGCGTGTCTTTTTCGTACGCTAGCTTGAGCGTACGCTAGCTTGAGCGTACGCTGACCTGTAGCTCGAGCATGCCCTTGTGTACGCTGACCCTTGCGTACGCTTCCCATTGGAAGTGTATGGACCCTTTGGTATGCTAGCTTGAGCGTACGCGTGCCTTGGTACGCTAGCTTAAGCGAGCAAGGCGGACGCTGGCTTGAGCGTACGCTGGCTTGAGCGTACGCTTGCCTATCTTGTCACCCTGGTTCAACCCGAGAGCTTTGTGACCCCCATACGCTGCCTTTTGGGAGCGTATGCTTACCTGAGCGTATGCTTACCTGAGCGTATGGCCTTTGGCAGACTTGATCTTATATTAGCTTGTCAGTTTGTTTTATTTTCCTTATCCTGGATTTCTATAGCCCTGTATATTGATATTTTATTAGATATTTTACGTCCATTTTATATCCTTATGCCTTTTGACCTGAACTTGATAATTCCTGAATTTACTTGATATGTTTGGAAATGATACCTGAGCATGACACGATAGTGACCCGTAGTGGTGCACTCCTGACATAATGATCTGACATGACCTGATAGTGGCCGTCGTGGCGCACTCCTGACAAGAACACTTGACATGATATATCTGATAAGCTGTTGCGACGGCTACCTGACATGACATGACTTGACAAGAATGAACATCCTGGACACCGTGGGTGATTGTGCTTGTACAAATAAACTAGTCCTGTCTTGCATCATGTCTAGGATGGGACTCCTGAGTACCACGGTCAGGAGTACCTACTAAAATGGACTAAGGTTAACAACTAGATTAATACATTAGTCATGAAGAGATCTCCCAGCTACAGGCAATCCCGTTACCTGGGCGCACTTGGGATCTGTAGCCTGCCGTCGAGTATGGCACATTTCCAGCACACTGTCATGTGTTGCATCCTTCAAGCTACTTAAGGGTACATGTATTTCCTGGACGATGTACCCACCTGAATTCAACCCTAATCTTTCGACCTGGGTGACCTGGATGGTCTGCAGGGCTTATGGCTGTGGAATAATCTCACTGCATCTTGTTAGTAATTAGGATTGTGATAACCCTAGTTAGTTAAAGTATCAAGCCGTAGTTCTTGCTTGGCCGTGAAATGATTGGATGGAGTCTAACCAGTCTAGTCTTGTCATGATCCTGTTCCAGATTATTGAACGACCAGAATGCTTGTATTTATTTTACCGATAAATGGCGAGAATTCCCAGCTCTGTTCAGACGAAGGGTTATAACCCCGGTCTTTGTTTGGTTTACGGGTTGTAACCTGGTTATCTGAATAGTTCCATGGTCATCTCGTCGTATATCGTCCTGGCATGTTTTCCTTATTTCCAGTTTTTACCATTTATTTATATGCCTGTCTTTACTATATTATTTATATTCCTGTGCTGATTGCTGGTTTTAGTTCTTAAGTGAAGCGTCCTTTGTGGCACTTGCTCTTTCTGGGGTCTGACCCAGCTGGTTTTGTGTGGCCAGATTTCGGAGCAGCTCCAGAGGATCTACCGACTTCCCAGCCAGATGGTGGCCACTAGACGGAACCCTGGCAACGAGTGGGTTATTTTTGGCTCTCCCGCTCTATTGTGAAAATATTCTTTTGAAGCGTTTAGCCGACGAGCACCTGTTTAGCTCGATTGTACTTTTACTTACTGTCTGCCTACGGGCTGTAACATGATTAACAGATCCTAGGGTTGATCATGTATGACTAAACTCTTGCTAGTCCTAACATTTTGTAACGACTAGCTTCATGATCAGCTGAATATGTAATATTTGGGACGCCTTATTATTGTATATTTGATGATCATACATCTTGTAACATTTGCTTACTTGCTTGTGATTGAGACACTAGGCTTGTTCATGACCTTAAGAGACTGTTGGCTTGTAGATAAACCCTCATGTATCTAGACAGCCGTGACCGTATAGCGAGGTGGGTTGCACTTCAATATACGTAGCTGGCTATGTCTGCCCCCGCTCTCCAGTATTCTGGTTCTGGGGCGTGACTTGGTTTAAGTGGTGGCCCATGCAGGTCTTGTAAATCAAGATATGTGAGGGTTTACCGAATAGATGTCTCAATCAGTATTCGTCCTTGATCTCTGCTCATATCTTCTGAATCCCTGAATTCTTGTCCTGATCATATGCTTGTATCGTTGATCTGTCCTGGTCCTTCCTTATTGTTCCCTATGTCGTCTTCTTCAGCGACATTGTTCGTGGTCCTACCGACCAGCAAGGCAGAGCACCTCCCGCGGACCAGCAGCAACCTGGAGACCAAGCCCAGCATTCCGGAGTAGCCTCCAGAGTCGTGCCTTCTGACGGAAAACCACCAGTCCAGCCAGTTCAGCCTGTCGAGCCTGATGATGGCACTTTGGTAGGACTCGTCAGGACCTTGATAGCTTCCCAAGATCGTCGTGGAGATGCATTGCAACAGGCAGTGGCGGATGCTTTGACAAGAGGTGGTCATCCAGGGAACAGCGCGGCCAACAGCTTCAAGCGCTTGAACCCTCCATTCTTCGACGGTAGTGAAGATGCTATCGCGGCGGATGCATGGCTTCAGGACACAGAAGTGATTCTAGAAGCAGCCAGGACTCCAGAGAACGAGAAGGTAGCCGTGGTGCGCCTGCAGTTGTTAGATCTTGCCCGCAGTTGGTGGGCAGCGCAGGCCGTTGGATTAGCAGCCCCCATTGCTTGGGCAGTATTCCGGGAGAGATTCCAGACCAAGTATTTTGATGCTGTAGCTCGGTACGATCTACAGACGAGGTTCACAAATCTGAAGCAAGGAGGCAGGACGGTCGACGGATATGCGGCCGAGTTTTCCCGACTCAGTCGGTTTGCTCCCACTTTGGTGGTAACCGAGTATGATAGAGCCCAGCGGTTCCAGCAGGGACTTCACTTGGAGATCTTATTGGCAGTCGAGCAGTTTGAGCATCAGACTTTTGATGCAGTCTTGAGAGCAGCCCGGAGGCATGAGTATACCTCCCAGAGGATTGTGGATAGGGCCGGGGGTCGGAAGAGATCTCACGGCCAGATGAATCAGTCTTCAGCACCAGCCCCGGCAGCCAGGGCTTTGACTATTGGAGCTCCGAGGCGAGCGGCCTCAGTAACGTCGGTTCAGCATTCCACCCCGACGTACCCTCAGCAGCAGCAGAAGCAGAAGCAATCTTCCGCAGTGGGTTGTTCTCATTGTGGGAAGCCAGGCCATGTGGTGGCAGAATGTCGCAGGGCACAAGGATTGTGTCTGGCTTGTGGAGCACCAGACCATAGGGTTGGATCCTGCCCGAATAGGGGTGGTTCATCATCATCCAACCTTTCTAGTTCTTCGGTGAGAGGATCAGCACCAGTCCAGCAGCAGCAGCAGTATCCATTGATGAGGCCCTTGCCGCCTCAGTCCCAGGCATTTCAGCAGCAGAGCCCTCAGCAGTATGTGCAAGCCCAGGCCTTGAGTCAGAATAGGCAGCGAGGATATCAGCAGAGGGGACCAGCACCCCGAGGGCATGGTCAGGCCATGGTGATGACCGTGGAGGAAGGATTGGCACCAGGTGAGGTAGTGGCAGGTACTATTCTCGTCAACTCCTTTCCAGCTTCAGCTTTATTTGATTCTGGTGTATCGCATTCTTTTATGTCTGCACGATTCGCGACACGGGTTGGATTGGAGCCCGAGTCATTATCAGTAAGGCTCAATATACTTACTGGTAACGGACTTGTAGGAGTAGATAGAGTGTTTTCCTCGTGTCGGATCGTAGTTAGCGGTAGAGAATTCCCCGCTAGATTGATAGAATTCCCGATGGCCGATTATGATGTGGTCCTAGGGATGGATTGGTTGAGGAACCAGTATGCTAGAATAGACTGCCATATTGGTAGAGTTGTTTTTAGCATTCCAGGCGAGCCGGAGTTTTCCTTTTCCAGAGGAGCAGTTGAACCTTCTTCTCCAGTATTGCGGATGGCACTAGCAGCAGTTCAGTTGCCCAGGATAGTGGAGGAGTTCCCAGATGTTTTCCCAGAAGAGCTTCCAGGTATGCCTCCAGAGCGGGAGATCGAGTTCACCATAGACTTGATTCCCGGGACAGCCCCAGTGTCAGAGAGAGTCTACAGGATGGCACCGTCAGAGTTGGAGATATTGTACAAGATGATTGAAGAACTCAGAACCAAGGGATTCATTCGTGCTAGTGGATCGCCTTGGGGAGCCCCGATGTTTCTTGTGAAAAAGAAGGATGGTACGTCCAGGTTATGTGTTGATTATCGTACCTTGAACTCAGTGACAATCAAGAACAGATACCCTCTCCCGAGGATAGATGACTTGTTTGATCAACTCAAGGGGGCTTCAGTATTCTCGAAGATTGATTTACGCTCAGGTTATCATCAGATCAGAGTCAGAGAGCAGGACATCCCGAAGACAGCTTTTAGATCAAGATATGGGCATTGGGAGTTCCTTGTTATGCCTTTTGGAGCAACCAATGCGCCGGCAGTATTCATGGACCTCATGAATCGCATCTTCATGCCTTACTTGGATCAGTTTGTGATTGTGTTCTTGGATAACATTCTGGTCTACAGCAAGAGTGAGGCGGAGCATGAGCAGCATCTCCGTGTGGTTCTTCAGATCCTCAGAGAGCACCAGTTATATGCCAAGTTTAGTAAATGCGAGTTCTGGCTCGATCGCATTTCGTACTTGGGTCATATCATCACTCGAGGAGGAGTAGAAGTGGATCCCCAGAAGATTGTAGCTATTGAGTCATGGCCAGTACCCAGCACCGTTGCAGAAGTTCGCAGTTTCCTTGGATTGGCTGGCTATTACCGGCGATTTGTTTCAGACTTTGCTCGGATATCAGCGCCATTGACCCAGTTGACCCGCAAGGATGCGCAGTTTGCTTGGACAGCGGAGTGTCAGAGTTCTTTTGAGCAGTTGAAGCGAGGCCTGATAACAGCTCCTATTCTCACGCTTCCAGATGGAACCGGAGGATTCTCAGTATATTGTGATGCTTCAGGCAGAGATTTAGGATGTGTTCTGATGCAGCATGGGAAGGTGATAGCTTATGCGTCACGACAACTTCGTGATCATGAGAGGAATTACCCAACCTATGACTTGGAGCTGGCAGCAGTGGTATTTGCACTTAAGTTGTGGAGGCACTACTTGTACGGAGATAGGGTGGAGATTTTCACCGACCACAAGAGCCTGAAGTATGTTTTCACCCAGAAGGATCTTAACATACGTCAGAGGAGGTGGCTGGAGCTTCTTATGGATTATGATGTCAGCTTGCAGTATCATCCTGGGAAGGCCAATGTCGTAGCAGATGCATTGAGCAGGAGAGCCGGAGTTTATTTTCTAACAGCACAATCAGAGCTGTTAGCAGATCTTCAGAAGATGGGTATTGAAGTTGTTCTCCCTTCCAGTGTGGCATTGATGGCCAGTATGCAAGTTCAGTCCACTATAGTCGAGAGGATCCGGATGGCGCAGTCGGCAGATTCCAAGCTTCAGCGACTCAGAGCAAAGTGTGAAGCAGGACGAAGACCAGAGTTATGTATTCATGAGGATGGTACACTCAGGCATGGTAAGCATCTTTGTGTACCCAGTGGAGATATCAGACAGAAGATCATGTCAGAGGCGCACAGTTCTCAGTATTCCATCCATCCTGGCAGTACGAAGATGTACCGTGATATCCGTCAGCACTTCTGGTGGAATGGCATGAAGCGGGAGATAGCTCAGTTTGTCTCTCGGTGTTTGGTTTGCCAACAAGTTAAAGCCGAACATCAAAGACCGGCTGGACTTCTTCAGCCCTTGCCGATTCCAGAATGGAAGTGGGAGCATGTGACCATGGATTTTGTGACTGGATTACCTAGATCCCCAGCTAGTAGGGATGCTATTTGGGTCATTGTGGATAGGCTTACCAAGGTAGCACACTTTCTCCCGTTTAGAGTTGGTCAGTCGACGGCTCAGCTAGCAGAGATGTACCTCAGGCAGATTGTCATATTGTACGGTGTGCCAGTCAGTATCACCTCGGATCGAGATTCTAGGTTTACGTCGCACTTTTGGCGTAGCTTGCAAGAGAGTTTGGGGACTCATCTCCAGTTCAGTTCAGCATATCACCCGCAGACAGATGGTCAGTCGGAGCGCACGATCCAGACTCTTGAAGACATGTTGCGGTCTTGTATACTTGACTTCGGTGGTTCATGGGAAGATCACTTGCACCTGGTAGAATTCTCGTACAACGACAGTTTTCAGGCCAGTATCCTGATGGCATCGTTCGAGGCACTGTATGGCAGGAAGTGCAGATCCCCGCTAGCCTGGGATGATGTTGGAGAGAGGCAGATGCTTGGTCCAGAAATGATTGCTCAGACCATTGAAGTAGTCAGGCGAGTCAGAGATCACCTTCGAGTTGCCCAAGATCGCCAGCGCCATTGGGCCGATTCTCATCGGCGCCCTCTCGAGTTTTCGGTCGGCGATCATGTATTCCTGAGGATTTTGCCTAACCGTGGCGTCATTCGCTTCGGCGTACGGGGAAAGCTTAGTCCTAGGTATATAGGGCCATTTGACATTCTGGAGCGAGTAGGAGATGTGTCCTATCGTCTCGCTCTTCCGCCGTCGCTAAGCGAGGTGCATGACGTGTTCCATGTATCCCAATTACGACGGTATATCCCGGACCCGAGCCACATCCTGGATCATTCGGAATTGGTTGTTGGTACCAACCTTTCGTATGAGGAGAGGCCCGTGTCTATATTGGATCGAAGAGAGAAGATCCTCAAGAACAAGACTATCAAGTTAGTCCGAGTTGCTTGGGGTCATCACTCTTTGGGGGAGTCAACGTGGGAGCGTGAGGATGATATCCGATCGCGATATCCCGACTTGTTTGACTCGTGAGGTATAATGTCTTTCTTATGCCTCATGCCATCAATTCCTTGCTTGCATGATTGATTGATTGCCTAGTATAATTGCCTGTGAATAGTGTAGCTTGTTCTTGTCCCTCTAGCCTCTTAATTAAATTTCGAGGACGGAATTCTTTTAAGGTGGGTAGAGTTGTAATGCCTGTTGTTCGTATTACGTATTTTGGAAATACGTGTACGTATTTTCTTGTATTGTTCCTTGTTTAGTTTTCTTGGCTTGGTTTAAACTCTCGGGTTGGGTTGGTTTGGTTTGGCCGGCTGGTTGCTTGGTCCATCATGGACCAAGGTGAACCCCCTACCTACCACCAACCCATGATATTTATTTCCCCACCAACTTTCTCTCTCCTCCATAACTCTCATTTATTTTATCTTCTTCTTCTTCCTTCCTCCCCACAACTCCCCAACCCTTAGGCAAGTGCAACTTGCTTCGACAAGAGAACTCCTTTTGATGGTTTCATTAGCTTCTCCTCATGATTCTAAACCACATTAGAACTTGTCATTTTCCATTTTGAGGCTTTAATTCTCGTAGATCTAGAGTTTTACTATTTTCGGATTTTGGTGGTTTTGATCTATCAAACTCCATTGTTTTCAAGTTTTGATGGTTCCATGTTGTAGATAATTTATTTCTACCAAATTTTGACCTTTGGAAAGTTGTATTCGAACTTGTTTTGACCAAGTTATGAGCATTGGGAGTTTTGGGTTCCATCCATAGAGTTCTTGCAGTTCTTGCTGTTCTTGCCCTTTGGAGAAGACAGTGAGCAGTGTGCCAGCTTTTTAGCTTACGCCGCTGACTTGTGTACACTGCTCTTTAGCGAGCGTACGCTGCCTTTCGTACGCTGCTCTTTAGCGTGCGTACGCTAGCCTTGATACGCTGCCTATTGGCTGCGTGTCTTTTTCGTACGCTAGCTTGAGCGTACGCTAGCTTGAGCGTACGCTGACCTGTAGCTCGAGCATGCCCTTGTGTACGCTGACCCTTGCGTACGCTTCCCATTGGAAGTGTATGGACCCTTTGGTACGCTAGCTTGAGCGTACGCGTGCCTTGGTACGCTAGCTTAAGCGAGCAAGGCGTACGCTGGCTTGAGCGTACGCTGGCTTGAGCGTACGCTTGCCTATCTTGTCACCCTGGTTCAACCCGAGAGCTTTGTGACCCCCATATGCTGCCTTTTGGGAGCGTATGCTTACCTGAGCGTATGGCCTTTGGCAGACTTGATCTTATATTAGCTTGTCAGTTTGTTTTATTTTCCTTATCCTGGATTTCTATAGCCCTGTATATTGATATTTTATTAGATATTTTACGTCCATTTTATATCCTTACGCCTTTTGACATGAACTTGATAATTCCTGAATTTACTTGATATGTTTAGAAATGATACCTGAGCATGACACGATAGTGACCCGTAGTGGTGCACTCCTGACATAATGACCTGACATGACCTGATAGTGGCCGTCGTGGCGCACTCCTGACAAGAACACTTGACATGATATATCTGATAAGCTGTTGCGACGGCTACCTGACATGACATGACTTGACAAGAATGAACATCCTGGACACCGTGGGTGATTGTGCTTGTACAAATAAACCAGTCCTGTCTTGCATCATGTCTAGGATGGGACTCCTGAGTACCACGGTCAGGAGTACCTACTAAAATGGACTAAGGTTAACAACTAGATTAATACATTAGTCATGAAGAGATCTCCCAGCTACAGACAATCCCGTTACCTGGGCGCGCTTGGGATCTGTAGCCTGCCGTCGAGTAGGGCACATTTCCAGCACACTGTCATGTGTTGCATCCTTCAAGCTACTTAAGGGTACATGCGTTTCCTGGACGATGTACCCACCTGAATTCAACCCTAATCTTTCGACCTGGGTGACCTGGATGGTCTGCAGGGCTTGTGGCTGTGGAATAATCTCACTGCATCTTGTTAGTAATTAGGATTGTGATAACCCTAGTTAGTTAAAGTATCAAGCCGTAGTTCTTGCTTGGCCGTGAAATGATTGGATGGAGTCTAACCAGTCTAGTCTTGTCCTGATCCTGTTCCAGATTATTGAACGACCAGAATGCTTGTATTTATTTTACCGATAAATGGCGAGAATTCTCAGCTCTGTTCAGACGAAGGGTTACAACCCCGGTCCTTGTTTGGTTTACGGGTTGTAACCTGGTTATCTGAATAGTTCCATGGTCATCTCGTCGTATATCGTCCTGGCATGTTTTCCTTATTTCCAGTTTTTACCATTTATTTATATGCCTGTCTTTACTATATTATTTGTATTCCTGTGCTGATTGCTGGTTTTAGTTCTTAAGTGAAGCCTCCTTTGTGGCACTTGCTCTTTCTGGGGTCTGACCCAGCTGGTTTTGTGTGGCCAGATTTCGGAGCAGCTCCAGAGGATCTATCGACTTCCCAGCCAGATGGTGGCCACTAGACGGAACCCTGGCAACGAGTGGGTTATTTTTGGCTCTCCCGCTCTATTGTGAAAATATTCTTTTGAGGCGTTTAGCCGACGAGCACCTGTTTAGCTCGATTGTACTTTTACTTACTGTCTGCCTACGGGCTGTAACATGATTAACAGATCCTAGGGTTGATCATGTATGACTAAACTCTTGCTAGTCCTAACATTTTGTAACGACTAGCTTCATGATCAGCTGAATATGTAATATTTGGGACGCCTTATTATTGTATATTTGATGATCATACATCTTGTAACATTTGCTTACTTGCTTGTGATTGAGACACTAGGCTTGTTCATGACCTTAAGAGACTGTTGGCTTGTAGATAAACCCTCATGTATCTAGACAGCCGTGACCGTATAGCGAGGTGGGTTGCACTTCAATATACGTAGCTGGCTATGTCTGCCCCCGCTCTCCAGTATTCTGGTTCTGGGGCGTGACAGGTACACACACTGAGTACTCCAACAAAGTCGATTAGTCCTGGAGACAAGGCTAAAGCGACGATTTTTTTTGCGCAACATCTTCATGCTGATTTGAAGAATGAGTACCTGACTATAGAAGATCCAAAAATTCTGTGGGAATCTATGAAGGATAGATATGACCACCAGAAAGTAGTCATCCTCCTAGCAGCGAGGAATGAATCGACCAATCTTCGATTCCAGGATTTCAAGTCGGTATCCGAATACAACTCAGCTATGTTCAATATTGCGTCGAGGCTTGAGTTGTGTGAAGAACCGGTTACCCAGGAGAAAATGATCGACAAAACCCTCTCAACTTTTCATGCCACAAATATATTGTTGCAACAACAATATAGAGAACAACACTAGTCTAAGATTTCAGAACTCATCTCTGTGCTCCTAGTTGTCGAGCAAAATAATAAAGTCCTCATCCAAAATCATAATTCTAGGCCAACTGGAACACTAGCATTCCCTGAAGTGAATGCCAGTTACAGATATTCTAGAGGAAAAGGCAGAGGCAGAGGCAGATGACGTTCTGGAAACTCTAGCAGAGGTGGTTATAGAGGAAGAGGGAAGCGTGGTCACCCCAGCAGTGGTAGGCATACCGAGCCATGGAAAAAGCAGAAGAAGCATATTCCAAACGAAATCAAGAAAATGAAAATAATAGAGCACCAAGAGACACATGCTTCAAATATGGACGTGAAGGCCATTGGTCCCGCACCTATCGTGCATCCAAAGAAGTGATAGCCAATTATCAGAAAACTCAGAAGGTTGAAACAAATGCCATTCTTGACACGAACAATGATGACCTTCTTGGTGACGAATTTGAGGCACAAGAGAATGCCAATATGACATCTGCAGATTTTTTTGGGGATGATTAGTCACTCCATTTTTTAGAGTAGCATTTTTTTTAAAGACTATGTTGGTAGCTATTTAGACTGAGTCTTTGCATTTATGTTTTGAATTGTTAAATAATTAACACCCAATGTTGATTGGGTATTTATGTTCAATTTTGATTCTCCTCCAATAAATATTTCTAGAGACATGCAAATTTATGATTTTTTTTTACTTTAATACGACAGAATTTCCGCCGTTAGGGGGGATATTGGAAGATAAATAACTTGTTCAAAGAGAACGTCGTGAATTTTCATTCTAGAAGAAATTTATGAATATCATCGTTCCAGAAGAACGTCGTAAAAACATCGTTTTAGAGAATGTAGAATGACATTCTTTCTTCTTGAATAAATTAGGAGATATTATTTCTTACGTTTCACTACAAAGAATTATTAGATGTTTACTCGATTATGCTGAATAAAATAGTTATACCAACTATGTATTTATAAGAATCAAATATAGGCCAAATAAGGTTCTAAAGATTCAGCTCTCCAGAAGAAGAGACCGAATAATATACACACCCTAAGGCTCTTGAAGAAGCAGCTCCCGAAGAAGCATTTCCTGTAGAGAAAAAGTTCATAACGGTCTGGAAGATGTCATGAACCAAAGACCAAATTTCTCAAAGTATATCGCTCCGGTAGAGGATATACCTCAGATTCCAGAAGAGACTGAGAAAGAGGTACCGGTACCCATAAAATCTATGCTTTATATATAGTTAAGAGAAATTTGGAATTAAGAAAAATTGTTATAGATGACATTATCGAATGAGAGTAAAAAGGGTGATAAAATTAAATGATAACACTAAAACCACGAATAATCTAATGAATAGATGCGATATCTCTCGCAAGATGTGGAGTGTTCGGTCTTACAGTACAAAACCCAAAGAGAATAAACCCGGTAGATTTTGAATGTGTATCTCTGACAAATAGAGATCCAAATATATAAGAGCTCAAGGATTCATGAAATGATCATGAATAGAATATGAATAAATATATTCTTCGATCCTGATAACCTAGACAATAAGATATATTATCGAAGGCCATGGATTTAAAATTCTCAGGTAAATCCTTGAAGGATTTGATATTATTATGTTATCCCCCAAAGATCGACATATGGATTAAACCATCCAGAAGAATGTGATAGGCTCATTGAGTTTATGGAGAAATCCCTGAACGGATTCATCAAAATGGTCACCTTCTGAAGAGAAGATCTCATGAAGAGATTAAGAGTGCCTCCCGAAGAGATTGGAATCTCCCGAAAAGATCAAAATCTTCCGTAGAGATTGGAATCTCTCGAAGAGATCGGAATCTCCCGTAGAGATCGAAATCTCCTAAAGAGAGAGGAATCTCCAGAAGAGAGAAAGATAAATATTCAAAAGAGATCTCATGTAATCTCATGTAATCTCATGAAAATATGAATCTCTAGAAGAGATCTACTATAAATCTCCTGCAGAGATTTAATATGAATGATATACCTATAATGGTCAGACCAATAGGATCTTTTACAACCAAAAGAACATGTTCTGGGTCCTGAAATACCATGTTTAAAGAATATAAAAAAATTTATTGTCATTTACTCAGCACAATATTTTAGAATAATATTAGGCACATAAATTATTCTTGATGAATATTCTGATCTAATAAGATATGCAGATGAATGATATTTATCTGATACTCCATTAAGCGGATACTACAAACAAGGTATGTTTTTATAAATAACGTTGCAGGTAGAGAGAATAAATCAAATCACTGCGGCAATTTCACCAAAGCGAACAGGGAATGTGCATGGCTATGTTTTCAATAGTTCGACATATCATGGGGAGTTGCGAGCTTTGAAGAATCTAATAAAGCCTGCAACCTCTTCATAAGAATACAAGTATAAATGTATAGACAAATAAAGTGTTGGGGAGATATGTAATATTTAAATTGTATTGAGGGTTGATTTTTTATTTTGAATTGATGTAAGAACAATAATGTAATATTTTTGAGGGGGAGCATCCTGTAGATGCAAGCATCCTGAAGATGCTAATGGAGACATCTTAAAGCATGTCTTTGCGCATTGTACTTTTTTCCTTCGTTGAGGTTTTTTTCTACTGGGTTTTCCCTTCGAAAGATTTTTAACGAGGCAGTGTAAGTCGCACCCACTTAGATTCCTGAAAACTCATATTCCTGAAGAATATTATTGTACTCTTTTCTTTTCTATAAATTTTTTCCAAAGGGTTTTTTCCTAGAAAAGTTTTTAATGAGACAATAATTAAAGTGGGCATCCAAGGGGGAGTGTTGTGATTTGGATAAATCCAAATATGGATGCCCTTATCCATATCCACAACAACCTCTCTATCTCATTCCCTTTATATATGTTATCAATGAGAAAAGCTATGTACAATTTTTTGGCTACCAATTCCTTCTCCTTCTTTCTTATTTTCACAACAAATTTAAAATTATCATGGTATTAATAATCTATGTGAATATATACACATAAAAATGGCATAATATACACATAAAAAGAACTTCCTTTAGATAAGTAGATATAACAATTATATAAATATTTTAAACACAATGGTACAATAATAAGCATTTAAATTACATCAAACATCTGAACTACTTATAAGTTGACAAAATTAAACATTATTTTGAATCATTTGTAAGTGCTACTTGTAAATGGTGCCAAACTCCATTTTTATTATTATTATAAAACTCCAATATATTAACGTAAAGTTCTCAGCAAAATATCTTTAACTCAAATAAAACTCCAATTTTGTTAATCGAATTTCTTTATTCCAAATTCCAAGGTTAAACTCTCAGAGTCCAAAAGAAACCTACCCTCATTTTAAGTATACATACGATTACTCCAAAGCAGGCCAAAAGTAACATTGTTGAAAAATGTCCATCCTCCATCACCACCAAGTGGGCTATAGGACCAAGATCATTTCTCATATTCCAAATACTATACTAAATATTTAAAATAATAATTAATTATTTAACTGTCTAATATGATTGTTTAAGCCGTTTATAAATACTCCATTAATTATTAAAAAATTAATTATTTAACTATAAATATTATTTATTATAATTAAATAATTCTAATTTATGTGGTTAAGTTAATTTTTTTATTATTGGTTGTCTGAGTTTAATCCTAAGAACGTTGTTATTATAATAAATTTATATTTAAACATATTTTTTTCAACAATTATTTTTATGCGTGCAATGAATGTGTAGTCGTTACTAGTCCTCCATAATATTGACCAGGAGGAAAAAAAAAATCTAGTAATAATAGAGTAATAGTCTAGAATAAAGGAGGAGGAGAAGCACAAACCGAACTCCGAAAAGATCCTCACCTAACTCCTACAAGTAAGGCTCAACTGACGTTAGCCTTCTTATCTGCCGTTAGGAACAGGAAGGAGATCGGTAGGATTAGATCGCGATACAATAGAGATTTAAACCAAGCCAACCCCGTCTCAGCCCGCCACGTGTCCACACGAGAGGTAAAGTAATATATCAGCCGCAGGTGGAATCAACTTCCTCCTGCCCCTTCGCAACCTAATAACATCACTACCCCGCCAGCCCAGGCGGTACGGCAAGTTGTTGCGTGGCAAACAAAGCCGTCCGTCCGTCCGTCTCTCGCTTCCATCCAACCATATGATTCATGCACTCACATGACATCCCAATGTGAATTAAACAATTTCCTTCCTCTTTCTTCCGCGCGTCGCTGTCTTCTCTAGCAATTTGGTTTTATTTTTGGGATCCCTTTGCTCTCTCTCTCTAGCTATATATATATATTAATTAATATAATTATTATTGACCAACTGTGTGTGAGAGAGAGAGAGAGAGAGAAAAGAGAGAGAGGGTGGTGGACTCTGGTGGTTCTTCTTCTGAATGCGTAATAATAGTAGTCATAATAATTTTGGTGGTTGATTGTTAGTTGAAGGAGAGTGAGGTTGGGAGGGATCGACGATGGGCGGTGGTTTGGATGTGGAATCGATATCGGAGGCGACGTCGGGGGCGTTGGGGTCTCTGGTGAGCACGACCGTGTTCTACCCCCTCGACACCTGCAAGACCAAGTTCCAGGCGGAGGTCAGATCCCACGGCCAGGCTAAATATAGGTAACATACATACTCTCCTCATCAGTGCTCATTTTTGAACTCCTCGTAATAATTTGTGGGTGGGGAGGAAGAAGATCCGGTCGAATCCGGATCAGAGGATGCTATAGAAGCCCCTACGGGGGTGGGTGGGTGGGTGGGTGTGTGAGTAACTCCAAGGATGCTATAGAAGCCCCTATGGCAGTTGTCTCTCCCAAACCGAGAACATGGGTATCTCTGTGCCAACCGGCGTCGGTCGTGGTGGAGATGTGACTTTGTTACGTTGCTCCATCGGAGGTAAATGGCGCCAAGGTGGCAGCCATTTTGACGATGGATGTAGCCTCGGTGGTGGTCGCTCGCTTGGCGAACCCTGCGGTGGTCCATGTGGTCGGATCCCGGTAGTCTAGGGCGTTTGCTCGAAGAACGTGTCGATCGGAGGGGCAGATGGACATCTTCTCCAGGGAGAACGGGTCTTCTTTTGTCGGTTTTTCTCTGTTGCCGATCTAGATCGAGTTCTGACCGGGGGGCCATGGATGTTTGACAAACGGTTGGTGGTCACCAAGAGGTGGGAAACATCCGTCCTATGTCCTCGGATTGGGACCTGCTTGCCACTGTGCCACATGGGTACGGTTCCCTGGACTACTGCTGCAATTTTGGGACGTCAAATCCATTTGCAAAATTGCCGGTGCGGTTGCGTTCCCCAGAGAGTGGATCTTGCCATGACTAGGCAACGACGCCTTGCCTTCGCATGGGTCTTCATTGAGATTCGGGCCATGCAGACTGTCAAAGTCTGTCACAGTGAAACTACCGGACATGCGTCTCTTGGAACAGCCAGTTCAGTTTGAATGGACGCTTCCTGTATGCACAACATGCAAGTGCTTTGGTCATCGGGTCGATGATTGTCCTTACTCGATGGGGGAAGGTATGTTAGAAGAGTTGGTTGAGGTTCTGCAAGAAAGCATGTGAAGAGGAAGGACAAAACAAGTTCTCAAACTATGATTCAACTGAACGAGACGCCTAACAAGATGTTATCTAGGACCATGGTGGAGGTTGCAAGGGAGCCGACACCAATCTTTCAACCGAATAAGATGCCTAAAGCAGGATATCTTCTGGTTGGACGACTAGGCGAAGGCCAAGCAACTGAAGCCTCAAGAGAGGATGACATTGGGATCAAGTGCGATCCTCGAGCACCTGATATGTGTAATTGGGACTACCCCAACCTCCAGAGTGGTCTAGCCTCCCCAAAGAGGCTATTAGGGGGGGGGATGAGAGCGGAAGAAGCTGAGGGAACTTCTGTGTCTGTGAACATTGATGGAGTTCACGAAACCATTGCACCGAAAGCCATGAACGGAGTGGAGGAAACATCGGGTCTCGACGAAGGCTCTACTTCGTTGCTAGCGCAATGACCATGAGTGGATTCAACTAGTTTATAGTGTGGAACGTGAACGACTCTTGAAGAATAGTAGACCGAAAAAATGCAGGTCGATCCAAATAACCAACCCGATCGTGCAATCAAATATGAGTACAGACATGAGAGCCAACAAATTCTTATGTACTCGAGTGTAGGAGAGGAATGTGAAATGTATTGAGTTTAAGTGTAGATGAGAGGGGTGTAGACTGTACAGGCAACATGTATCACTCTTTTTGGGAAAAAAAAGTTTTACCTACCCCCCCCCCCCCCCCCCCCCCCCCCCTCCCTTACACACACACACCCAAGAAAGATAGGAGGCTTTGGCGTCCGAGTATAGACTATAGAGAGAGATTGCTGAAAGTTAAGGCTACTTAATTAACACGTCAAATCCCGGTCAGATTGGAGTTGGTTTTGTCTGAAATTCTGAAAAAATTCTTATGGGTTGGATTATAATTGCTTCAGCTGTTAGGTCATAATACTAAAAGAAACCCAAAACAGCCTTTTCCTTTCCAGGAGTCCACCTAGGAGCATTGCACCTCGCACCTACGAGGAAGTTTTGCCACTGCGTTCTAGGAGCCTTGCACCTCGCGCCTACGGGGCACTTTTGCCACTGCGTTGAGCTTAGGATGAAGCGAGGCACTTTATGTGCTCTGTTTGCTTTGTGTCTAGGTGTGCTTTTACAACTATGGATGGGCCATACCAAATTAGAAAGCACATCACACGATATACGTTTTCATGGAAACATAATTTTATGTTAATAGCATATTCTTACCTAAAAGCCTTGCACTACGAGGCACTTTTGCCACTGCGTTGAGCTTTTGATGAAGTGAGGCACTAGCTGTGCTCTGTTTGCTTTGTGTCTAGGTGTGCTTTTACAACTATGGATGGGCTATACCAAATAGAAAACACATCAAACGAAATACGTTTTCATGGAGACAGAATGTTGTTGTTAATAGCTTATTCTCAAGGACTAAAGATGCTTATACTGGAAATAGTCTGAAAACTGTGAAAGGTAGAGTTAAGTGGTTGCAATAACTACCTATTTTCCAAGAATCATATGTATCCAAAATTTCTGTATCTATTATCCACCAGACTGTTTGTTGCTTGTAATAATTACATTCTTCTGAACTGGCTCATCTAGGAACCTCTCGGATGTACTGTGGGAAGCAGTTTCTACTGGCCAAGTTCTTTCACTATACCAGGGACTGGGAACTAAGAATCTGCAATCATTCATATCACAGTTTATCTATTTTTATGGATATAGCTTTGTCAAAAGGCTTTACCTGAAGAAGAGTGGAGCAAAATCTATTGGAACAAAAGCTAACTTGGTTCTTGCTGCTGCTGCTGGCGCCTGCACTGCTGTTATCATACAGGTGAGTATCTTTTTTCATCTTATACTGGAGAACAAATGAAGTAATAGTAACTTGAATTTGCTTATTTCTCTCATCGTAGCCATTGGATACAGCATCATCCAGAATGCAAACAAGTGCCTTTGGGGAAAGCAGGGGTTTGTGGGAAACTCTTTCACAGCGCTCGTGGAAAGAGGCATTTGATGGCTTGGGCATCTCTCTTCTCCTGACATCGAATCCTGCAATCCAGGTATTGTTTTGTAGTTTCTAATACTGAAACTTCATGCATTTGCAGTAACTTCAGGTTCCAGTATGGTTTATATTCTCTTTTTTGCTCATATCACCTAATTTATTTGCTTTCATTACCTTATTTATCTTTTTGCTGGATTTACCTATTATTGTTTGGGAAGGCACCACCAATATACAATGTTCATACTTTGATAGGCATGTGATACGAACCCAAATCAGTGAGCTGACTCAATATCCAATAGTATCAAGTAGCAGTCATTTGCAGAGTTTACTAAGCTCAGTATCAGACTCGTTGTCATGCCATAGTCCAAGCTCGACTGCTCCTAGCTCTCCTCTTTCGCTGCAGAGTTCCACAATTCAGTATCAGGACCAAGATCTTGGTATCAATTAGTATCAATGTAGTATCAGTATAATTTCCTTTCTGTGTGATTAGATGAGTCACTGTATTGTAATTGGTTGGACTGCTGAGTCAGCCATGTGAGTAGTGAGACGAGTCAGCAATAGTTTGTTAGTGTAGCTTGATATAAATAGGGAAATATAGCAAGGAGAGGGGACGGTGGAATGTAATGTTTTAGTTCTTCTTCTTCTTCTTCTTCTTCTTCTTTTTCTTTTACTTTCAGCTTTTAATGTTCTTTTCTTCTTTTCGATCCCCAATTGACTGCAATAAACCCTAAATTTTCCAATTCCATCTCCTACCCTGTCAATTCTCTCCAACTTGATGACGACTTCTTCTTGAGCTTCCCCCATGGCTGTGCTGTTAGGAAGAGGACCTAACAAATGGTATCAGAGCTATGATCCAGTTCTTGAAGATCATCGATGGCAGAGCTACAACGGCCATGGCGGATCGGGATTGCAACAGGGAGCTCCACAGGAACCACCGCCATGGCAGAGTCATTTCGATTCCTCTCATGGAGTGACCTACCATGGATCATGGCAAGGATCTCCACCGGAGCCACCAATCTCGGCGGAGGAGAAACCCAATTTTGGGAAGGTAAAATGCATCAACTCAATATCAAATTTGAGCGAGTCATGGAAATATTGGTTAGAGAAAGGGAAGAAAGAGAGTTTCAGCAATCTAGGAATGCTTCTCTTCCAAATTTATGGGTTACTCCAAACCCTAACACCATGATTCCCATTCCCAATTCTGGGTATAATCAAAACCCTAATCCATGGAGCATGGCCAGAGTTCTTGATAGTAGTTTTTCATTGTCAAACCCTAGCCAAATGAACTTGTCAAATGTTCATGGCATGAGTTCCCCAATACCAAATTATCCTTCCATGGTGACATGTTCCATGACTGGCTTCTTGAACCCTCATGGATCGAGTCCTGTGATGAATCATCAATCACCAGAACTTGCCTCTCCTGGCAATTATTTGTACGAAAACACATTTCAGGGAGTTAACAATTATGGAGTGCATAGTGCAGGAATAGCTAACTCCTATATCATTGGTCACCAACCTTCCTTTGTGACTGCATCACCAGTACCTGTTCCCATGTCTGCATCATTGGAAAACTTCGGGTCAAGTTCAACTGGTACAGCTACATCCATGGCGACCCACACACCATCATCCATTCCTACAAATCTGTATGTGCAGAGCCCCATGAATGAACTACCAAAGAGTGTCAGTCTTTCCTGTGCACATGCCTGAGCCTGTGGATACCAATCACCAACAGTTTCCTAATTCCACACATCCACAGCCCCATGTTCAGTCCAGTATGCCAATACCTGCTCCTTCACTGGTGGCCACCAAGGGGATGCTTTTGATTGGAAAAATGAACAAGAGACCGAAGAGGAGAGTGGTTTAGATTGTGAGAGTCCAATTAGACTGAGTAGGACAGTAGAGGAGTTCACTGCTGATAGAAGTGAAGATCTTGACATAGAAGCTATAAGTGGAAAAAATGGACTACTATACTCTGAAGATAAAAGTAGTTCGTCTGTGAAGAATCCGGTAGAAGACGTCAAGCATAATCCTAGCAGTGAATCAGCAGCAGATTCTGTTGTGTGGGATGCGTCTCCACAAATTAAGATCCAGATTCAAGCACTTGGTTCTGACGATTCCACTAATCCTGTACAGTTAGGGTCAGCTCCTTCCTGTGTTGGTCATGCATCGGCAACATTCCACCTACCTACTGCGTTCCAGTCCAAAGCAGATAATTCAGAATTAATGACTAGGAATGCAATTGAAGGGCTGCAGTTCCTGGCTAATTCTAAATTGTTGTCATCTGAACTGGATGACAATATGTCTCCAATCAAAGACAAAGAGGTCAAGCTGATATATCCTGCTTCAGGTTCTATGCTTCCTCGTGAATCAAGTATAGCAGAGTTGCTTTGGAACCAAATATCAGACGGCTTGGCACCTACTTCTGCTCAAAGACAAGACATTAATGGTCTGAGTCTAAAGCCTGCACCTTCGGGAAATAGATGGGAACAAATTCAGAAGGTCGAAGGTCCACAAGATATAGTGGAGGGTGAGGAGTGGTCATTGCCATCTCCATCCCCAAGTTCCAAGCCTTGTCTTTGGAATAAAGGTTCAGATTTTGCTACTAATTCTGAGCAGGATTTCAGCACTTGTTATGAAGGAAAGGAAATGGGGGTTACTTCTTACCATACATTTTGTAAGCCTTTTTTTGATTGATTACTTAGCAAGTTTGGGTTTTTGTGAGAGAGAGAAAGCTATAAAAGCATTCACTGAAGATGGAAACTGCAAAAACTTTCTTATGAACAGAGGAGTTGCTTCTAATCTCATAGTAGCATCTCATGTTTCCTTATTGGATCCATGGTGGAGTCCTGCTGTTGTAGAAAAGTTTTTTGAGGGTGAAGTTGCTAAGAAAGTCGAAATTGAAGGGTATGTCTTAGATGTTCAACCAAATGATGCTCACATGAGTATTGCTCATTCTGATGTTGATATTCAGTTCACTTCTTCTATTGCTTCCAATGCAAGGGTTGAGGTAGGGGTGGTATCAGTATATTCATGTCGCCGTAAGGATATACTAGAGAAGCTAGTGATGGTATGGGATCCAGGTATGTTCTTGATCAATAGCACATTTTGTTGTTTTTCCTACCTTGACCTTGGGACAAGGTCAATTTAAGGGGTGGGAATTGATACAAGCCCAAATCTGTAAGCTGACTCAATATCGAATAGTATCAAGTAGCAGTCATTTACAGAGTTTACTAAGCTCAGTATTAGACTCGATATCATGCTATAGTCCAAGCTCGGCTGCTCCTAGCTCTCTTCTCTTTCGCTGCAGAGTTCCACAGTTCAGTATCAGGACCAAGATCTTGGTATCAATTAGTATTAATGTAGTATCAGTATAATTTCCTTTCTGTTAGCGAGACGAGTCGGCAATAGTTTGTTAGTGTAGCTTGATATAAATAGGGAAATATAGTAAGGAGAGGGGACGGTGGAATGTAATGTTTTAGTTCTTCTTTTACTTTCAGCTTTGTAATGTTCTTTTCTTCTTTTTGATCCCCAATTGACTGCAACAAACCCTAAATTTTCCAATTACATCTCCTACCCTGTCAATTCTCTCCAACTTGATGACAACTTCTTCTTGAGCTTCCCCCATGGTGTGCTGTTAGGAAGAGGACCTAACAGCATGTTGATGTAGGACAGCACGTAGAGGACAATCTAATGGGTTGATTCACGAGTAAAACAATTGAGATTCATTAGAATCTAATTAATAAGCAAATGTTACTCATAATCTATTTGAATTCAATGTATCGAATAAGTCCATCCACTCTTTCGTAACGATCCGAATAAGTCTCCTAGGAAGAAAAATCCACACGTCCAAGCCTTCACTTCGAGTCCAACAATCAATGACAACCTGAGTTTTAGAGTTAGGTTTGATTTGAATGAAGATTGAAAATTTTAGAAATTGGGATGTGGGTGTTATAGATATTAGGGGGCGTTTGGCTGAAGGTTTTGTATTCTTATGAATCCAGTTTCTATTCCTTTACTATCGGAAAGGAATTCAATATTCCCATACCCATGTTTGGTTAGGTTGGGAATGTATAGTCCGAAAAATTCAATTTTTTCATTCCCATATTTGGTTTAGACAGGTATAGAAATCTTAATTTGTCTAGTTTCTCATAAATAGTCTTTCAATAATTTTATTATGTTATTATTACATAAATTCAATTGATGTCATGGAGGGTATTACCGTCAAAATAAATTGTAATTAATGCACCCAACCAACATTTCCAGAAAGTAAAAATATTCCCAAGAGGGGGGGGGGGGGGGGGGGGGGGGGGGGTGGGGGGGAGGGGGTGGCTTGGGAATTACTTTCCTACATGTGGGAATCTAGAGGCTCCCTTATTCTCTCCCAATTTCCAATCCCACACTTGCCAATCATGGGTAAGGAATCCAAAACCCATTCCAAACCTCTAAAACTTGAACCAAACAGCCCCTTAGGGTTAAAATTTAGAGAGATTGATTAAGTGACTATTTTTAGGATTTTTTTTTTTTAAATGAAAAAGTTTCTGAACAAAACTGTTAAATTGGACGTTTGGATATGAAAAGAAGTGAAATTTGGGATAAAACCGAGGGTCTAGGGTTGGGATTTGATAACTTAATGTAGGCAAGGTGTAGGATTGTTTTGGGGTATTCAGATGATGTTAGAAGGGTATTTTCTATTGTCAAAATAACAAAAATGGGATCAGATTGTGGATGATGGGTTTATGGAGTTGGTGACAGGTGTAGATGAAGAAGAGAGTTTTAGGCATCACACCACATTCTTAAATAAATAATTCTCAACTCTTTAATTATCAAAGAACCTTATGCATATATTGTTTATATAAAAAAAACAAAAACAATGTTTATATAGGCCTTGACAAATCTTGCCCATGAAGAAAGCAATTCTTATCCTAATTACCAAATGTAACAACTCCTAATTGTAATAAATAAACCAAACGAGAGGTCTAAAGAAACACAATCCTTAAATTAGTCCTTATTGGACTCGAATTCGAATCAGACCGTGTGTCTGAAACTGGGCTTCCATTACATGTTGCTATGTTTGAGATCTGAAGTGCTATTTTGTTAGATTTATGAAATAAAAGTCTCCAGTAAATAAATATCTAGGATTAAGAAGGTAACCTGAATAGCTTGTTCCAATTATTCTTTTCCAAATGATATAAATTCTATTTGTAAAAATGGTCTAAAGAATGTTCTTATATCATAACTATTGGATTCAATATGTTCTAACCAAGGTTCGCACTATCGGCCGATACCGATACATATCGGATGTATGATATCGTTTTTGGCCATCTAATAGTGATCATTACATATACGGGTTTATACCAACATCAGGAATCCTCTTTATTGGACAATTCAACAAAGAAAAATTACAAGAAAATGTGATTAATAAGGGGAAAATATTATCATCATTAATGATTCGACATGTCAAAATCTACATGCTACAATGTGTCAAAAAAGTTCATTATTGACACTCTTTTCTGAAAGTAGTGCCGAGGAAAACTTGTATTAAAATGTAGAAATGGTTACACGAAACACTTTCACTTGGGAGAGTTTACACTGAATTTCTCTACGAGTAGATTCTGGGAAGCGTGTCGCTGGAATACTGGTCAGTGTTTGACCATTTTGTTCCATTGATGATCATAAAATAAGATTTGATCTTCTTATGCTGCATTTTTCGGAGTTTCTTAAGAGAAGCTGGCAAGCTATTGCTGAATTGCTCAAAGAATCAAATACATGTCTCTCTCCTCTCCCTTGGTTGTCCTCTCTCTCTCTCTCTCTTATTTAGCCCGCCAGGGGCTATTTATAGTCTCGGAGGGTTTCGACGAGGCTGGTCGGCACAGTTGTGTTAAGGCTATTGGCTTTCCTCCCGTTACTTTGGGAGTAATGGATGTAATGATCCATTAATTGGAGCAGTAGACGACGTGGAATTGAACTGAAGTTGTTAGTCTCTCTCCCATTAGCTTAGGGAGTTATGGGTGCAATGACCCATTAATTAGGGTAATAACCACCCTTTGAATCCGCTAGGGACGGGCAAGCCAAGTGGCCTAGCAAACATTCGTGCTTTAATGAAGTGAGCATTTGGAGACTGAATGACCTTTGAACAAAGCTAATGCCTTCGGCTAAGCTAGCTTTGCGGGAAAGCTGGTCTGCTCGGTTGGCTTCGCAGAGAGACTGATCCTTTAGTGTGATCAATTTTGTGGAGAGGCTATTTTGTGGAGAGGCTACTCTTGTTGCGCAACTGTCTGCACGCAATTAAGCATGTAGACAGGTTGGACCTTGAGGGCGCGAATGAGCCGGTGGAGAGGATGGACCTTGAAGGCTTTTATACTCATTCAAGCCTATTAGGCCCTTTGCTCCCCTGTTCGGCGTTGTTCAGCCTGTTTGTATATTTGTCTATTTGTCTGGAGAATTGTCTTTTTTTTTATTGTCAAGAGACATGCTATAGCCATTCAGTTTGTCGAAGATGTAAATTTATTATATTCACAACATCAATTGATACTAATATTATTTCATTCAAAGCTTACAAGCAATAACAAATAATACATAGGATTACACTTCAATATTAAAATTATTTTATAGATTTTTTTATTATAGTTATTATTAATTTGATTTAGTAAATGAAGAACTCTGGAAGTCCAAACAAAAACTTCTGGGAACGGCCGAACAACGGATAGTGATACTCATAAGAAGAGTCTGAAACTCATTCCGTTACCAATACTTCGAACCTTGGTTCTAACATGTACCTGAAACATCTTCTCTTTTCTAACTTTTCGTTATTTTAGGATAAGTTTCACTTACTCTTACCCTCCATCTGTTACTTATTACTTCTTCCAAGGATATTAAAGGCATCCACATTGCCGTCGTAGTCGGCTACCTAGGCATCTCAGAAGCTGAGTTGCCTCGCTACCTAGGCGTTGCAAAAGCTCGGTTGCCTCATGATTTTTACTAGTTTGAAACCTGACAAAGGCCCAATAACTTAAAGTTATAGATTTTAGGCTTAATTGCACTTTGATACCCTCAACTATTTCCGTTTTTCAACTTAATACTTCAACTTTTTTTTTTCCAAGTTGATACCCTGAATTTTATTTGGACAATAATGCCCCTGCCTAAAATTAACTACCCCCCAAACCCTCCCCCCATCCCCGCTCCCCCCTTCGGCCCCAAACCCTCCCCCCTCCCGGCCCCGACGCCCGCCCCCGCCCGCCCTCTGGCCAGCCGCCTCCGTCCCACCCCTCCTCCGTCCCGCCCGCAGCAACCCCCACCCCGCCCCCCTTCTGGTGCCCCCCCCTTTAGCCCCCAGCAGCTGCCCCCCCCCCCCGCTCCGGCCACCCACCCTCCTCCCGCCGCCCTCCTTTCCCGCCTCCACCGGAGAGGGAAGGGGGGGCATCGCCGGAAAGGGGGGGGGGAGGGGGGCATGGGGAGAGAGAAAGAGGGAGCCAGGGGTAGTTTGCGGATATTTTGGGTTTTAGGTATTAAGTTGAAAAACTAAAATAGTTGATGGTATCGAGTTGTTGAGTAAAAAAGTTTAGGGTATTAAGTTGAAAAACGAAAATAGTTGAGGGTATCAAAGTGCAATTAAGCCTAGATTTTATTAATACCTTAATACAAATACAAAATAATAGGAAATGAACATTAGTCTTTTTCCTCTTGATTTTCTTCCCTTTTGTCTCTTCTCTAACCCATCAAATCTCATCTCATTCTCCAATATCCAATATATCCACTTCCAACACTTCATCTGGTGCAAGGGCCTGACTCGCAAGATACAATTATGCGTCTACCGGTTGATGTTGGGGTGACTGCTGATGAGAGAGAGGCTGATTACATTTGGGATTTCCATCCCCAATTCCAAGTGTATGCTGTGTGAAGCAGGAAGTAAATCTATGAGGCACTTGTTCTTTGAGTGTAATGTGCCCTGGTATATCTGGTCTGAACAGTGCTGTAGGTCGTTGGGTGGCTGTGACACATGCAGAGATGTACGAGACATCATCACGGGAATTTGTAGCCAGAGAGGTAGGGGCATGTATGGTTCAAGACCGCCAGATTGCGACTAGCTCTCTGTCTGGCATGTGTGGCGAAAACGGAATCGACGTATTTTCGAGGGGCTCTCCACTCCCCCAATTGGCATACTTCATGATATTGAGTTTGATGTAAATGCTATGTCAGTCTAGTAGGGTGAGAGGTCCATGGGATGTACTGTAAGTTGTATGAGTTGAGTTGATTTTGGAATAAAATTTACCCTTTTCGAAATATATATATATATATTTTTTGGAAAAAAAGGTAAATTTTATTCCAAATGAAAAGCCATAATCTTACAACATACAAACAGAGTGGGACTCCCACTCCTCACTCATCAAGTCTCCATAGCATTTACATCAAACTCGATGTTATGGAGAATGCCAACTGGAGGGGTGACCAGCCCCTCAAAGATCCGACGGTTTCGTTCCCGCCATACATGCCAAACCACAGCAGCCAGACGAACTCTGGCTGTTCGGAACCAGTCCTGCCCTCTACCCCTGCTATCTCGGATCACCGTGATGATGTCCCCCACACATTTCCCAGAGGTGGACACTCCCAATAAACGACTCTGCTCCGACCAGATCTGCCATGCCAGAGTGCACTCGAAGAAGGTATGCTTTATAGATTCAGGCTCCAACCCGTAAAGCACACATGTGGGATCCGGAACCGGCACTCCAAATGAACTCGGGCGATCTCTAGTCAAGAGGCGGCCCAGTAGAAGCTTGTAGACACACAACTGCATCTTTCTGGCCAAATCCTTGCACCAAACGAACTCGTAATCAGAACTCAACGGGAAAGCTCGCCGGATCAGGTTGTAGCAGCTACGAAATTGGAACTCCCCAGTCCCGGTAGATGCTCCAGTCGGCTCCCAAATCCACCGATCCGCAGGCAGAGTCGGATCAATGACAATAGATAGAATGCTCCCACCCAGCTCCTCGGTGAACCGATACGAATCTGGCCTCCACTCCCCATCACGTATGATGCGCCTGCACGTCAGACTACGACTGTCCTCCTGATGGGTCGGGGCTCCTCTGATGTCCAACAACGAACGCCGATCAATCCAAAGATCCTGCCAGAGGTCCGTGCCCGACCCGTCCTTCATGACCCTCCGGATAGCAGACTTGAGCACCCCCTGTGTCTCAAGATAGTCTTGAACGTGACTGAGTGGTTGTTGTCAGTAGCGCACGTCCAAAAACTATCCTGCTTCACGTATCTGCTGTACATCCAGTCCGCCTAGAGAGATCCCCCGCTGATGAATCTCCAGGCCAGCTTAAGCGCAGAGGCCTCCCTAATCTCCAGCAACGGTTGGAGCCCCACTCCTCCCTCCTTTCTGGGACGACAGAGCTGGTCCCAGGAGATCGCATGCATACCTCCCCTCCAAATGAAATCGGCACATAGTCGTTCCACTCGTCGGATAGTGGCCACAGGTAGAAGGATGGACTGCAGTCAAAAATGGGCCACAGCCGAGATCACCGATCTGACCAACTCGATGCGACCGCCAAATGACAGACCTGCTGCTTGCCAGCCTTCTACTCTCCTCTGGACATATTCCACCAGACTATTGCAATCCTGATCCCGTGCATAATTGACTGTGAGAGGCACTCCTAAGTATCGCACCGGAAAATCACTCCTCGCGATACCCAGCACATCAGCCCGCTCCTCCTTCCGGGTGCACAGGGAGCTGAAGTAGACCCTACTCTTATCCATGTTCATCTGGAGACCCGAAAAGGACTTCAAATCATCCATAATAGTCGCAAGCGTCTGCAACCCCTCCGTCGAAGGCTGGATGAAGACTAGCAGGTCATCAGCATATATAAGGTGGGTAACCGGGGGGACCATCCTCCGAAACAGAGGTACCAACCGTCCACGGTGCACTGCCAGATCCATCAAACAAGTAAAGTATTCCATAACCAGCGTGAACAGGTAAGGGGACAATGGGTCACCTTGCCTAAGCCCACGGTTGCTCTGGAAGTACCTATAAGGAATGTCCTGGATGAGAACAGAGAAAGTAGGGGACGTAATGCATTCCCGGATCAGCTCAACCCAGTGATCCGCGAATCCCATGGCAGTTATCAGATGGCAGAGGAAGTCACGATTGACCATGTCATACGCCTTCCTCAGGTCCAGTTTTACACAAGCTTTCTCCCCTCCGGGTCTGCTAAATTCCCTCACCATCTCGTGGGCCAGGAGGCTGTGCTCTGCGATCGACCTCCCCTTGATGAACGCAGCCTGATTCGGGGATACCAAGTCCTGCATGATCCCCTCCATCCGCCGGCACATAAGGTGCGTAATTATCTTATAAAGATAATTACAACACGCAATAGGTCTGAAATCCGCCAATGCTGTCGCTCCCTCCTTCGGCACTAAGGTCAGGAAAGTGTGATTCAGTTCTTTCAGCAGCTTCCCTTTGGTGAAGAATTCCTGGACCACCTCCACAACCTGATGCTTCAGAATGTCCCAATGGTGTTTGAAGAAACCACTGCTGAAGCCATCCGGACCATGAGCTTTGTTGGGATCCGCCACCTTGATAATAGATTCCACCTCCAATGTAACAGGGGCAAGAAGAATGCTATTTCCATAGGGGGTCACCAATCTCTTCGTAACAACCTCTGGGAACACGGAAAGGTGGTCAGTCTGGAAATATAATTTAGAGTAGTACCTGACAGCCTCGTCCTGGATCTCAGCCGGTGTCCCCACCAGAGTGTCATCTGGATCAAGCAGCTGGTAGATGTGATTCCTATTCTGTCTGGTCCGGATAACATCATAAAAGAACTTGGAACAACGGTCGCCATCCTTCAGCCAGGAACATTTGGCTCGCTGGGCCGAGCTAATCTCCTTCTGCAGCCTCAGGATGTTGACTTCTCCGATCAGCTCATTCTCTCTAGCCGCCAGGTCTCCATTAAGCATGTCAGCTTGCATATCCTGCTGCAAGGTCCTCAACTCCACCTCCTTATCTTCTAAGGTGGACTTGGGCAACCCCTTCACCCAACTCCTAAGGGCTCTCTTCGTGGCCTTGAGACGACGAACCAAGCGGAATTGGGCCGCCCCCTCTTGTCCGCTAGTAAGTCCCTCCGAGACAGCCTCCAGGTAGCCCTCCGAGAGATACCAACTGTTGTTATATCTGAACGGGCGAGACTTCCCAAGAGACCAGGTAGTGAAGCCAACCCGAATTGGGGAATGATCGCTCGTCCCAGCTGCCAGACCCTCAGCCGATGTGTTGGGGAAGTGTCGGAACCACTCCCCATTGTCCAGAGCTCGATCAAGCTGACAGAAAATCCTGTTATGAGAAGCTTTGTTATGCCAAGTCCAGATGAAGCCTGAGCGAGTCAATCCTCGAAGCTCCGCAAGCATGAGGCATCTCTGGAAATCATAAAGGATAGAATCTGGGACCGGACGACCTCCCAGCTTCTCCCCTTGGTGCAGAAGGGCATTAAAGTCCCCGATAAAGAGAAGAGGAAGGCACGACGAGTCAGCAACAGATGAAACACGGGAGATGTCGCTCCATAAGGACTCACGTCTCCTTCTGTCATTGTGCCCGTAGACAGCCAAAAATCGGAAGCCACCCTTGTTCACGAAGGAGATGGCAATCAACTGCTCCGACATCAATATCAAGTCACCATCCCAACTCTTCAAGCTCCAGCGAACCCAAATCCTGGCCATGTCACAGAGAGCCAGGTTGTGCAGTTGGGCCCAATGAGAAGGGGTCCGTCGAGTAAGAGCATTCTCACCTTTGATCTTGGATTCTAATATAACAGAAATGTCACATTTCTCTATGTGGAGCACCCCACAAATCTCTCTCCACCTCCCTAGCGAACACGCCCCCCTCACATTCCAGGCGATAATGGCCATTAATTAATGAGAAGTGGAGTCCCCAGTGAAATCTCCCGGTTCGGCACCTGGGGCAGATGCCACAACCGTCGCTAACGAATCCTCCTCCATCCCAGTCGGAGCCGCCTGTTGGGAAGCGACCTGAGATAGTACCAACGCCCAGGCAGGGTTGTCAACACATACCGCCTCCTCTCTGTCTGTAGTATGTCCCACCACCGTGGAGGGGCCCTCTCTCAACAGGCCAACAGCACGCCTCTTCCTATAGTAGACCTGTCCTCCAGACGATCCGTCCTCCCCTCGTACCTCAATCTCCGACGCTACCATACCTCTAGTAACTATACTACTCAGCCCCTGGCAAGTGGACTTCGCCCCGCCCGTGGAAGCAAGCTGAGTAGATACAACGAGGCTCAAACCGCCATCACTCACAGGGTGAGTATCCACCCCCTCCAAGACCTCCTCTCCGCTATAATCTCTGAAATCCATATCGCAGGGGACTTCTGGAGCCACACTAGGAGGGATAATAGGCTCCACCGGAGGTCCAACCTCCGAACATGCACTGGCCCGATGTCCGAAGCAGGCGCATCGTGAACAGGTAGGTGGAACCTATATATATATATATATATATATATATATATATATATAGGTGTCCTTTTCTCTGGGCGGGCGAGCAACGCCTAAGGGGGGGTTTCGAACCGTGCCCATCCCCATGGGGCCCCCTGGTGTACCCAACGGACTACACCCCCACGTGTGTGTGTGTGTGTGTGTATTCCGCTTTCTCTACTGACTTTATTTTGTTCTTTCTCCTTTCTCTCTATGTCAAGTTAGTGATACTCTTACTGCTTGTTTCTTGATTGGGCACTTTGTTTCAGTTATTTCAATTGATGTTGAAGTCTCAAACTTGTATATACCATACAACAAGATTTGCATACAATGCTTATAGTTATAATTATATAGTTATCAAACCAGTTAGGAAATCACAACGCCTAGTTGGAGTCATAAACCACAAACTTGTCTCAACTCACCTTCTACACATTGCCAATTTTTGTCGTGAGGCCCTCGCCTAGGCCTTTTAGTATTGTTGGCTCACTGTCCCACGCCGCCTTAACAAGCTTGACTGCAAGTTAAAAAATCATGACATCATTATGTTGTACAATTTTGTTTTTTCACATCTATTCATTCCATTGGTCGAGTGGGTCACATGACCCTAATTATACATTTAAAACTAAAACACTTGACTCAATTACAGGTTAGTTGATCAAATGATTAATAATACCCTTAAACACTATCCTGTTTCATAGTCTGTCCCTCTTTTCCTCTATCCGAGTATTTCGTGGTCGCCTGATTAGTCGAACAGCTGCACGATACTACTCTAGCTCGATCTCTTCATGTCTCCTTTCATTTCATCACTGCTGTCATCACCACCTCCATTACAACCACCTACACGTCTACTTTTGCTAAACACCTGCTGTTTACAAACCACAACCACCCCTCTTTGGCAGAGTGTGGTGTGATCAGCACCCACTAGGAGGGTTACAGCTCTGTGGTTGCCAGTGCAGAGGGCCCAAGTTGTTGTCGCTACTCTGCCCAAATCTGGGTCGGTTCCCTTCTCCCTTAAGGATTGGGGTGATGATCCGAATCTGGTCAGAGGCCTGCACCTGCTGCAGTGACGAACTACGTCCTTTTCCTCTATCAGTGACTAGGTAGCTTCCACACCCACCCCCTTTGAGGAAGTCTGTTGGTGTTCACCGCTTTTGATGATCAACCACCTACAATTGGTCATTGATTCTCTCTGTATGTTTCTGTGTGTGTGAGGCAGGGTGCAGACCGAGTAAAGAGAGAGGCAGGATTCGGGCCAACGTCCAATACTTGAGGAGGGTCTTAAATTTGGATCAGATCCTTGTTGAGTTGGATTCAACTCAAAGTCGATCCATTTACAAAAAAAAGTTATTATTTTCTTTTTTATGAAACAAGTTTAATTCACATTTTAGTGGTATTTGGGTCTTTTGATGCTTGCAACTGATGACAACAGGTATTTTCAACCCCTTTGAGGCGAGCACAAGTTTGGCCACCGTATGACCTGTTTCAAGTACAGTCGCCATGGGAGTTGAGTGTCACTGCCTCAAATGTTGAAGAAAGGGGGGGGTGGAGGAGGTGGTGTAGTGTCATTCTCTAAAAGTTTTTGTACCTCTTGGGTTATTTTCTTCTTCTTATCCTACCTCTTGGCTAGTTCTTTTCTCCTTGTCATTGACATTTGCATCCTTAATGTTATTATGACATGGAATATAGTGGCTTAGCTCAAGGAAGCTTACAATTATCCAGCATGGTTAATTGTAAAGGACATCTCTGTTTCATGAGGCTCCTGCTTATGCAGGGTAGGAAGGGTCAAGATTTTGCAATCTTACTCCCCCATATATATGGAGATGCTGATTTTGTGACTCGAGCCTGCATCCTCCAGGGGACCAGGGCACAAGCAAGAAGACTTACCAATGCACCAAGGGACGAGCTCTAGCATAATTATGATAGCTCTAAAATGCATGTGTAACTCGCTCCACAACTAATGTTCTTTAATCATATCATTTCACAAACAGTTTGTCATCAGGATGTTTTTGCTTTTACATCATCATACTTGTGTCTTTGCTTTGCTCATTGCTCAACATGTATCCCGTCTTTGTATGTTGACAAAAGTTCAATGTTGTACTGTTGAGCATATTGTGTAAGCAACTTAACGCCCGAGTTATATTCTCTTGAGATAGTAAAGTTCATGCATCTATACGAGTGACTCGTAAAAACAACAGATCTATCATAGGAGGTTCATGCTAAGTTAATCTTCTCTAATTATGAGGCATGGTTCAATTAAGAGTCCACCAAGTTGTTGAATGAAGATACCCTTCTGCTTAGTGGTGAAAACAATCCTTGTAGAAAGTTAGCAAGACAATTAGAAAAGCAAAATCGAGCTAGCTAATTATGCCTACAACTGGTCTAAGATATCATGCTTATGGATTACATGAGGGTGGGCTGATGTGGCAATGCATTAATTAGCTAAACATTAGGGATAACTTTATTATTCTCTTGGCTATATGATGATCGAACTATGATCAAATTTTCTTTTACGCTTGTGTGCGGCAGGTGGTCAAATAAAAGCAGTGGTGTTCATATCAATATCCTTTAATTTCACCGTGGACACTAAATGATTTCTACAATGCCTTCTGTTATACTTCTTGTAGTAGGAAGTTTTTGTCAATGAGAGCAGTCTACAAATAAATACTTTCTGAAGTTGGCTTAGTTGATGACTCTTTGGCAAATTTGATACGGGTACGGCATATGTTAACTAAACAAAATAGTGTGTTAAGGGAGTTGATGCATCTGTAAAAAAAAATTGGGGATGTGTGATGATAATTGATGTTGAAGTCTAAATGTACTTGTTTGCTGGAAGGAGCTTTTTTTAGAACATAAAAAAACAATAGTATCTTTATTAATGAGAGAACTATAATCTTGAACCTTTACCTTAATCTGTATAACTTGAAAATATTTGCAGTACACAGTCTTCGATCAGTTGAAACAACGAGTTCTGATGGGAGCTAATTCTGGATCTGGAGGATCTTCAGAAACTTTGTCAGCCTTCTCAGCTTTTGTGTTGGGTGCCGTATCAAAGAGTGTAGCAACTGTCTTGACCTATCCGGCTATCAGGTATCTAGATATTCTAAGCTGATGCTCCCATATGAGCGTATCTTTGTTTTTAGTAATTGTCATAACAGATTATTCTAAAATATCGATATTACATTTTTGTCTTGTGCAGTTTATAAGTATAGTTTTATAACGTAAGGAGACTTTTGGAATATGCAACAGGTGTAAGGTCATGATTCAGGCTGCCGATTGTGAAGAAGAATCCAAGACCGGCCAACCTAAAGCTCCCAAGACGATGCTTGGTGCCTTGCACGCAATCTGGGGAAAAGAAGGCATCCCGGGGTTCTTCAAAGGTTTACATGCTCAAATCTTAAAGACCGTTCTGAGCTCCGCCTTACTGCTCATGATAAAGGAGAAGATTTCAAAGTTCACTTGGGTGGCGTTACTTGCTCTTCAGAGATATCTGCTAGTTTCCTCTCGAAGGATAAAAGGCGAATAGGGGAAAAAAGTATATCTTGTTAGGAATAACATGGGAAATCAATTTCCCGCAGGGAAGGAAGAGTTTGGTAATTCAAGGACCAATAAGATGTCAGAAATATATACAAAGAATGTAATAATTGTGAAATTTGAAGATATTGCCATCAACTTCTTTCCCCTAATCAATGGCCAGTGTTCATTTGGGTTTGAGTTTGAGTTTTTGAGCAGTGTTTGTAGAAGGGATCATTTGCATTACAATTCATTTTGTGCGTCAGTTCTAAAATTTTTTTTTAATAAAATTTATCTCTCTATTAGCTTTTGGAATGCCATTTCTTTTTCCCTTCGTTCTTGCATTATATAATGATACGAAAATCTTCGGTATGAATGTCATATATTCCACTGTAGTTCTCAAATGGGGTCAAGTGGAAGGAAACACATGCTTATGAACACAGGAAAAGACTGGTGTTTGCAACAAGAAAACAGAACAAGAGAAGGTGGATTTGTGAAAGAGCAAGACTTCATTGACTGTAATCTCTGTAATCTCATCTACACCTGTCATGCAGTATGACATAGGGTTAAGTGTTCGGTTTATTCGGTCTCAACCGAATAATCTGAACTTCTACAAAACCGAACTTCTAAAACCGAAACAAAATCGGTAATCGATTTGGTTTGTTCGGTTGGACTATTTTTATTGTTTGATGGACCCGCCTAAAGTTAGAATTATGGTTAAATTATATTATTAATAAAAAAAAATTATCGTATGTTTGTTGTATTTTAAAATTGGGTCCAAATTTGGACTAGTTAAATTATCAAAGTTGAACATGAAAAGAATTATGTAATTGTTGTTTTCAAAGTATGTACAAAATAAACACACTTTTAATCATAAAATATGCATAATATTGAGATATTGAAATAATTTTGTAAGTCTTATTCTGACTGAAACATAAAACTGAAACCGAAAATAAATAAATAACTTTAGTACTTTCTAAACCCAAACTGAGGTGGTCCGAACCCTTGTTAGCAATTCGGCAAACGGAAAAAATTCGGGACGACAAAAGTACGAGTATAAATCGGCTCAGTACAAATAGAATACGTTCAAAAATTCGGATAAATATTCGAAAAATAGAAATATTGAGGTTAGAAACTTCACATTCTTAAATATGTTGGCAAATTTGATTAATTAAACAGGTTTTCAGTACGTTTTTTGTGTCAAATTTTTCAATAATTTATCCAGAACACGTTTAAAACGTCGTATGCTTAAAATTTATGTACTGATTTGGATCTGTCAAAAGTACGCAAGTATTATACGTTTATGAAAGATACGAAAAAATTCGCGTATAATACGAGTTTTATTCGGGTGATTGCTAACAAGGGTCCGAACTAGAGTTGTCTTATGAGGTACAATAGCCATATGCCAATCACTCCACCTTGAGAAGAGAAACCATGGCCTCTGATACCGGAGTTGACCATGGTCTCTGATACCACTTGTTGGGAACGCGGTGTGATCCGAACCGGAGTCAGCCCATGAGGTGCGATATTGATTGAGCCCATATGCCTTAAAAGAAAATTCTCATGTAAGGCCTGCACCAATTCCAATTATCTACATCTCGTGATCCAACCTCCTATCCAATGTGGGACTAAATTATCAACACCATTGTCATCTCCTTTTGAGCACTCAACCAGAAACGAGATACAATCCAACATTTTCTCCCAAGTTACCTAGGTCATTTCTCCATAAAGTTTTATTGTATGAATAAGTCGCATCCATAATTAGAAATCTCGCTGTCAGAAAATCTGTTATTTTACAATAGTTGCTTGGTTCTATTTTTGCTGTGGATTTAGTTGCTTGGTTCTATTTATGCAGTAATTTTAATTACATCTTAAGATAAATCTTCTATATGTTTTAGAATATTTATTTGGAATAAATTAAGTTAGATTTTAGTTTTCTTTTTCTTTTTCAATTTTCCTTTATCTGGAAAGCTAATATAAACGAATTGTACTCAGTTCAGTCAGTTAGTGTTATTAAAATTTAATTGAAGAGATTTTCTCTTGTGGATTATAGTTTGTGGCTTCGAACACCCCAGTGGTTTTAAAGAAACTTAGGTTGTGTTTGGTTCATTGTAATGTAATCGTAATCGTAATGGAATTGGATTTGTATTTGCAATATAATTGAGTCACAATTACAATACTATGTTTGGTTGAAACATGTAATTAAACCATGTAATATAATGTCAATTGTATTCATATGTTTGGTTTACAACGTAATGTAATTGAGTTTCTACTTTTAATTTTTTTAATACAACAAAAAGAAAAAGTAGACCTAATTAAAGAAAAATTTGAAAATAAATAATAAATAAATAAATGGAAAAAAAAAATTGTCCTTGCTAAAAAAAGACAAAAAATCACCAATAACGAAAAAAAACGACAAAAAAAATCAAAAAAGACAAAAAAAAAAAAGGGAGAAAAACTATCGAAAGCTACAAAAAATGATAAAAAAAGACCAAAAACAAAAAATGACCCAAAAACAAAAAAAAAATGAAAACATGGACTAAAAACAAAAAAACGACTAAAAATATGAAAAAAACGATAAAAAAAGAAGAAGAGCAAAACGACTAAAAATAACAAAAAAGACCAACACGGAGAAAGTATCAAAAGGATCAAAAACGACAAAAACGACCAAAAACGACAAAAAAAAACAAAAAAAAAAACAAAAAAGGATGAAAAATGACGGAAACGTTCAAAAAAGAGCAAAAATGATAAAAAAGAACAAAAGCTGAGCCAAAACAATAAAAAAAAGCAAAAATGACAAAAAACAACAAAAACAAAAAAGACAAAAAATAAGAAGGGACCAAAACGAGCATAAAACGACAAAAAAAATAAAATAAAAACTTGCAAAAAACGACCAACAACGACAAGAAAAAAAACAAAAACAAAAAATATGAAAAAACGAGCAAAAAGAAGAAGAGCAAAAACGACAAAAACGAGCAAAAAAAAACGAACAAAAACGAGCAAAATTGAAAAAAAAAAGAGGCAAAATATGACCAACAACGACAAAAAACGAACAAAAACGATTAAATACGATTATAAAAATGCAAAAAGGACAAAAAACATACAAAATCGGCCAAAAATAATTAAAGAATACAAAAAGGGCAGAAAACGTTCAAAATCGACCAAAAACGATAAAAAAAAGTTGCAAAAGTGACAAAAACGATAAAAAAAAATTGTGCAAAAAGGTATAAAATCGCAAAAAGCGTACAAAATCGACCAAAAATGATATAAAAAAGTGTAAGAACGGCAAAAAATGTGCAAAATCGACGAAAAGGGTTAAAAAGTCCAAAAACTGCCAAAAGAGATCAAAAACGATAAAAAAAAGTGAAAAAATAGTCAAAAACGTACAAAATTGACCAAAAACGTGAAAAATGGCAAAAAATGTTCAAAACCGACCAAAAATGGCAAAAAACGTGCAAAATTGACAAAAAATAAAAACGTGCAAAAGCGACAAAAAGGTCAAAAACATGCAAAAACGACCAAATATCAAAAAAGAAAAGAAAAGGGTCAAAAACGAAGAAAAACGACAAAAACGAACAAAAACGACAAAAAAAACAAATAAAAATGACCAAAAATGACCAAAAAGGGGGAAAAAAAGTCAAAAAAGGAACAAAACGACCAAATTACAGTGTATCAACCTTGTTCTTAAGTTGTAACGTAATCGCGATTATATAGGTTTTATGATGTAATTGATTTTAGAAGAAACTGATGTAATGTAATCAAACTTGTAATCGCGATTACATTACATCTAATTTTTTTTGGTCCAACCAAACACCCGAGTTAGATTGACAACGTAATGCCAATTACATTACATTGTTCACTCCTGCAAACCAAACGGGCCCTTATTTGGAAACTTACGGTGGTTCTAACTTAGGATCTATTTGGATCGAAAGTTAAGAGAGTTAAGTGAGGAAAAGTTAATAAGAGAAAATAAAAACCGTGCTTGGTTTGATGATGGGGTTTAGGAGAGGTTTATAGAGAACTAAATGAGGGTTTGTTTAACCATGTTTTGTCTATTTTTTCAATCTCCAAATCGGAGGATTAACGAGTAGTTTTGTTTAAAAAGTCACAAATATTCCATATTTTTTCTTATACAATTTCATTATTTTTTTTCCTTGCTTTCAACATGCTATTTCGTATCTTCCTCATTTATAAAACTATTTTGACAAGTTCTAATTAAAACTTCAATCAAATTTAATCTTATGACATATGTAATAATGATATTTTGGTAACTATTTTATTTTCATTAATCATCATTTCACTCAAAATCTCAAATCCAGAGTCCCGTGAGGCTCGGGAGCGCGCGGAGTGCACAAGACGTACGTGCCGGACAATGATGAAAAATCCCACTTAACTCTTCCTTAAATTCAAACAAAATAATATATATATATATATATATATATATATATATATATATATATATATTGACTTATTCTTCCTCACTTAATTTTTGTTCACTTAATTCCGTTTAAGTCTGCCTTTTTTTTTTTTTTTGGTTCCTTCTCAATCCAAGCAGACCTAAGGTAGCCTGTACGAACTTTATTTGAATGGGTACGAAATCCACTTTGGCCTTTGAAAGGAGAATTATAGCAGGTCTAGAAAAATTGGGGAGGGCTGGCTGCAGGAGATGGGATAGCGGAGGCGGCTACTGCTACCCGCTGAGCTTCAAGCAAACAAAACAAAATAAGAGAACTTCTTATGAAGGGGTGAGCATTATTCGTTTTTGGACCAAATATGGATCCGAATCGAACCAAATACGAGATTCAGTTCAGTTTCAAAAAAAAAATCCATTCAATTTTATTTTTTCAAATACGAATTTTTTATTCGATTTCGATTTTAGATTTTGGTTTTGATCCACAACCGAAAATCGAATAAGAACTATACAATAATATAAATACCTTCAATATAAAAATGTGTATATTTTGAAAACAATAATTCTGTGTATGTATTTTAAATTTCAACTTTGATGATTTAACAATTAGTTCAATTTTGTGCGTAACTTTGAAGTTCAACAAATATGTATATAAAATTATAATTTTTTAATATAATTTATTTACGATTCCAACTTTGGATCCGACACATTAATTTCAACCGAATAAACCATATTTGTTATTCGTTTCGGTTTTGAATTTTTAGAATTTCAGTTTATCCGGTTTTGACTAATTCGATTCGGTTGAAATCGAATAAACTGAACGCTCACCCTAAGTAAACATCGGTTTGATTTAACCGAACCGTATATTTAAAAATCGAAACAAACTGAACCGCAATTTTGTGAAACCAAATGGAACTGAACCGAAACGGTTCTTTCTTAGTTAATTCGGTTTTTGCATACTTAGAGAGCCCAACACACAGTAGATTCTCGAACAAGGTAAATATTTAATATTAGAAACTAAATGGCAGTTGAGGTGTTTATTTCTGAGCAGACATCATTATATGATTTATGGTGAAGGAATTTTTTTTTTTTATCTGAACCTTTCCTCATTGTAATCTGCTATTTTTTAAGGGAATGGTAAGTGCCTAGGAGATTTTTACAATGTCCAAATTTTTTTAAAGTTGGATTATCAAAACTATCCTTAATTTATTACGATTTTTAAAAATTAAAACTTATAGCTTCTCTTATAATTAAAAATAATTTTGGTAACCTACTTTGAAAATTCTTTGATATTGTAAAATTTTTCTTGACAATTGCAGTTATCTTGTTTTATTAAAGTGTTTGAGAAGTCTATTGGGTTTAGTCCCACATCGGAGAGAGAATAAGAAAGAGGCTAACCCTCTCCTTTATATATGTACTTCTTTTTCTATAATGATGAATCCAATTATCCCAACTCTATACGGTATCAGAGTCATTCTAACCCTAACCCTAACCCTAACTTTCCCACTTGGCTACGCCACCGCAACCACCCTAACCCTAATTTCTTCACAGCCGCCGCCACCACTCGGGTTCACCATCGCCGCCTCCGTTCGACCACCGCCACCGTCGTGCACCCTCACCGCCACCTCTCTGTCGCCGTCCTCCCTCACCGTCGTCGTCCTCGCCACCGGAGGAGATAGCGACCTCGGGTCGCAACGGGACGTCGCTGCTGCTAAAAAAGGAACAACATACGTGGAAAAGTCTGCAGTTGAAGCTGGAGGGCACCACCTGAACTCGTATGCCCTAGACCTGCTACTATAGGACTGATGGAAGAGGAGAATGAGCATACGATGGAGACGATTTACGACAAGCTAACGGCCAAGAAGATTATGGCTTTGGTGGACGATCTTATCCAGGAGGCTGACCGAGACTAGCGCTCGTGCTGCATAGGCGGATGTGGATCCTTCACCATACAAAATGGAAAACTTGAAAAAACTATAGGTGAATTTGGAGGATACTACCAACTACTTAAAGTGGTCAAGATCAGACTATGCGGACCTTGAAGGCAAGAGGCCTGGTGGGCTATGTGAATGGCCAAACCGAGGCACCTGGAGATCGCTCATCACGGGAGTTTGCTGTATGGGAGATCATCAACAAGTGGTAGCTGGATGGTTGACAGCCTCATTGACCGACCAAGCTTCGGGCAATGTGGAGGCTATGGAGAGTGCTGGTGACATTTGGACGATGCTGAAAGATGTATGTACTCGGGGTCTGGCAACCCGATGAAGGTCATCCAGTTGTAGGATGAATTTGATAAGGCGGTTCAAGAGGATCGCACCATCTCTGAGTATGCGGCTTGCTAAATAAGTATTGGTCTGATCTCGACCACTATGATCCTTTTGACGTGGAGGATGAACAAGTAGACCCGGCATTTATGAAACATTATCAGAAGTTTATAAGTATGTCTCACGACAGGATAATGAAGTTCCTGAAGGAGCTCAACCCAGCATTTGAGCAGAGGAGGAATGTCTTACTTGCACTGCCCGGGCTGCCATTATTGGAGGAGGCTTTATTTGCCATGGCACAAGAGGAGGCACGGCTGAAGCTGATGCCAAGCATTACCAGCTCTCCGGGGATGTAACCGGCCTTAGCATTTTCTAGCCCGATCCCCTTCGGAGGGGGGGGGGGGGGTGCCACAACTGTGGAGATCCTGAATACTTCATCAGATTCTGTACCTATGAGAGGCCAGTCTAGTGGTCACGGACGCAGCCGTGGAGGGTGTAGGGGTAGCAAAGGAGGCTATATCGGTGGTATGGGTTATTATTCTGGAGGGCACAAGAAAAACTTGGCAGAAGGAAGAGATGAGAGTCATTCATCCGATGTAACCCTAGTGAGAGAAAAATGTTAGATACGTGGAGGAGCTAGAAGCTTAAAACCAGTAATAATCGAGCCAACGCTGCTGGGGCCTCAACTTCAACCACTTCTGGGGATAACATCACATATTATGCCCATACTAGCACAGGTATACCTGCTCATGCTCTTGTATCCACCCACAGACCAGGAAGTATAAATTGGATAATTGACTCTAGGGCATCCCGTCATGTTACAGAGGCCCATCATGAGTTCCAGAATTATACTCACCTGGCAGCACCTGAAAGTATTCAGACTGTTGATGGTACTGCTCGACACATAGTGGGTGTAGGCATGGTTTCACCCCTTCCATAATGTTAACTAATGTCTTGTATGTTCCATCTTTTCTTGTTAATCTATTGTATATTAGTGTCGTTGTCCTTCAACTTAATTGTGTCGTTTCCTTTGACATTCCTAAGATAATTTTTCAGGAGAAGGGAACAGGAAGACGGTTGGGGACTGACACTTAACATAAAGGGCTATGATACTTGGACATGGATGGACTGGATGTAGCACTAACGTCACTGGTGGATGAGGCACAACCGAAAGAGTCGCAGAAGACTGTAGAATCAGAACTGTTGCTCCAACATCAGCTCATGGGGCACTCTTTATTTAGTCTACTGAGTCAGATGTTTTTTTTTCTATGTATCAGAAGGCTAATAAACAGAAGTTAGTTTATGATGCTTGTGAACTAGAAAAACATACTAGAAGCTCATATGTGAGTTCTAGAAATAGAAGTTTATTCCCTTTTGACATGATACATTCTGATGTTTGTCACCTTTATCGATTGCTACACTCGTGTCACCTGGGTGTACCTAATGAAGAGTAAGAGTGATGTATTTGCATGTTTTCAAGATTTTCATCGCAGGGTCACAACGCAGTACAATGATAATATAAAGATGTTGAGGTCTGATAATGGGACAGAATACACCAACAAGGCTTTTGATGAGTACTTGTCAGCACATGGGATACATTATCAGACTTCATGCACCTACACACCAGTACATAATAGTGTGGCGGAGCGGAAGAACAGGCATCTGTTGGAAGTGGCTCGATCGATGATGTTTGCTGTGAATGTCCCTAAACACTTGTGGGGGCATGCCGTGTTGACAACTGTATATCTCATCAACAAGATGCCCTCTTAGGTGTTAGGATGGAAGACACCGTTCGAGATGCTTACAGGTGAGAACAAATACATTGTTCCTCCAAAGGTGTTTGAGTCTTATGCTTTATGAAGGACAATAGGCCTGGTGTAGAAAAGTTAGACCCTCGAGCGGTGAAGTGCATCTTTGTCAGCTACTCAGGGACCCAGAGGGATATTCTTGCTGGAGTTAAATGGAGCGAAGGCTCTTCGTAAGTATGGATGCTACATTCAGAGAAATAGAACCATACTACCAAAATAGTTCAGGTGAAGGCTCCGCATTTGATGACACACCTAACACGGAAGGTGTTAGGAGTAAGGGAGAGATAAGCCCGAGCATGATTGTCGGGTCAGTTCCATGCCCTATTGGAAAAGATGGTCCAAGGGAACAAGGGAGAGAAAGTAAGAGTGAGGAAAGCAAAAGCCATGAGGATACACACAAACAGGAGGAAAAAAGTGACGATCCAGCACAGAGGGAGGAACTAGCGCATGGGAAGGAACAGTCTTTAGAACAATCTATGGCTCAAGAAGAGTTGCAGGTCTATATGAGGAGAAAGCAGAAGCCTAATACTGTGCCTATTGCCCTTACTGTACAACATCCCTCATCTAACCCTGCCCCAACTGTTGAAGAAGCACCCGTATCGAATCCCTCAGATTTGGATGGTATGGTCCCCTCTTCTCTATCTAATATTCCCTTAAGGAGATATTCTAGCAGTAGTGTGGGAAGATCCTCTAATCGTTATGGTTACGAACATGACATTGCTAATTTTGTCACGACCTACTCCCACTTTTGGGATACGAGTTCGTTGCCAAGTCCAGCATATGCCACAGCATCGACAGTAGTACGATGTCTAGACCTCAATATCAATCTCAAATAGAATAAAATTATATCTATTTTGCTCATTCACAATAATTATTTGATTTACAAATCCAATAATACATCAAAATAAATATTCGAAAACAAACCCACAAAATAATAAATTTAAAAAATGTCTAATCTAACTAGAAACTATAGTTGGCCTCCAAGATACCTCTAACTCCACCCGAAGGAACCCAAAGCAAGACAGTAAGTCATCAAAAATCTGTCAACTGAAAAATATATCCAGTCAGGATTGGAACAAGTACAAGTCTAGCCATCATAATACAAGTACAATATAATGCAATATAACACTAAACATGTAAAACAATGATCAATGGAAACATGAACAATATGAACAAGAAAATATTCAAGATGATAAACTAAATAAGAAAGTAGCAAGTATGAAAAGACAGAGACTCATGTAAACAATAATAGTGCACGTGTCACAAGAAGTATAATGTTACTACACATGGACGGCTTGGGCGAACGATGAGAATATAAAAGGTCTGCCCCTCGTAAATGAGAGAGTTGCCAACAATATAATCGGACGTTGTCCACGTGCCTAGTAATTATACCCCTATAATATCCATATCTCACAATCATGTAGACACGGTCACGATAACGATCACGATAACGTTCACGATAACAATAAGAAAATATGAACATTAGTCAATTACTCAATTCTCGTGTGTGTAAACAGTCAAGACACGAAAAATATCATGTATAAGTAAAATATAACAATATAAAGCAAATGCACATGAAAGATGTAATGCCCGTGGTTCGTATTACGTATCTCGGTATACGTGTACGTATTTTGACCCGTATTGCATGTCTTCCTGCTTGATTTATTTTGGCATTTCATTGATTGGTTTATCTTGGTTCGGTTCAGTTTGTTTGGCTGGTTCGGTTTTGTTGTAAACCTACCCCACCTACCACCACCATCACCATTTATTAACCCCCACTCTTCTCTCTCTCCTCATTACTTCTTCTTCTTCACCATTACTTCTTCTTCTTCACCATTACTTCTCTACCAACCTGAGAGAGTGGAGAGCTTAGGCAAGTGCATCTTCACTACACCAAAATGATAAATTAGGAATACTAGACATTTTTTAATTTGGAACGTTTATTTTCTGTACCTAAGTTCTGGAACAAAATAAAAGTGTTCCGGATCCAAAAAGTGTTCATAATATATTTTATTTTGATCTTTTACAAAATTTATTTATATAGGTATGCTTTTATACCGTTCCAAATTTAATTTATTTCAAATTGGGCGTACACACGTGCTTCTCACATGATTGTTGAAGAAAACGTCAAAGCCCACAAAATCTTTCCATCCCCTCAGTACCCAAACAAAACCAAGAAAGAAAAACCTACATTGCTGCCACTCCCCTCTCTTCTTCTGATCGCTTTCTTCTTCATCTAGGGTTTCTCCTTCCCCTCGCTTAGGATTTCTTCCTCCTCCTCCTACAACCCATATTTGGGTATGCTTTATATCCTCTCTTTCTCCAACCAAAAAAAGGGATATAGAGCAACAATGGCCCACGAGCTCTCCTCCTCCGGATTGAGGCTTCCGCCGATCTCCTCCTCCAAACTCTCCAAACCGTCTCCTTCCTTTTCCCCCGCCTCGTCGAAGCTCCTCCACAGAAGGACCGCTGCCACCACCACTATCACCGTCGCCGCCTCCGTCGGCGCGGTCGCCGTCGCCATAACTCCGGCGCAGAAGGAGCGGAGGAAGCTAAGGGAGGTCTTCAAGGAGGCCTACGAACGGTGCCACGAGGCCCCTATGGAGGGCCTCAGCTTCACCATCGAGGACTTCCATGCCGCGCTCGACAAGTACGACTTCAACTCCGAGATCGGCACCAAGGTCTCTACTTTTTCCTCTCATTGGTAACAATTTCGACTTCTCGGAAGTGGATAATTCTTTCTTTGGTTTTTTTTAAATGTTTCGAGAATTGGGATTTATGAATTGACAGTGTCGAGCAATCAGTAATTTGATAGTGGAGTGGTTTATATTGTTCAAAGTTCAATCCTTGCCTAAAAGTTAGAACCTTTTTGATAATTGGTTTGGTGAGCAATGCTGCTGCAAAATGAGAATTTTTTTTAAGGAGAGCTTCTGCAACATTTGTAACAGCACAACAGCACTTGCAACAGAATTGTAGAAGGATGGTCAGATGTTGTGCCTACTCTTGATATATATAATCTTCTCAAGGGATAAGGAGAACCTTTATATTTCAGGTTGATTTGGAACACAAGTATCGATCCTTTCAAGGGATGACTTGTTTGATGCAAATTTCTAGAAGAACATAGGACTTTGTGATTGACACTCTGAAGTTGCGTATTCATGTCGGTCCATTCCTGAGAAATCTTTAGAGACCCCTTAAAGAGGAAGGTACCATATGTGAATTTTACTGCATTCTCAATTAAAGAATACATGTTCTAACATAATTAAGTAGTCACATTTTTTCCTTTCTAGGTCATGCATGGTGCTGATTGCGATATATTGTGGCTTCAGAGGGACTTTGGCATATATGTTTGCAACCTTTTCGACACTGGACTGGTACTAAATTTCTGATACCATGGGTAGCAATTTTTTGCCTTGCATTTAGATAGAATGGTGCAATATAGTACATGAAGATTTTCCTTGACCAAGAATTAGTGTTCTTACATTAGTACCTTTTAAAACTTTCAACCATTGTATTATCTATGCTTACACTAACAAGAAGCTTTGCATTTCTTATATTACATGTTCTCTCTTTTTTCTTCTTACATTGGGTCTTTGCTATTTGTTTAAGTGGTGGCTTTGACTACTGCAGTTATTGATCCTTTAGCTGATCTATTTATCAAGAAGTTTTGTTAAGCTCTTTATTGTTTAATCATTTTTAACTTGTGAAATTATCCGTAGGTAACTGCAGGAGTTTGTTAGGCATTCCTATTCTTGTCCCTTCTCCAGAGGAAGAGAAAACTACCACACAAGTGTATTCTTAATCATTATTATTTGAACATTGCTTCCCTAGATTTTGTGGTAACCTCTACCTCAAAAGAATAGAGGATAACTCAAAATAATTTTCTGTTCTTTGCTAGCATATCAATTTTCGATTGTCATTGACAAGAAACCGATCGTGGAACAATTTTGAAACTTGGTCCAAGATTTTGATCGAGTTTGGTTCAAAATTTTCGACACAGAGCCTAATTGTTAGCCTACTTATCTTGGTGGACGAAGTTCCCATCACATATCTAAACTTATATTGGTCTTGGCTGGGAGGCCATCGAGCATGCATGGCTGATTAACAACCCTGATCCCTATATTCCCATTTTGCAATGTCCTGCAAAAAGTTTTATGAATATAGAAACTCTGGCTATAGCAACAGAACAGAGTTTGCATTATTAGCGGCTTTATGTTAGAATAGGATACGAAAGTCTTAACTATATTGTTAAATGAACCTAGAAAAACATTTCTAAAAGAATGCAGTATTTAACCAAGTATAGTCAAAACAAGCTTGTGAAATTGTTGTATCCCAACATAGTCAGATGTCAAGAATACATTATCCATATATCAAGCTTGCACTATAGTAACATAAGCACATTATTTGAACTTTACCTTTCTAAATGAACATCCAAGACAAATGGACCCAATAATGTATCAAAACTTTAATTTGAAACAAGAAAAAGGTCAATTTAGTAAATCACAGTCAGCTAGATGAAATAGACATTGAGTTTGCACTCTTTTCTAAAACTTCCCACATGTATACAGAGCACAAGACATTTAACATTGGTTTCGTTTGGTCACGGATACATGTACGGAAACTGAACATCCACTCCTTTGATCAGTGACAATGCAGGGAAGATGGATGCGACATAAGGGGATACTTCGTATGGTCTCTTTTGGACAATTGGGAGTGGGCAGCAGGCTACACTTCGAGGTTCGGCTTATACTTTGTTGATTACAGGAACGGTCTTGAGTTATACAATGCTAGTGCAATTGGAGTGTTCATCCGTTCTTTGCTTCTCTTTACACCAAAATTGCATCTTGATCTGCTAAAATTCATTGAAAATCTTGGTCGACTCAAAACATATCATATGCAAGCCTTCATATTCAATAACTTGCAAGTGATTGTTTAACCAAAACTTTGAAAGTAGTCAAATCGACCTCCAAACAAATTCTAGCATACTTTCCTCGTGCCACAGCTAAGGTTGTGCGGTCCACTCGAACAGCTTTTCCAAGTTTGTTGCCAATCTTTATTAGAGAAGACTCATTGAAAAACTCAATAGGAAACGGAACAAGCCTTCTTTTTCCCTCGCTTTCATAGGCCTATTCTTCTAGACTTCTTTCAAACAGATTCTCATGCTATTCAATGGCTAATCATCGGCTTGGTTCACTTTCTTTCTTTGCATGTCATCTACATATGCTAAGGAGTCACAATCTTACCATTCATTCAAGGCTGGAACTACTGAGCTGACTAAACCTCAAGCTGGCCCATTCAATCAGGAGAGCGTTGGATCTATGCACTACCAAAATACGCTCATTTAGCGACGAAATAATTCCGTCGGTATTAGCGACGGATTCGTGGCCGCTCATCGACTGATTACCGACCACAAACATTTGCCATTTTTTATTTTAATTTTAGGGACAGAAAAGGTCGCACATCCGTCGCTAGTGTGTCGGTGTTATAGCGACGGATCTTCGGTCGTCGCCACGTAGTCGTTTATTTGGCGGGAATTGTGTATATAATTGGCGGGACATATCTTCGACTACGTAGCGACGGATATTCAGTCGGATAATTAATAATAGCGACTACCTGGCGACAGATTTTTCGTAGTTGCGATTCCGTCGCTAAATGAGCGTTCCAGACTTAAATGAAAAGGCGGGGGAAACTTTTGGCATTCCCCCCAAATTCAATCTCTCCTCTCTCTCTCTCTCTCTCTCTCGCGCGGCTTCGTGAACGACGACGGCGTCCTCTCCTCTCTCTCTCCCAAAGGTAATCTCCTCTCTCTCTCTCTCTCTCTGTGTCGCGGTGTCGACGTAGGGGCAGCGGGGGCGGCGGGCTTGGAGACATTCGGGCTTGGGGCGGGGGCGTCGGGGGCTGGGCGGCTGGCTTGGGGCGGGGGTGTCGGGGGCTGGGCGGCTGGCTTGGGGCGGGGACGGCGGGCTTGGGGACATTCGGGCTTGGGGCGGGGGCGTCGGGGGCTGGGCGGCTGGCTTGGGGCGGGGGCGTCGGGGGCTGGGCGGCTGGCTTGGGGCGGGGGCGGCGGGCTTGGGGACATTCGGGCTTGGGGCGGGGGCGTCGGGGGCTGGGCGGCTGGCTTGGGGCGGGGGCGTCGGGGGCTGGGCGGCTGGCTTGGGGCGGGGGCGTCGGGGCCTGGGCGGCGGGCTTGGGGCAGGGGCGTCGGGGGCTGGGCGGCGGGCTTGGGGCGGGGGCGTCGGGGGCTGTGCGGCGGGCTTGGGGCGGCGGGCTTTGGTCGGGGGCGGCGGGGGGCTTTGCTTATCAAATTCATCTAATTTATATATTGGCTAAATAATGTGTTATCCATATTGGGTTATCCATTAGTTTGGTGGTGTTTGGATTAGTAAATGTGAATATGGCATTTGGGTTCATGGTGTATATGTTCACTGTGTCAAGGACAGTGCGAGTTCTTCATCTGCATAAGTCAGTGTTTGGGTTCATGGTCTATACATCTAACTGTGATATACATATATATATGTGCCTATTATAATTAGCATGCAGGACGGCTTGGGGTATAATGTGTGATTGTAGACATGGTAGGAATTATAGGTAATTAACGCTAGTGTGACTAGACTAAGGTAGTGCTTGCTAGATAATAAGGACACTCTAGTATCCTAACCTAGTTAATTTAGACTAGATATTTAGGATATAGCTCCCATATCCTAGAAGTGGACTCTTGCAATTTAGAAATAGATAGATTGACTTAGTTTGGTATCGGTATCGCACTATCGGTATCGGTATCGGTATCGCACTATCGGTCAAGGTTCACAATCATCGGAATCGGTTTCGGACTATTCCTATGAGTATTGGTATCGGCGATATCGGTAGTATCGGCGGTATCGTATCGGAGTATCGGACTTTGGTATCGGAAAACAAATAATTATTACTAAATTATTTACATTTAAAAACATATATTTTATACATTTAGGCATAATTTTAAGTATTTCAGCGTTATTTCTTAGTAGTTTTGAAATTATATGAAATAGTAGTCACCCGTACCGATTGGTTTTGTCGAATTGACCGGAACAAAGATCCCCATAGTCGGTATCGGTCAATATTTGGTATCGGTCGGTATCGAATCGGAACATGCCAAACCGTATCGGTATCGGCCGTATCGGACCGGTATCGACCGTATCGGACCGGTATCGGCCGATACTTTAAACTATGCTATCGGTATCGAACTATCGGTATCGGTATCGGTATTACACTATCGGTATCGGTATCGCAGTATCGGTATCGAACTATCGGTATCGAACTATCGGTATCGGTATCGGTATCGCACTATCGGTATCGGTATCGGTATCGCACTATCGGTATCGGTATCGGTATCGCACTATCGGTATCGGTATCGGTATCGCAGTATCGGTATCGAACTATCGGTATCGGTATCGCACTATCGGTATCGGTATCGCAGTATCGGTATCGAACTATCGGTATCGGTATCGGTATCGGTATCGGTATCGCACTATCGGTATCGGTATCGGTATCGCACTATCGGTATCGAACTACTAGTAACAACTGTATTTATATTTTTCTCTTCTCGAGCTAGAATACTAGCAGATCCACCAGTTACATGATTATATACTAATTCTGTTTAGTTTGTCTTACTATACAGATTTTTACATCTAATCTGTAATGGATCGTTATTTCGTTGATCGTACATGGATGTACAAACGACAACACGAGAGCAGAATAGGTGTGAGTGACGATTTTCAGGCAGGCGTGGAAGTGTTTCTTAAGTATGCCATGAGCAAAGCTCAGTTTATGGACGGTAACAAAATCAAGTGTCCATGTCGTAATTGTCGCAATAGACGTTACGAAGAAGTGGTGAGTGTAAGAGATCATTTGACCCGTAAGGGTTTCGTACGTGATTACGACCTGTGGTCATCGCAAGGTGAACTATATGCCGAAAGACAGGTTGCGAATGCTGCTACTTATGCTTTTGATGATAATGCTGCAGCGGATTTTGTCGTCGATGACGACGAATGCTCCGTTGATTATGGAGACGTGCAAAACCTTGCACGAGATATGGTGTACGATGCGACAGGGCCTAATTTTGATCCGGAGGATCCTAATTCCGAGGTGAAGGAGTTCTATGATATATTTCAGGATGCTGAAACTTCTTTATATCCTGGTTGTGATCCACATTCCGTACTGTCAGTGACGATACGGTTGTTGAACATAAAGTCCGATTTTAACTTGCCACAAACTTGCTATGATCGGATTACACAACTAATGAAGGAGGTGTTACCGAAGGAATCAAAAGAGCTTCCAAAAAACTTCTACAAGTCGAAGATGATGGTCCGACAACTGGGACTGGGTACGACAAGATAGATTGTTGTCGCAACGGATGCATGTTGTACTACAAGGAGAACGAGGATGTAGAAAGTTGCCGCTTCTGTAATGCGGATCGTTACAAGGAAGTCAGGGAAAAAGGAAAGTCAACTAGAAAACGACGTCCTTACAAGTATATGCATTACTTGTCGATCACGAAGCGCTTGCAGAGGATGTATATGTCTCAGAATACAGCAGAACACATGACGTGACACAACGAAGAACGCACAAAGGACGATGAAGAATTGTCACATCCTTCGGATGGAGAGGCGTGGAAATATTTCAATTTTCGCCATCCGGATTTTGCTGCAGAGCCCAGAAATGTACGTATGGGGCTATGTTCTGATGGATTCGCCCCTTTCGGGCAGTCGGGATCTCAATACTCCTGCTGGCCGGTCATTCTGACCCCTTACAATCTGCCACCATGGATGTGTATGAAGACTCCTTATATGTTCTTGACAGCTATCATACCGGGTCCCAAAAATCCGACGAAGAATATCGATATATATTTACAGCCGTTGGTGGATGAGCTAAAACAGCTATGGGAGATCGGCGTCACGACGTATGATATTTCCAGGAAACAGAACTTTCAGATGAGAGCTTCACTGATGTGGACAATCAATGATTTTCCCGCATACGGTATGCTGTCGGGATGGAGTACTTACGGCACCCTGTCTTGTCCGATATGCATGCAAAATAGTAAGGCGTTCCGCCTTAAGCATGGAGGAAAAACTTCTTTCTTTGATTGTCATCGTCAATTTCTGCCCGCGAGTCATCCTTGGAGAAAGAACAAGGACGCATTCAGAGCTGGAAAACAAGAATTTTCTCATCCGCCTGCCAGATTGTCGGGATACGATATTAGGGATATTTGTTCAACTAAGTTGACTGTGCAACACATGGTTGAACTTGAGGAGAAGATTATCTTAATAATTTGCAAGTTGGAGAAAATATTTCCTCCTGGCTTCTTCGACAGCATGGAACATCTACCGATTCATCTAGCATACGAAGCCCGTGTCGGTGCATCTGTTCATTATCGATGGATGTAACCATTTGAAAGGTACATAAATATCGATATAATTTAAGCTGAATTTCTATTTATTTTAAAATTCTTTCTTAATTCTTAAGATAATTTGTCTCTCTAGATACCTACACCATCTAAAGAAGAAAGTTAGCAACAAAGCTCATATAGAGGCTTCGATATGCGAAGCATATCTTATCGAAGAGGTTTCAAACTTCTGCTCCATTTATTTCGATACTTATGTTAAAACAAATCGAAATAGACCTCAAAGGAATGACGAGGACGTTGAGGATGGAGGAATATTCAATGTAAGGGGCAAGCCTGTTGGGGCTAGTAAAAGACGGTGGTTGACAGACGACGAGTATGATGCCGCTCACCGATATGTCTTGTTAAACTGTGACATACCAAGAGGACCCAGCATACCAAGAGGTGGGCAATATGCAAGATTAAATCTAGAAATACATTCAACGTTGGAGACCCAGCATACCAAGAGGACCAGATCGAAAAGTTCCAATACTTGGGACAACACTCAGATACAATGGATGTTGAAGATATTGTTGAGGAAAATAGAGGGGAGGAAGAGGTTGATACACAAGACTTAGCTGTCAACCAGGGGAGAAAGAGGCGTCTTGTCCCAAATTTTGAGGCAGAAGAAGAAGAAAAAGAAGAAGAAGAAGAAGAAGAAGAAGAAGAAGAAGAAGAAGAAGAAGAAGAAGAAGAAGAAGAAAAAGAAGAAGAATTTGATGGGGATGAGGATACAGATGAAATCGACGATGAAGATAAGGATAAGGATGAGGATTAGGAGGATGATGATGAAGACGAGGCCGAGGATGAGAACGAAGATGATGATTAGGTTAAATATTGTTGTATAGTAAAAATACTTCCAATTACGTGAATTAAGTTTGACCTCATAAAAGCAATTACGTGAATTCATGTTTTTTTTATTCGATTATTTACTTATTGCAGATGGCACTCCTAGTCTTTTTCGTCGCGGCGGCACTCGTCTCCCTACTGGTGGTATGTATATTTTAGTTTAGTTTTTTATATCCATTTACACTTTCATATTGTTAATTATGTTTATGTGTTCTATTTACAGGTCATGATGGCTGGCCGTGGTCGTGGTGCTGGTCGTGGTAGTGGTGGTGGTGGTGCGGGTCGTGGTCGTGGTCGTACTGGTACTGGTGGTCGTGGTCGCATTCAGAGTTCCCGGGATGTGACCCCATCGAGCGAGCCCAACCCAAAGAGTACCTCGGGCACAGACGCATCCCGCCCATGATCGACCACTTCATCGAGGCATCAGTCCGGATCTGCTAGCGGATCCGATCCGCTATCGAAACCACCAGCAGCGGATCCACCAGGGGATGCCCTAGTTACTGCACAGTGGGCCCCGGAGTACCCCCATACTCAGTTCCATCCGGTTACTGGGGAGTACATACGCAGACCCGCGGATCCTCCGATGGCACCAGAGAGGCCGAGAGGCGAGTTCCGACGAGAGCTATGGCCCGCGGGGACCTCGTAAGTAAATTTAAGTAATTTATTAAATTTCTTTCATTTATTCAAGTTAATAATCCAGTCATTTCTTCTTTGTAGGTTTTTTCCGTTTAATGTTGGCAGGGCCCTTGGAGAAATTATCAGGGCTAACTTCCACGGTCCTTACCTCAACTTTACGCCGGTGCCCCCAACCGAGCAGTACGTCTGGCTCGACGAGTTGAGGGTATATATCTATATTTTTTTGGTTAAGTCTATGTGATTCTTTAATCAACCATTTTGTAAATTACGTGATAATTGATTTTCTGTGTTAGAGAACGTACTGGTGGCCCCCCCATCGCGAGGAGGGGATCCGCAGGACCTACCGAAGCGCATGCTCGAAGAAGATACGGGATATGATTCATGACCTAAAGATGGGGAATACGAGGCCGAATTGGATCCGGCAGGACTATTATGAGGACCTCTTAGGCATGATGGATAACCCTGCATACAAGGAGAAATCGAAGAAGGCGAAGGTAAACCGATCTGCCACGGGCTTTCATACGGGGGATCAAGGTCTCACGCAGCGACACTTGCAGATCTGGTGAGCAACTGTAAATTTATTTCACTATCGCATTAGGTATTATTAATTAAAGGAGTTAATTAGTTTCTACGCAAATTTCGTATGCAGGCCCAACGGGCGGTGAAGGAGGGAAGGACGCTAGAATCGGTCACCATACACGACGTCTTCCAGCATACGCACAAAAGACGGAAGGACGGGAGCTTCGTCGACGAGAGGGCGAAGGAGACTGATGTAAGTACTTATGATTATGAGATTAACGTTAGAATTAAAAGTATTCGGACTATAACTTAGGTAAACTTAGGATTCACACTTAACTTAGTAAAACATAGGATTTAGATTACAACTTAGGTAAATCTTATAATATAAACACATTTATTTGATAGGCTGCGTATCGTGAGGCCCTTAGTAGGGCTCAGTTAACTGACACCGAGGATGTCGGTGAAACGACGCCCTTTCGGACGCCCTCTTCTTTGGCCGCTCGGAACGACTTGTTCGTAGATACCGTCGGCGGCTTTAAGAAAGGGTACCTGTACGGAGTCGTCTCCCTAGGGCCATTGCATTTGGCGACGCAGAGATTTCCACCGACACCGCCTCCTCCCGTGGCCCGGGCAGACGATGATGTTAGGTCGCAGCTTACGCAGCTGCACGAGGCGGTGTCGTCCTTGCGGGAGCAATTTGCCACGCACTTTTTGCCTGCGTCTGCTGCTGCCGGGGCGTCTGCTGCTGTCGGTACGTCTGCTGATGGTGCTCGTCCGTCTTCTACTGGTCCGTCGACTGCAGGTGTCGGTCCGTCTTCCGTGGGCCACCTTTTTTTAAACCCTGAAGCCCCCGTGCTACTGCCTACGGCTGTGACGGCACTCCTGGATCTCATGTCCGCAGAGCAGCTTCGCCGACTTCCGAGCACTGTCTACGATGCCTTGCCTCCGTACCTTGTGGAGGAGTATATGCGTCAGTCGAATACGGGAACGGACAATCGACCTCCTCCTTAAAATATTGTATTAAGAAAATTTGGATTATTTGTGAGAGCTTTGAACTAATTGTGCTATAATCGGCTTATAGCACCGGATATTATGTTACTTTTTAGGATAATTGATATTTATTTTCTATTAATTTGGTTTGGTCTGTGATTCTTGGATAATTGGTCGTATGTGCATATTTGGTCTATGTGATTCTTGGATAATTGGTGTGCATTATATATTTAGTCTATGTGATTGTTGGATAATTGGTGTGCATTATATATTGGTTTGGTTTATGCATATATTTGTGAACAGGGAAAGTGCTGCCAAATTTTTTTTCCCAAAAAACCCAGTTAGCGACGGACTAGTGACTGTTTAGCGACGGATATTCCCAGTTGTCGACGGGTTTTCGACGGATAAGCCGTCGCTACCTGGAGGTTTTAAACTGTTTGCAGTCAGTGACGGGTTATCGATGGATCATCCGTCGGCAACGTTCTGGTGGTATAAGCTTCGACGGAACAGCGACGGAACAGCCGTCGCAGGGCGACGGATAACTAGCCGCTAATCCGTCGCCAAATACAGCGACGGATTAGCAGCTGGTTATCCGTCGCCATGGTTCTGGAAATACATGACATTTCTAGAACCATGGCGACGGATAATCAGTCAGCAATCCGTCGCTGTGGCGTCGCGGTAGCGACGGGTCCGTGATGACTATTCCGTTGCCATGGTACTGGAAATGCCAAGCATTTCCAGAACCTGATCGACGGATAGTCCGTCATAACACTGTCGCAAATCCGTCGTTAATTACCGACGGATACCGACGGCTTAGCGACGGATCGATACGATCTGATACGCTGTTACGACGGGTTACCGACGGAAAGTTACGTCGCTATTTCCTACACAGTTCAATACTTAATAGTTGAAATGGACGAAAATCCGTCGGGAATGTGTCGCTAATGCTTTGTATTGTGACGTCGAAAATCCGTCGCTATTCCGTTGCCGTGACGACAACTTAGCGACGGAACATTATTAGCGACGAGCTGATTGCCGACGGATTATTTTGGCCAAAATCCGTCGGTTATCGGTCGCTAATGGTAATTACCGTCGGTTTCGCGACGGCTGTGGCCGTCGCTAAAACGATAAATTTTGGTAGTAATGGCTGATCCTAAAACATTGTATACGAAACTTTACCTTCAAGACAATGGTGTCATGACTCTTGCAACAAGCAATTCCAGCTTATTGTTATATCCAGGCGTGTCAATAGAGGAATGAAGATGGCATCACCTGGCAATTTCACACAGCAAACTTAATGCATTGGCTGGACTTTTTCAAGCTAGTGTGGCATACCTTTATCTTAACGGAAAGCTAAGGCACACAGGAAAATTAGGTTATTCTCCTTCTTTTGGTAAATCACTGCAAGTTATTTTTGGTACTCCACTTACTCGTTCAAAAGTATCAGAAATTTTTTGATAGTGCACAGTGAGCTTATAATGCACAGCAAGTTATTTATACCCTACCTGGTGAGCCTCACAATTGTTGGGATGGCTACTGTCCTTGAACTTGTTGAGGCAGCTGAAACTAGGGACAAGCTGCACATGGCACTGGAGTTACTTGGATGCTCACTTGATCAGAGTCCACAGAATATTCATGAAATGCAAGACCTATGAGGGTATCATTTACTTGCACTTTTCTTGCATCACTGGATGTCACTATTTGACATGCAATCACTTGAGACTTTTTTCCTGATTGCTGCATGTGAATCATTTTTTTTCTGAACCACGGAAGTTGCATATAACCAGATCTTTCATTGCTGCATGTGACTTTTCCTGCTGGTACCTCCCCAGAGGCTAGTCTTCAGGATCTTTCATTGCCGAAATTTTCTGATGAAATATCTTCAGTTGGATCCCACGACGACTTAGAAGATTTCTCAGCACAGAAGGATACATTTAGTCATCTTTCAGAGCTTGAAAATGCTGACTTAGAAGAAGAAAATACAAATTGCATTGTTCTTTCAAATGCGGATATGGTTGAGCATGTTCTATTAGGCTGGGCCTTGTGGGTTACAGCTAATGTTTTAATTCAAATTGCACTTCTTGGATCTCTTGAAAGGATATGGTCGTGTTGAAGGTTGTGAAATTCTGTTGGTCTATGGGTGTATATCATAATCTTGGTTATAAGGTTGTGTTTAGTTGTTAGATGTAATATTACTTAAAACTAATGGCAATGATTATTCTGGATTAGTGGTTCATGTTGTATGCCAGTTGGATTGTCTTTTTGTGCACAAATATGTTGAACTATTTTAGTATTGATGATGTTAATTCTTAATATTTTTCTCATGAATTGGCAATTTATTTGCATCTTGGCATGAAAATTGGGAGTGTATGATGTGTTTTTTTTTATGGGAACCTATGCTATCGAGTGTGCCTTGATATTTAAAAACGAAAACATGAGTGTGCCGTAACCTAAAAAATTGAAACTTCTCAGTACAAAATTGCAGAATTAGGAATGCTTTGATGGTGTTCCAAACCTGGAACACGTTTTATCCATTAATTAATTCAAAAAGATTATTGTAAACGTGTAGGAACGTATTTATGGCGTTCCAAACCTGGAACACCTTTTAGCCGTTCCAGTAAATGACATTTGAAACACTTTTTTAGGAACGCATTATTGGTGTTTCAAATCTGGAACGCATTTAAACCGTTCCAATTTTGTTTCTTGGAACGTTTAAATTCCGTTCCAAGAAATTTGGAAGCCCAAAAATAGGTACACATTTTAGGCGTTCCGAAAATTATTCGGAACGAAATCTCTCCAAAAGTTGCTGGCCGCATGAAACTCAATGTTAGCCGCCTGCACTTTGCATGTGCTTGCATGCTTAAATATTTATAATTTTTTCTGAGCCGCATGAGTCCTTGTCCTTGTCCTGCTAATATTTAATTACCACTTGTATGCTTGTACCATAAATTTTAATATGTTCCCTGACACGATGGTGACCCGTTGTAGTGCACTTTTGACAAATGACATGACATGATAGTGGCCCGACGTGGCGTACTCTTGACAGTGAACCTGACATGATATATATATCCCGAAGGCTGTTGCGACGACTAGCTTGACATGACAAGATTAAATGACCTAGACACCGTAGACGATTGTGCTTGTACAAATAAAACCATCTTGTCTTATATCATGTCTAGGACGGGGACCCCTGAGTACCACGGTCAAGGGTACCTACTAAATCGACTAAGGCTAACTACTAGAATAATCCAGTAGTCATGAAGAGATTTTTCTAGCTACAGGCAATCCAGTTATCTGGGTGCCCCACTTGGGATCTGTAGCCTGCCGACGAGTAGGGCACATTTCCAGCACACTGTCATGTGTTGCACCCTTATTGTACTAATATTCGACCCGGATAACCTGGATGGTCTGCAGGGCTTGTGGTTGCAGAAAAATCTTACTGCATCTTGCTAGTAACTAGGCCTGTGGTAATCCTAGATAGTTAAAGTATCAAGCCGTACTTATTGCTTGGCCGTGAATGTTGGATGAAGTTCAATCAGTCTAGTCTTGTCTTGATCCTGTACAAGATTGTTACTTGACCTGATTTCTTATATTTATCTTGCCGATAAATAGTGGGAGAAGCCATGTTCTGTTCAGACGAAGGGTTACAACCCCGGTCCTTGTTTGGTTTACGGGTTGTAACCTGGTTATCTGAATAGTCCCATGGTTATCTCATCGTATATCACCTGTAATACTTTTTCTTAATTACTGTTTTTTATTATGCAATTATATTCTTGTGCTAATTGCTGGTTTTAGTTCCTAAGTGAAGCCTCCTTTGTGGCACTTGCTCTTTCTGGGGTCTGATCCAGCTGGTTTTGTATGGCCAGATACCGGAGCAACTCCAGAGGATCTACCGACTTTCCAGCCAGATGGTGACCACTAAACGGAATCCTGACAACGAGTGAGTTTATTTTGGCTCTCCTACTCTATTGTAAAATTATTCTTTTGAGGTATTTAGCCGCCGAGCAAGTGTTAGCTCGTGTACATTTTTACTTACTGTCTACCTACGGGCTGTAACATGATTGACAAATCCTAGGATTGATCATGTATGACTAAAACTCTTGCTAGTCCTCACATTTTGTAACGACTCGCTTCATGATCAGCTGAATATGTAAAGTTTGGGATTCCTTACTTTTGTATATTTGAAGATCTTACATCTTATGACTTTACTTACTTGCTTGTGATTGAGACACTAGGCTTGTTTATGACCATAAGAGACTGATGGCTTGTAGTTAAACCCTCATATATCTAGACAGCCGTGACCGTATGGTGAGATGGATTCCATTTCATTATACGTAGCTGGCTATGTCTGCCCCCGCTCTCCAGTATTCTGGTTCTGGGGCGTGACATGGTCTAAGTGATGGCCCATACAGGTCTTGTAAATCAAGATATGTGAGGGTTTACCGAATAGATGTCTCAATCAGTACTCGCCCTTGATCTCTGTTCGTATCCTTTGAATTCCTAAAAATCTTGACTTGATCACATGTTTGTATCGTTGATCTGTCCTGGTCCTTCTTTATTGTTCCCTATGTCGTCTTCTTCAGCGGCATTGTTCCTGGACCTGCCGACCAGCAAGGCAGAGCACCTCCCATGGACCAGCAACAACCCGTAGATCAGGCCCAACACTCAGGAGCAGCCTTCCGAGTCATGCCTACCGGGGATCTCGAGCTACCAGTTCAGTCCGTCCAGCCTACAGAGCCTGATGATGGCATATTGGTAGGTCTCATCAAATCATTGTTAGCTTTTCAAGATCGCCGAGGTGATGCATTGCACCAGGCAGTACAAGATGCTCTGAACAGAGGCGGTCACCCAGGAAACAGTGCAGCGAACAGTTTCAAGCGCCTGAACCCTCCATTCTTCGATGGCAGCGAAGATGCTGTCGCTGCTGACACGTGGCTTCAGGACACAGAAGTGATTCTAGAAGAAGCCAGGACCCCAGAAGACGAGAAGGTGGCCATGGTGCGCCTATAATTACTGGATCTTGCCCGCAGCTGGTGGGCGGCGTAGGCCGTGGGATTAGTGGCACCTATTGCTTGGGAAGTATTTCGTGAGAGTTTTTCAGACCAAGTACTTTGATGCTGTGGCTCGGTACGATCTACAGACCAGGTTCACCAATTCGAAGTAGATGGGCAGGACGGTCGATGGGTATGCGGCCGAGTTTTCCAGGCTTAGTCGGTTTGCTCCTACCTTGGTGGCGACCGAGTTCGACAGAGACCAACAGTTTCAATAGGGACTCCACCTGGAGATTTTGCTGGCAGTGGAGCAGTTTGAGCATCAGACGTTCGATGCGGTATTGAGGGCATCCAGGAGGCACGAGTATACCTTCCACAGGATTGTAGACATGATCGAAGGTCGGAAGCGATCTCACGGCCAGATGACCCAGTCGTCAGCACCAGTCCCGGTAGTCAGGGCTTTGATAATTAGAACTCCGAGGTAGGCAGCCTCAGTGACGTCGGTCACGTCCTCTCAGCAACAAAAGCAGAAGCAGTCTTCCGCAATGGGTTGCAATCATTATGGGAAGCCAGGATATGTTATTTTGGAGTATCGCAGAGAACAGGGATTATGCTTGGCTTGTGGAGTACCGGATCACAAGATAGGATCCTATCCGAATAGGGCCAGTTCATCATCGGCCCATACTAGTCCCTCGGTAAGGGGACCAGCACCAGTGCAGCAGCAACAACAGTACCAGCCTCCGAGGCCGTTGCCGTCTTAGACACAAGTCTTCTAGCAGCAGAGACCCCAGCTGTATGTCCTGGTCCAAGCTCAGATTCAGAACCGGCAGAGAGGTTTCTAGCAGGATGTTTTCCCTCTTCCTCATGCCTTCAAATTTCTTGCTTGCATGATTGATTGTTTGATTGATTGCTTAGTATAGCTTGTCCTTGCAATCTCTAGCCACTTGATTAAATTCCAAGGACAAAATTCTTTTAAGGTGGGTAGAGTTGTAATGCCCGTGGTTCGTATTACGTATCTCGGTATATGTGTACGTATTTTGATCCGTATTGTATGTCTTCCTGCTTGATTTATTTTGGCATTTTATTGATTGGTTTATCTTGGTTCGGTTCGGTTTGTTTGGCTTGGTTCGATTTTATTGTAAACCCATCCTACCTACCACCACCATCACCATTTATTAACCCCCACTCTTCTCTCTCTCCTTATTAATTCTTTTCTATTACTTCTTCTTCTTCACCATTACTTCTCTACCAACCTGAGAGCGTGGAGAGCTTAGGCAAGTGCATCTTGCTTCATGGAGGAAGTCCATTTTTATTGTTCTATTGTCTTTCTCATGTGTTTCTAACCTACTTTAGTACTTAACATTTTTCATTTCTGTGATTAATTTCTTGTAGATCTAGTTTTGTGGTATTTTTGGTTCTCATGAATTTTGATCTAACAAACTTGCATATTTTGCCAGTTGATGGTTCCATATTGTAGAGAATTCTATTTTACTCAAATTTGACCTACAGGAGTCTGAATTTGGGTTCCCATTGTTGTTTGGAGGAGCATGGAGGCCATGATATTTTTTATGGACATGTTCTCTGTGGGAGCCATTAGTTGTATTCTTGGCCGCATATGCACTGTGCTTGCATTTAATTAAGTTGCTTGCAAGCTTGCATGCATTTGTATGCAACTTGTCTGGGCCGCATATGGCCTTAGCCATTCTTGGCCGCATGGCCATTTAATCTCCTGCATGCATAAGAATATTTAATTATAATAATGGCCAGCTTGCATGCTTAAATAGTAACTTGGTCGCATAAGGTATCACTGTTCATTTGGCCACATAGGCTCAAGCATATGCGGCTCCCCCCTTCCATTTACTTGTGGCCGCATAGGCTCAAGCAAAATATCAGCCGCATATGCCCCCCTTCCAATAATTCCTGGCCGCATGATTGTTTTATCATTACTTGCATGGAATATTTAATAATGCATTAAGCATTTAACAATGCATTAAGCTTGCTGATGCAAGCTTGCATGGAACATTAAGCTTGCATGGAACATTTAATAATGCATTAAGCATTTAATAATGCATTAAGCTTGCTGAATGTGTGCTGGCCATTATAATACTCATGGCCTTTTGGCAAGCTTTGCTTGCTTGCACAGTTGCATGGCCGTATGAGAATGTGTGCTGGCCATTGGAACATTCAGGGCCGCATGGTTTTTCTTTATGACATTATTATTTGCCTTTGGCCATGCAAGCACTTGTTTTCTTATTAATGATATGGCCACATAAGCCATTGCCAATATGTCAGCCGCATGGCCTATGCTTAAGTTGCATGCTGCATGCAACTTTGGCCTTGCTTACTTAATTAATTACTTTAGTTGCTTGCTTAATTAATTACCGTAGCCTAGCTTGCATGTTTTTGCATGCATGTTTGGGCATGATGTTACGTAGTAACATTCATTGGCCGCATGAATTGAAGCTTGGTCGCATGTATGTATTTGTTAGTGTATTAGCTTTTGCATTTGATCGTATTTAATGTATGCATTTGTTAATGCATTATTAATTGCTTGGCCAATAGTTGCTGGCCGCATGAAACTCAATGTTAGCCGCCTGCACTTTGCATGTGCTTGCATGCTTAAATATTTATAATTTTTCCTGAGCTGCATGAGTCCACGTCCTTGCCCTGCTAATATTTAATTACCACTTGTATGCTTGTGCCATAAATTTTAATATATTCCCTGACACGATGGTGACCCGTTGTGGTGTACTTTTGACAAATGACTGTTTACAAAAATAAAAGTATGAAACTTTATTGATACAAACTTTGTAAAAATTATAAGAATTCTGGGAAAGTACAACGGTAGGAATCCAATCTAGAAGACGATTGCTTTATCCCTTGGACGATGTGAACTTTGAAGACGGTAGCCTCTGAAGTTGACTTGAAGGCAAAAGCCTCGGAGAATTGAAGGCAAAAGCCTCGAAAGAATGCAACAGCACTTGGGCAAGAACTCCTGGACTCTCTGATAATTTTGATCTGTGATCTCTGATCCCCTTGAATGGAGACTTGAAACTCTATTTACAGAGTTCTAGAAATAACTAACTTTTAGTTATTCTGGACTGCGCATGATGGATTGCACATGAATTGGATTGCGCAACAGTGGACTGCGCAGGCAGTTGTCTGATCATGGGCCAACTGTCTGGGACACATGGCATCATTTGATTGAAATGCGCATAATCGTGCATAGACGGTTGCCACGTAATGAGCAATTGATGGCATGAATGCCACGTATATGTTGTCAGTTGTGTTGATAGAGCGCGCAACCTGAATTGCGCTGGATTTGGATTGCGCAAGAATGGACTGCGCAGGCATGGATTGCGCCATTATGGATTGCGCATCAGATAGGCTGACCGATTGTGCTAACAGCTGTCCTCGAGCGTCGTGCTGCACGATTAAACAAACAGTCGCCTCGTTCTTCGTGCTATCAGCTGTCAGAAGATTTGATTGTGTCAGATAATGATGATGATTTGCCACGCCAGCCTGCGCGCTTGAGGGTGTGCGCAATCTGTATGCTGCGTAATCTAATGTCTGTGCAGTTCATTTGAAAGATCCATTTCTTGATCTTCATGACTTTGTTGATGTGTGCAATTTGATTTTTTAGGACCTACAAGACCCCCTTCAAAGTTTTCGAAAGTTGAATTAATTCAAAATTTTGAAATACTTTGAATTTTGAAATTTTAATCAAATTACGCATGAGCTGTCTGCGCAATCGGATAGATCAGTCCGACTTTTTTGGCGCAATCTGAGGCAACCGTTACTCTTTGAAAAACTATAAATAGCTCTCTTTGATATTCATTTCATTCTTTACTTTTCTTTTGTGATCTTCTAAGAGAGAAGTCTCGAGCTATTCTTCCTTTCTTCTTCATTGAATCTTCATGGCCCCCAAGCGATCCTCCGCTGCTGCTAAGGGCAAGGCCCCCGCCGAGTCTTCGGCTAGGGCTGCACGATGTCCTTCTCTCTACGAGACTGCGCATCCCGCATTGCAAGGTAGATGACCCAATCAAAAACTCTCTTTAGGGTTTTTAATTTCACTGTTCTTCAGAATCCATCTCTTTTTAGAGATGTGATCATACTGTGCCACCCTTTTTAGGGTTTTTTTGTACAAAACATTTATTCTTCATTTTTATGAAGAATAATTTCTTGCACAATCGGTTGAACTGCGCTGACAAATGTCAGCACAATCTGCTGATTTGTGCAGGATTTCCAGCACAATCTGATACTGGCGCAAACTGTTTGCTACGCAATCGAATGGTTGCACAATTGAATGGTTGCGCAATCTGATGGTTGTGCAATCTGATGGTTACGTAATCTGATGGTTGTGCAATCTGATGGTTGTGCAGTCTAATGATAGTATCATTGATTTTTCTTTGTGCTGAATTTTTGTTTTCTCTGATTGATGTAGTTAATACCAGAGAAGATTCGGGATATGAGAACTTTGTAGGGACTCTTTCAGAATTGGAATATAAAGAGAATCTGTCTCATGTGCACTATCCACAGTACGATCTGCCAGCTTCCCGCCAGGCTATCTTGGTGGCCCAAGATAATGAAGCTCTGTTATGTCTGATGAATGGTCAACCTTTGGAGTCAGTAGATGCCATTATTCATAAGAATTCCCTATTTCTGTTTGGCGAGGCTTTTGAGAAGAGCTCTCAGCCGAGGCCACGGATGGAGGAACATATTGTCCATCAAGAAGAAAGGACAATCTCGATACCAGATATCTCCCGCTGCCTCCCCTTATCTTGATATGCTCATGCAAGCTATCCGAGAAAAATGGAATGGAATCTCACACCTTTTCAAGATGCCCGTCCAGGAAAGATTTATGTGAAGAAGGGGTCTGATAAGAAAGACATGTTCTACAGCTCTTCAGAACGATACAGTGTCTTGCTCAGAGGTTTGAAGCCCGGTTAGATTCCGTCGAAAAATTCTTCTTTGTTATCGACATATTTAAAGCATTGATGAAGAGTTGATGGAACAACATTATGTTCATGGAGGAATGATCTTCCCAGAAGAGCGTTGTAAGAACAACCATGATTATCGATGATATAGAAGGTCACCTTTGTACGAAGATTGCCTATTTGGAGTTTTAGGCAAATCTTACCCAAAGGTTCACTCCTTCCTTGGTTGAATCCCAAGATAGTGGTGATTGTGCTTGAAAGACTATGCTGGTATCTTCAATGCGTCTAGCATCGTCTTTGGCATGATGCTGAGAGCAGACCCTGGATCTATCAGGATACGATCGACTTTCATTGTATCGACATATCCTGTATAGTAGAGAGGATGATCATGTCTATTATCCTCCAGCAGCATATCATCCTGAGTGAAAGTGATGTTTGGAATCAACTCTAATACGCTGTGACAATGACGACAAGAGACCGGTTCTGCTTCCGGCTTTTTGAGAAGAGCTAGGCAAGTTTCAGCCTGCATCAGGGCTTCACTTAGAGTTTCTCGAGTCTCTTTGGAAAGGCGCAAGAGCTCGAAGATTGATAGCCTAGACGGTGTATTGGCTAGTTGAGCCAATATATCAAAGTTGTACGGCTTTTCAAGTCCTGTAGGAGATGATTTCTTCAGGGGTTTGTCAAAGCGGACTTGTTGCTTGCCTTTGTCAGCAACCACCGGCTTGGGAGGAATAGGTACTACAACTGGTGAGGATGTAGAAGGAATCTCTTCAGAGGAAGTAGATTATATTGGAGCAGGTTCAGAAGAAGAGGCGGGATTCTCTTGAGTTTCAGGATACTCCTTCAAGTAGGCTTTCCCTGATCTGGTGCCTAGCAGAATTTCTTCATCAACTATGGGGTCAAAAGACACCATATTGCAAGTCTTTGTCTTGCTTTTGGAGCGGTCTTTCTTCTTAAAAGAAGAGGAAACTTCAAACTCTGAAGCAAGATCTGGATGGATCCACATAACTTCGCCATTGTCAAGAGACAAGGGAATGAGACCTTCATTTGGTGGAGGAGGGAGATTCTCAATCTCAAGAGTAGCTTTGGGAATAGGAATGATGCCATGCTGCACCATCTGTGGAGGAAAATCACCAAACTGGACTGAAACCATATTCGCAGTAACAGTCTTCTCGTCTTGCTGCAGAGTGACGACACCAGCATTGACAAGCTCTTGAATTTTGCCCTTGAGCACGTAGCATGCTCGAGTAGGGTGTCCAATGAACCTATGGTAGACACAATATTTAGGATGATCTGTCTTACCGACTTCATCAGGCTTCTTTGGGTCTGGGAGCTGAATCTTGTTGCTTTTGAGTAAGCAATCAAAAATACTTGCAGTGCCATTCTCATCAAAGGAATACTCTACTTTAGGACGAGGTTTCCTTGGAGGAGGTACAAAAGGAGTAGAAGTGGATGTAGGCGGAGCCACGTTGACAGCCAGAGATTCTTTATTCTTGTTCAGTTTGATGTTCAAAGTTTCTTTTGGTTTGCGGTTGTTCTAGCGGTTGCCACCGCCTGATGTTTGATATTCATCCCGATCGGGGTTAGACATTTGTATCCCTAGCTGCTTGAATTTGTCAGCGCTAACTTCAGCAGCTTTCGCGTTGACAATGAAAGAGGGCCAATCTTGGAACTAGTAGATCCTGTCCACATGCTGATGATAGGCAATAGATTTGCCTTGCAGGTGTCTATGGTGACAGCAGCCGGAGTTTTCGGTGGCATTTTTAAAGCTTCCCGGCAAAATCTTTCAATGAAACTTTCAGCAGTTTTATTATGCCTTTGTTTGATTTTATTGAGGGCTGACATAGTCATGTCATTGATCCCCTCATAAAATCGTTCCAATAAGATTTGCTTTAAGCCAGAGAAGAAGGTGATACAACCATCGGGCAAACTTCTATACCAATCGTATGCTACGCCAGCTAAACAGCCGACAAATACTCTGGTAAGAAGAGCGTCATTTGGTTGAAGTTGGACAGTCATAACCTCAAAGTGGTTAATGAACTGACTGGGAGAGGTGCTGCCATCAAACAGCAAGATGGTTGGGATCTTATACTTTGGAGGGAACGGAACTTCCTTCCATTCAACTGGGTAAGGTTGCTTAATCTCCAATCTTTGCAAGTTGTCCTTTTCCTTGAAAGCTTCGAACTGAGTTCGTAGGAGCTTCACAGCTTCATTGGCATCTTCCACTGATGTAGAAGGAGCAGGCTGAACCACAGTGTTAGGAGGAGGAACAGCATGATAAGAACTACCTCCAGCACCTGACTGACTGGGTGTAGGTTGGACTTGTACAGGAGGTACTGGAAGAGATGCTACCCCCAGTCCTGCATTAACATGCACCGACGATGCTATGATTTCAAGATTTGTAGGAGGTACGGTCGGTGGTACTGTGTGCTGGGCTACAATAATAGAATGCATACTTGCGACCATTTCTGCCATTGTCTTCAACTTATCTTCTAGTGCAGCTATTCTTTGGTCTTGACTAGCTGAACTGGAAGCATCAGGATCTTCATTGACAACGTAAGCTGTCACTTCTCTGGGTACAATGGAGGACACTGTTTGCTCTGAGCTTTCGCTGTATGCATCATAGTCGGAGAAAGAATCATCTTCTGAGTGAGAAGAAAGAAGACGTTCAGAAGGATCTTGAAGATTCGTTTGACCGATTGTGTTTCGGCTTCGGGATCTGGTATGTTAGAATACTCCTTCAGAGGATTCTTGGAGTAAATCCAAATACCGTTGGCTTGGCTTGCGAGGCTTCCCGTGCTTAGAGCACTTCCTACCCCCAGTGTCTCTGGAAGTCATGTTGACGGAAGCGTACAGAACCTCATCTTCCAACATAGGTTCAGAGTTAGAAAAGTTCAGACGATCGAAGACAGATCATCTGGTTGTTTGACAACAACACTTGATAACAACCTTGTGATTACAATAATGATGATCACTTGGTTGAATTGGAAGTGTTGAAGTGTTGTCCCGCCTTTGCTTGAGGTATTCTCGGAGATCGGTAACAGCAATAGGACGAGAAGAAGTTCGAGGGATATGTTCTTTAATAACATTTGGAACATGGTTCCGGTTCTTCAAATGTTTTGTCCCTTGAGTGTACAGGGAAGTGCTCATTTCATTGGCATAGGTGTCCGGATTCTTGATCTTGGAAGTTTGCTTCTGATGATGTTTGGTCTTCGGCATTGGCTGTTTGCGTTTCATCGAAGTGGGTCTGTTAAGATAAGTTCTGAGATCAGCAAACTCACCCCCAGGGGTTTCCGTTTTAGATACTAGCAATTTTCCCTGTCTTGAGTGGGATATCTTGAGAGTTGGGAGGTCTTGGAACTCTGCTACTGGGGTAGGCAGAATACCTCTTTGATCAGTACAAGTTTTCTTGTCATGAAGGAAAGAAGAATCCTTATTCGAAAGAGTTCTAGTACTGACTGGTGCTAAGGCACGTTCAGATTGATCTTCTACAGTAAAAACCGAAGGAGATTGAGAAAAGACCAAAGGGCCTTTTCTTTTGTTTTGTGAAGAAGGGTTAGCTAAAGAGCGTTTCCCTCTGTTCTCTTCCAAGTCATGAGACAAGGAAGTTTGAGAAAAGACCAACGAGCCTTTTTCTTTGTTTTGAGGAGAAAGAGAAATAGCCAAAGGACTACCCCCAGTGGATTGTGCAGGAGCAACAGGGTATTTGAGAAGAGGAGCAGAGCTTTTTCCTTTGTTATGAGAAGAAGAGAATTTAGCCAAAAGGCTGTCACTCTTAGATTGCGTAGGCATGATTTGCGCATGGGATGATGGTGCACTGGTTTTGGCCACAGAAACTGTGGTTTGCGCATCAGGAGTTCTTGCCACAGAGTACTTAGGATGGACTCTGGTTGCTGAAATGTTATTTTGTGCAGGAAGATTGGCAGCCAATTGCGCCAGAGGCATAAGAGTCTTGTACTTAGCCAAGGCAACATATAAAATCTTCTGTGTACTGACAACAGCAGATTATGCAGCAATGGCAGAGACAGATTGTGCAGCAGGCTTGGTGACAAAAGTCTTGGACTGTGCAGCAGTCTTGATGGCAGACTGTGTAGAAGTCTTGCTGGCAAAAATTTTGGACTGTACAGCAGTCTTTGGGACCCATACTGGGTGCACTTTGCTTGTGGCAGAAGTTGTTGCAGTACGAGGAGTGGTCTTGGAGTTGATCATGGCTTCATAGGCTGTCTGGTTGACCTTCACAACCAGAGTCTTCTGCGTCTTTCCGATAGACGCTACGTCATATTGAGTTGTCACTTCCTCGTCGGAGGAGAAAGTCGTCCCCAGCAGAGTCGCCATTTTGTTTGCAAAAACAAAAGTATGAAACTTTATTGATACAAACTTTGTTAAGATTACAAGAATTCTGGGAATGTACAACTGTAGGAATCCAATCTAGAAGACGATTGCTTTATCCCTTGGACGATGTGAACTTTGAAGACGGTAGCCTCTGAAGTTGACTTGAAGGCAAAAGCCTCGGAGAATTGAAGGCAAAAGCCTCGGAAGAATACAGCAGCACTTGGGCAAGAACTCCTGGACTCTCTGATAATTCTGATCTGTGATCTCTGATCCCCTTGAATGGAGACTTGAAACTCTATTTATAGAGTTCTGAAAATAACTAACTTTTAGTTATTCTGGACTGCACATAATGGATTGCGCATGAATAGGATTGCGCAACAGTAGACTGCGCAGGCAGTTGTCTGATCATGGGCCAACTGTCTGGGATACATGGCATCATTTGATTGAAATGTGCATAATCGTGCATAGACGGTTGCCACGTAATGAGCAATTGATGGCATGAATGCCACGTATATGTTGTCAGTTGTGTTGATAGAGCACGCAACCTGAATTGCGCTGGATTTGGATTGCACAGGAATGGACTGCGCAGGCATGGATTGCGCCATTATAGATTACGCATCAGATAGACTGACCGATTACGCTGCCAGCTGTCCTCGAGCGCCGTGCTGCACGATTAAACAAACAGTTGCCTCGTTCTTCGTGCTGTCAGCTGTCAGAAGATTTGATTGTGTCAGGTAATGATGATGATTTGCCACGTCAGCCTGCACGCTTGAGGGTGTGCGCAGTCTAGTGTGCGCAATCTGTATGCTGCACAATCTAATGTCTGCGCAGTTCATTTGAAAGATGCATTTCTTGATCTTCATGACTTTATTGATGTGTGCAATTTAATTTTTTAGGACCTACAATGACATGATATGATAGTGGCCCGATGTGGCACACTCTTGACCGTGAACCTGACATAATATATATATATATATCTCGAAGGCTGTTGCGATCGCTAGCTTGACATGACAAGATTGAATGACCTGGACACCGTGGACGATTGTGTTTGTACAAATGAAATCGTCTTGTCTTGTATCATGTCTAGGACGGGGACCCCTGAGTACCACGGTCAGGGGTACCTACTAAATCGACTAAGGCTAATTAGTAGAATAATCCAGTAGTCATGAAGAGATTTTCCTAGCTACAGGCAATCCCGTTATCTGGGCGCCCCACTTGGGATCTGTAGTCTGTCGACGAGTAGGGCATATTTCTAGCATATTGTCATGTGTTGCACCCTTATTGTACTAATATTCGACCTGGATAACCTGGATGGTCTGCAAGGCTTGTGGCTGCGGAAAAATCTCACTGCATCTTGCTAGTAACTAGGCATGTGATAACCCTAGCTAGTTAAAGTATCAAGCCGTACTTATTGCTTGGCCGTGAATATTGGATGGAGTTCAATCAGTTTAGTCTTGTCTTGATCCTGTACAAGATTGTTACTTGACCTGATTTCTTATATTTATCTTGCTGCTAAATGGTGGGAGAAGACATTTTCTGTTCAGACGAAGGGTTACAACCCCGGTCCTTGTTTCGTTTTCGGGTTGTAACCTGGTTATCTGAATAGTCCTATGGTTATCTCATCGAATATCATCTATCATGCTTTTTCTTAATTACTGTCTTTTATTATGCAATTATATTCTTGTGCTAATTATTGGTTTTAGTTCCTAAGTGAAAACTCCTTTGTGGCACTTGCACTTTCTGGGGTCTGATCCAGCTGGTTTTGTATGGCCAGATACCGGAGCAACTCCAGAGGATCTATCGACTTTCCAGCTAGATGGTGACCACTAGACGGAACCCTGGCAACGAGTGGGTTTATTTTAGCTCTTCCATTCTATTGTAAAATTAATCTTTTGAGGCGTTTAGCCGCCGAGCAAGTGTTAGCTCGTGTACATTTTTACTTACTGTCTGCCTACGGACTGTAACATGATTGAAAAATCCTAGGGTTGATCATGTATGACTAAAACTCTTGCTAGTCCTCACATTTTGTAACGACTAGCTTCATATTCAGCTGAATATGTAATGTTTGGGACGCCTTACTATTGTATATTTGGTGATCTTACATCTTGTGACTTTACTTACTTGCTTGTGATTGAGACACTAGGCTTGTTCATGACCATAAGAGACTGATGACTTGTAGTTAAACCCTCATATATCTAAACAGCCGTGACCGTATGGTGAGATGGATTCTATTTTATTATACGTAGCTGGCTATGTCTGCCCCCGCACTCCAGTATTCTGGTTCTGGGGCGTGACAAAAGCATAGACAAGTACTTGCCTCGGTTTGATTTGGAGTTGACTGACACGATATGATCATGTCGGCACAGAAATAGTCTCAGATGTCAAAACTATGCAAGACCATCTCAGATGATGGGACGAACCGTGCCATTGAGTTCGGAATAGTCAATGTAGCTAGGAACGATATAAAGAAGTCCAAAATTTGCAAGAAGGTATGAGAGATTTGATTTAGTCATGGTCAAGAATAGATATTCGAAGAAATTGGTTTAATAAATATTTATAACTATTTTTATAAAATACTTATCATTTGGAAACTATATTTGGAAATCAATTATAATTAAAAAACTATGTTTTTTATTCAAAATATTATAAATAATTACTTGAAAATCTAGGAAAATAATTAAGGAAAAAAACTAATTTCTATCAAATATAATTTTTAAACTATAAAGCCATAACCGATACAAAATAATATAACACTATTTTAGGCTTATAAACCCAAAATGAAAATAATGTAGGGCTAGCCTAATATAATATTTTGTTACACATATAACTTTTAGAAATACTTAATATATATTTCATTTGAAATAACTATAATACTGATAATAATAATAATAATAATAACGAAATCATGGTATTATACTATATATATATACATACAATATATATGTAAAACCCCTAAATTTCTACTACGATTTTTTTTAAATAATTTGGTATTGATTTCGTAATTCGGATTTGTACGTTGCATACGATTTGGCATTCGTCGTATTGTACGTCTCGTGCGAGTTTGCGTTTCGTATTTACTCGTCGAGTGCGAATATGTACGAGGTACATATTTTTTTGAAAAATAATTTTTTTTTGATTTTATTTATAAGGGATAGTTTCAAAATAATACATGATAAATTATTTTTATTTACTTCAAGTTGTGAAGGCATCGCGTCCAGATTTTCCAAAATGCTAATTTTATGGTTCAAATATAGTAGTGATAATCTTGTAAATATTTGTTTGTGAGGTACCTTAATCTAATACATGTATATCTTTTTAATATTCAAAATTATTTCATAAATTATTAAAAAGGTATTTTAAATATATTTCAAAATTATTTTATTATTATTTTTATACTAATTATAAAAGTTATTTTGGAATTTATGTTATTTAATGAAACCTTATTATGGTTGTTTAAAAATTGAAATTATCTTATTGCTTTATAAGCTTAATTTAAATATGAGTTAGCTATACTAAATTTGGATTGGAATAAAACTAGATTTAAATTGGATTTGTATGAGATTTGGATTAAATCGGTTTTTAAATTGATTTTTTAAAACTAAAAGTAATTATCTATAAGGGGGTTTAAAATTCTCTAATCCATATCCCAACTAGGGAGTCCACCTCCTATATAAGGAGAGGTTCCATGCCCTCTTTTTTTTCATAATTTCTTCAATCCTAATATTCCTCCACCCGAACGTGTGGTGCATCGTGTCTGTGTCCACCCGTTCTTATTCCAATATATATACATATACATTGAATTCAAACCCTAACCCAACTCCTTTCTGCCTCTGCCACCCATGCTTGCCCGACGTCCCCACGACAACCATCACCACCCCGGCCACTGTCGCTCCTCCCGTCAACCCAAAACCTCGCCGTCCCTCATCCTCAACACCGCAACAAAACCCTTTTTCTGTCTAACCCCATCTACACCAGAACCCGGCCGAACCCGAACCGCCACTACCTACCATCCCGACGCAGCCTCCACGAGCTCCTGCCTCGCCAACAAATCCCGACCCAGTAACCGGCCCTTTCCGACCAAATCAACACAAAACGACCACCCTACCAAAAGCCGCCACCGCCACCACCGGTGCTGCCACCGCACAACCATCACCACCACCGCAAAACCCTAGCGACGCCACCACCAATAACCCAAAACCGAAAACCCTGTACCTCCGCGATCCGCTGAATCCTCCGCGACTGGCCGCTACCAAACCGGCGCCACGGTGCTCGGCCCTACCGCACCCAATTCATCGACACTTCCGCCACCACCATCAGCTGAACCCGCGCCCCCGGTTATCCTCTTCGTCGTGCGCGAGAACCTCCCCATCTTCGCCTCCTCCAGTCCCACCGCCTCTCCCCCTCAAAACCTCCTTTCTCCGCCGGCACTCCGCGGCCAACTCCGCCTGCGCGCCGACCATCGAGCCCCGGTCGAATGCGCGCACCTCCGCGAGCTGCGCCGCCGAGCCCTGATCGTGCAGCGCCTCCAAAGCCGCTCGTCTCCTCCGCTCTTTTTCCCTCGATTTCCTTCTCACACTCTCTCTCTCTTCTCTTTCTAAAAAAGGAGTAGCAGTGCTTTGTTTATTTATTATGTTATAAATTGTTTGTTTTGAGTTGTTGTGGTTTTGGTTATTATTATTATTATTATTATTCTTCTTTCTTTTATTATTATTATTATTATTATTATTATTATTATTATTATTATTATTATTGTATTTTTGTTATAAAAGAAAAAAAAGAAAAAGAAGAAGATGTTTATAGTGCATTCTTGATATTGGGTTACAATAAAAAGATTTTATATAATCTAATTCGTTATTTCATTCTCTAAGTTTGCATATGGGTGTATGTACTAATAGGTACATATACCATGATTTGGTATTTAATAATTATTAGAAATTTTGATATTATTTTTTGTTAATTATTAGTTATTATTATTTGAAATTTATTACTACTTTAAGCCTTAAAAAGTGATCAATTGTTTTTTAAAAATATATTTGGGCTTGATAAAATTTATTTTCTAAATATTTTACCTATACTTTTGAGATTATAGATATTAATGGGTTTGGCGCTACATCCATGGATTTCGAAATCTTGAAGATACTAATATATTATTTTGTATTTCTTAACATATTTTCTAGGTATCAAAATATCTATCTAATTATATTGACTAATAATAATGTAGTTTTCAAATTATATATATAATATTTACAAGTATTTGCGTAAAATTATTTTCGAGTATTATAGATAGTTTTCTAAAAATTATATATATAGTACTCACTAAATTCCTTCGATTACCATCCTGTCCAATCGCACTATACTCATTCCCTTGTCAATTCTTACTCTATGTTGACCCAAACTAGTCTGACCATCTTGGACTCGATGGACCAGTCCTTGCCATCATCAGAATTTCCTTTGCATATTTGTAACATCAAATTCGAATTTTGTGCCATCATGACCATCGCACCACACCAGGCAGCTCACCAGGCGTCACAACATGCAAGTATACCTTGCTAATTTACTGTCATATTATTTATTTTCAACATTATTTACTTTGTTTCATATTGTTAGTTTCTTTTGTTAAAAACTGCGCGTCCAAGCCATACTTGGGTGCAAGCGACTTTATTAGTCGTTACTTTATTTTATGCATGTTAATTTAGTTTTAGCGGACTACCTTCTTATTGGGGATATCCTTATATCTCCTTGGGCCATGACACTCACACTACACGGTTTGAGACATTTTGCTAGGGGTACGACTTATGTACTGGCCATCTCTAAAGTCGTATGACGGTAGATATTCCTAACTGCTGTGACTAGGGTTTAGAGACTCAAGCAGTTACAAAACTAGACGAGTTATGGACATGACTTAGACTGTGGGAAATATTAGGAGAGGACAGTCGCTAGTGCGTATGGGAAGCCAAACAGCTAACCCATAGTTTTCGAAAGGAACTATGGCGATATATTTGCAGATGCCCTCCAACGTTTTGGACGTTACGGACGGATACGTATGACTGGATGCCAGTTGCGTACTTATAGCCTAAAATTCCACCCATGTGCATGAAAGTTGTCCTCTAAATTGCATAATAGATGGTTAGCATTCCCTTTTGCATATTGGTGTCTAGGAGAGTCTTGCATATTATTATTATTTTGATAGTTCATATTAGCTTGTTCTTCCTGTATCTTGTTACGTCCCTCTGAGAACCTGGTTATCCTTCAGGTGTGTGTTCATGTCTTTCGCAGATATTCTAGCCGGGATCGTGGTCTTCTCCATTTATTCGAAGATGACGTGACTTGGTTCCTCCTTGCTACTTCCACTTAGCCTTTTATATATCATGTACTTCTTCCTTTTTATTTTGGTTGGTAGTGGATGTGTCTCCACCCAACATATTGTACCAAAACAATTCATTATATGATATCTTTTATTTCCTTATTTTGTGGATGAGATTAGTTAGTTGTGGTTTACTGCATTTTACAGCTTATGTATACACACAAGGCCCCTGTACTTCGTATGTATACAACTGACATGTCTACGTACTTAGTGTTAGAAATTTGTTGTGCCCTGTCGATTCATGAGATGAAGAACATAAATTAAATTGATTGCGAAAGCGTACCTGAATCCATTGTCTTTGCTTGACGGATCTTGAAGCAGACATTTTTTTTGTGGGATTTGATCTTCCAACCCGCTACGGCCCTTAATAACAAAGATTAAATCTTTGTTCCTCTCTTTGTTGATGGGGATACAGAAGAGAATAGAGAAACCCTCTCTTTGGTGGCCGTATGAGTTGGGGACCATAACCCTAATGAATACACATATTTATATATGGGTTGATATTTCTTGTCACGACCCGCTCCCGCTTTTCGGGATACGAGTACGTGGCCAAGTCCAGCCTACGCCGCAGCATCGGCGGTAGTACGCTGTCTGGGCTCAATATAAATCTCAAATACAACAAATATCTCTATTTTGCTCATTCACAATAATTATTTTAACTACAATTCCAATAATACATTCAAATTGTTTTTTTCGATACAAATTCGCTACATGTGACTATTCTAGCTAGAATCTATGGTTGGCTTCCAAGATACCTCTAACTCCATCCGAAGGAATCCAAAGCAAGAGAGCAAGTCATCGAGAATAGTCATCAAGAATCTGTCAACTGAAAAATGGTTATCCAGTCAGGATTGGAACAAGATCACCATAACACTACATTACACAATATAGTATACAAGCATGAAGGAACGATAAATTTTTTTTTACTGAAGATAAGTATAGGCATGACATTGTATTATAAGAAACTACCTTTGAGACGTGATAACAATATGAAGGCAGACTTTGACATACCACTAAGACGTGATGACAATAAGAAGGTAGACTTGACGAAAGAAGAACAATAGACAATAGAGTAACAATAATTAAGTCACGTGTACTGTGTGTTTTAGAATACCAACTTTCAGCATGTAGACGGCTTGGGATATCCGTCAGTCATACGTGTGGTGCATGACTGATATTATGCAATCAATGTATAGGGGGTCTGTATTCAATTCGTTGACCACATACTTACTTATTGTATTCCTCCGTCCGACTCTCTCACAATACATGTCCACTACGATAAACATTAGCAATACAATAAACTGTAAACAATAGGAAACAATGAGTAAGGCATGAACATGTATGTATATCCAATCGATTCTAACTCTCGTGCACAATAGTAATCATGAACAGTGACAATCAAGAACCATAAAGGAGTAATAGTGAAAAGACGACATGAAACATGCAGTATAAAATAAAGGAAACATAGGTCATAGTGATACTTGCCTTGGTTTGATTTGAAGCTGACTGCCACGATATTGCATTGTCAATACAGAAATAGTCTCAGAAGTTAAAGCTACGCAAGATGATTTTAGATGATGAGACGGGCCTCTAAAATAAAAATAAAAATAAAATATTTTGGAAAATTGTTCAGAAAAATATATGATGTGTACTTTTTCATCAGCGTTCTGAAATTTCAAACGGATCGTGATTTCGATTCCTGGTTATCCCGGAATCTCGAAAACACCGAAACGTATCAAATTTCGGACAACTGACACTCCACGAATTTTCCAAAAAAATAGGTTAAAATTATTTGAAAATAAATTTTATATTCAGAAAATATACCTCGAGACGGTTACAACAAAAAAACTGGAGGTCAAACGGAGTCCGGAGTTGGAAGTTATGGCCCTTCGAAGTTGGTAAAATATTTGAAAAGGAAGGCTGAATTTATGACGAATTTGGGATAATTATGACGAAAAAAGAGAGAAATTTTGGAAAAGAATGTATGAGAGATGAATTTATTTTATAGGTTCAATATATATAGATAATGGAAAGCAATTAGTGAATTAGGATATGATTAGAACTCAATCAATAAAGATATGATTAGGATTACCAACTAATTTGGATAAGAATATGATTAGTTCAAATAAGAAATAATCTATCTAATACTAGATATGATTCAAATAGGATTAGAATTTCTAACAGACAAGTCTCTCCATAAATTTAAATCAAATAAATTATTTAAATCCAAATCATATGAATTCAAATCCAAATCTAAATCCAAATCAAATTCAACATAATAACTTTAAGATAAATTTAATGTTTATCAAAACAATTTAAATCATATAATAGATAAATCGTTAAATCAAATAATATTTCAAATCTAGATTAGATAATTCTTAATGCCACAATTAGTCACCATAAGTATTTTAAATAATGTTTGATGTTATCAAATAAGGTAAAATATATTTTATAAATCTAAATCTTATTCAAAATAAGTTACTAAATCTTTTTATTGCTCCAAAAATAATCATGATTTTTAAACTAATTTCGAAACCGATATTTTTAAAAAAAAATCCAAACATAATAATAAATAACTTTATAATTTCAATAATAAAATTTCAAGAACAAATATTTATTAAAACTAAATAGTACTTTCAAACCGTTATTACAAACTATATTTTGAAATGCAAAAAAAAAAAAGTAAATATCTTTTACAAAGTTTCAAAAATAAATTACTTTCAAACACAATAAAATAAAATATAAAAAAATTTGAGAAACAGGGGTTACAAATCTACCCACCTTCGAAAAATTTCGTCCTCGAAATTTAAGGATGACAGAAAAAATAGGCTTGGTTGGTCAGGTGAAAAGATAGAAAAATTTAAAAAGGAATAATGATCAACGAGATAAAAATAATATTTTGTTTCTTAATAAGAAGATTGATCAAGAAGGATGGAAGAATGTAGTCAATGGATATAGTTCGGAGGAGTATTACCCACATGACATCTAAGTTATCACTCATCAAATAAATTCGTATCCTCAAGCATATTTAAAAAAATTCCTCAAATTTAATCATTTTTTTTTAAAATCACTAACTCAATTTAATACCGTGATGTAGCAATCATGAATATCATCTTATAAAATTCACAACCCTTAATCCAACTTGATAAATATCTTCAAAATCTAACTTCACAAAAATTTAAATTCCTCAATTTTATTTTAAATTCAAAATTCAACATTTTCATAATCTCCTCAAAAATTTAAATTCCATAAATTTTCAAATCATACCTCAATTTTATTGATCAAATCAAAATTATTTCCTTTAAAAATTAAATATTCGACCCTATCAATAATTCATCGATCATATAGAAATTTAAACCTCAGAATACCAAAAGCTAAAAATTTCATCTTCAACAGTAACTAAAATATTCAATTTATCAATCGAGAATTCTATCCATCTTTGATTATAGTCATTTATCAAATCACAATTTCAACTTCATCAAATAAGGCATCTCAAAATTCAACGAATATCACCACCTTAATCATGTAGCCTATGTAACAACCTTAACTACCCATACAATCAATTCAAAATAATTTTATGGGTTACCAACGGTTTACCTAGTCCTAGGGCTAGTCATTTTTTTTAAAAAATCAAATCAATCTAATTGTGGATGAGCATCCTAATCGCAGGCTTGTAGTAGTACGCCTAATATAGGTACTACCACAAGTTCGCATAATTTTGCGAAAATGGACCTGCATGGGCCACCATAAAAACTTGTCACGACCCGCTCCCGCTTTTCGGGATACGAGTACGTGGCCAAGTCCAGCCTACGCCGCAGCATCGGCGGTAGTACGCTGTCTGGGCTCGATATAAATCTCAAATATAACAAATATCTATATTTTGCTCATTCACAATAATTATTTTAACTACAATTCCAATAATACATTCAAATTGTTTTTTTTGATACAAATTCGCTACATGTGACTATTCTAGCTAGAATCTATGGTTGGCCTCCAAGATACCTCTAACTCCATCCGAAGGAATCCAAAGCAAGAGAGCAAGTCATCGAGAATAGTCATCAAGAATCAGTCAACTGAAAAATGGTTATCCAGTCAGGATTGGAACAAGATCACCATAACACTACATTACACAATATAGTATACAAGCATGAAGGAACGATAAATTTTTTTTTTTACTGAAGATAAGTATATGCATGACATTGTATTATAAGAAACTACCTTTGAGACGTGATAACAATATGAAGGCAGACTTTGACATACCACTAAGACATGATGACAATAAGAAGGTAGACTTGACGAAAGAAGAACAATAGACAATAGAGTAATAATAATTAAGTCACGTGTACTGTGTGTTTTAGAATACCAACTTTCAGCATGTAGACGACTTGGGATATCCGTCAGTCATACGTGTGGTGCATGACTGATATTATGCAATCAATGTATAGGGGGTCTGTATTCAATTCGTTGACCACATGCTTACTTGTTGTATTCCCCCGCCCGACTCTCTCACAATACATGTCCACTACGATAAACATTAGCAATACAATAAACTGTAAACAATAGGAAACATTAAGTAAGGCATGAACATGTATGTATATCCAATCGATTCTAACTCTCGTGCACAATAGTAATCATGAACAGTGACAATCAAGAACCATAAAGGAGTAATAGTGAAAAGACGACATGAAATATGCAGTATAAAATAAAGGAAACATAGGTCATAGTGATACTTGCTTTGGTTTGATTTGAAGCTGACTGCTACGATATTGTCATGTCAACACAGAAATAGTCTCAGAAGTTAAAGCTACACAAGATAATTTAGATGATGAGACGGGCCTCTAAAATAAAAATAAAAATAAAATATATTGGAAAATTGTTGAGAAAAATATATGATGTGTACTTTTTTATCAGCGTTCCGAAACTTCAAACGGATCATGATTTCGATTCCTGGTTCTCCCGGAATCTCGAAAACACCGAAACGTATCAAATTTCGGACAACTGACACTCCACGAATTTTCCAAAAAAATAGGTTAAAATTATTTGAAAATAAATTTTATATTCAGAAAATATACCTCGAGACGGTTACAACAAAAAAACTGAAGGTCAAACGGAGTCCGGAGTTGGAAGTTATTGCCCTTCGAAGTTGGTAAAACATTTGAAAAGGAAGGCTGAATTTATGACGAATTTGGGATAATTATGAAGAAAAAAGAGAGAAATTTTGGAAAAGAAGGTATGAGAGATGAATTTATTTTATAGGTTCAATATATATAGATAATTGAAAGCAATTAGTGAATTAGGATATGATTAGAACTCAATCAATAAAGATATGATTAGGATTACCAACTAATTTGGATAAGAATATGATTAGTTCAAATAAGAAATAATCTATCTAATACTAGATATGATTCAAATAGGATTTGAATTTCTAACGGACAAGTCTCTCCATAAATTTAAATCAAATAAATTATTTAAATCCAAATCATATGAATTCAAATCCAAATCTAAATCCAAATCAAATTCAACATAATAACTTTAAGATAAATTTAATGTTTATCAAAACAATTTAAATCATATAATAGATAAATCATTAAATTAAATAATATTTCAAATCTAGATTAGATAATTCTTAATGCCACAATTAGTCACCATAAGTATTTTAAATAATGTTTGACGTTATCAAATAAGGTAAAATATATTTTATAAATCTAAATCTTATTCAAAATAAGTTACTAAATCTTTTTATTGCTCCAAAAATAATCATGATTTTTAAACTATTTTCGAAACCGATATTTTTTTAAAAAAATCCAAACATAATAATAAATAACTTTATAATTTCAATAATAAAATTTCAAGAACAAATATTTATTAAAACTAAATAGTACTTTCAAACCGTTAATTACAAATTATATTTTGAAATGCAAAAAAAAAGTAAATATCTTTTACAAAGTTTCAAAAATAAATTACTTTCAAACACAATAAAATAAAATATAAAAAAATTGAGAAATAGGGGTTACATTTCTAATTTGGCCCCTCATCAAATTAGAATTATCTCCGGTATCTACACATTAATTCCATGACAATTATACCCTTAAGCCAATTTCCAAATAGACCACTTTAATTTGGCTTAATTATTTAGATAGCCCAGACACAATTAATTTTACATGTGTGGCCCCTTAATTATTAAATAATTCCAACAATCTCCCACTGGGCCACATATGTAACCTTATAATTGTGTTAACCTTAGTGAGCTCATAAATTGCTATCTTAATCCTTAGGGTATATCCGGACAATCTCGTCCATTAACCATATCAACATAGGATCAAAGCGGCATTCGTCACATATAGCGTAACTAAACCATCAATGGTCACATATACCAATATAGCTAAACGACATAGATCAATCATGGATGCGTAGCATGGAAATTACACGCAACGTGATCAATACATGTCTATTTCCAACTGGTCCTCCTTAACTTTAGTGAGATCAAATACTTTAACATAATAAAAACAGAATGAACCGAATTTCCATATATCTGATCAGATAAATATCCAAATTACTTTAATACATAAATTTGTCCAAAACCAAATAGCACCCAAATACATAAAATACAAACTCCCACTATATTGCCATATTCTTAATTAACACCCATATGAGCAGTATGCTCATGAAAGACCTTGGGTGATAATACTTTTGTGAGCGGATCCGCTAACCTGGAGTTTGTCCTAATGTGCTATATGGATATTTTAACCATTCTGAATTCTTTCCTTCACAACTAGAAACTTTATGTCAATATTCTCGACTTATACAAGTTTATGTTGTTATTGGAATACAATACTGCTGATTTATTGTCACACCATAATTTATGTGGTCTTTCAACACCGTACTGTAGGCGCAGCCTTGTGACAAAATTTTGCAACCATATTCCCTAAATAGATGCCCGACAGCGTGTTATAAATCTTGCTATCATGGTAGAAGAAATTATGAGTGCATGTTTGACACTCATCCAAAATATATCTCCATTAGTCAGCATAACCTGATGTGGATCTCCTGCTGTGTTGGCATCCAACAAAATCGGAGTCGGAATACCATATGATCTCCAGAATTATCCGATCTCCTACAAAGAGCATATAATTTCTTGTTCTCTATTAATTACTTAAGTAGTTTGGCTGCTAGCCAATGATCCATCAATATCTGCTTAAATATCTGCCTAACATCCTAATATGTACGTAATATCCTGACGCGTACATACTTGAGCATACATTAGACTCCCTACAACTGACATGAAGAAAAATCTATTGTATTTTCTTAATTTTAAGGCTAACCTTAGGGCACTTGATTGAGACCGAATTTGTCTCCTTTGACGAGAGGTGTAACCTGGTTTGCATTGAATACTTTAATCAATATATAAAACCAGAAAATTATTCCTACTTCCACTGAACTTGTGATACACACAATCTTCAACAGTGTTTATCTCAAAACCAAACGAGATAATCACTTGGTAAAACTTTAAGTACCTTCGACGAGAATCCTGCTTGAGTCCATGAATAGATTTTGTCAATATACAAACCATATTATTTGGGTCTTTTGACACAAAGTTTTCTACATGCACCATAAATTGTTTCGTCGATGTTACCATTGAGAAACACAATTTTGACATCCATTTAATGTAACTCAAGATCAAAATGTGCAATAAGTGCTGTGATTGTTTTAAAAGAGTCTTTCAAAGATACCGAAGAGAAAGTCTCCTTAAAATCAATCGTTGACTTTTGAGTAAAGTCACTAGCTGCAAGACGTACTTTATACCTCTCCACATTATCCTTTCGACTCTTTCTTGGTTTTAAATGTCCATTTTCAACCAATAAACTTCGTATCTTTTGGTAATGTGACAAGTTCCTAAACTTTATTGTCTTGCATAGACTTATACTCCTTATTTATTTCCTCAATCCACTTTTAAGAGTTGGAACTTTCCATGGCACGACGGAAGATGATTGAATCACCTTCCAATATTCCATAGTTTTTCTCACGTTCCTAGAGAAATATGACAATATTGTTTGAAATTATATTTCTCCTTTCTATGGTGGACCGTCTTAATATTACCGGTTCTTGAGGTTGTTGAGTTTGTTCCTTAGGAATAATTACCTTATCTTGAATGTGGTGCCGCTACATTGTCGTTGTTAAGGTATCTCAACAACGACTTATAGAGGTAATTTGACATTGTCTTATTGAGGCTCCGAATTCACTTCTTGATCATGACAAGCATAGAATCCTGCACATCATCAAAAGTGATAGTAGAAATCATAATTGATTCCTTCTCAAAGACAATGATCCTGACTTTATTTCTCTCCAAACTCAACATCCTCAAAAAATATTATACTTCTCGTCTCAAAATAAATTTCTTAGTGTGGGACCGTATAATTATTAACCCCTTGATCTGTAGCATAACCAATAAAGTAGCTGCTTATAATTTAACTTTGGTCTGTATTTCCTTTACACATTAATATAGACAATAAAGTCTACAAAGTCAATGAAATCCAAATCTCATCAGACACAAATCATTAAACTCTATTTCTAGAGATGTGACCTAATCGCTTATGTCATAATGAGACTAAAAACATTTATTGTTAATTTTGTATTTAGTACCACATGACTCCACTTGCAAGGTTTCATTGTAAGATGCAATAGTTTTAAATGAATATAGGTTATTATAATCCTTAAGGGAACCGTTACCAATAATATTTGAATTTAAAGATAGACTAAACTTATTATTTCCAAATGAACAATGGTAACCAGATTTGTCCATTAAGGAAACTGAAACTAAATTTCGTCTAAAAGACGGTACAATAAAAGTGTCTATCAAATTCAAATAATAATCGGTTCCTAAAAATAACCTAAAATGTCCTATTGCATCCACTTCTACCAATTTGCCGCCACCCACATAGATGTATCTTTCACCATCAATTGGCTTCGGTAGCTCAGACAACCTTGTCTATAAACACTAATGTGGGTAGTAGCACCAGAATCTAACCACCACGTGTTTTTAGGTACTAAATCTAAATTAATCTCAGAACAGACCAAACTTAGAAATGTATATTTCTTTATATGTCATGCATGATACTTTTTACATTTCTTCTTTATGTGTCATGTCTTATCACAAAAGAACAACCCTTAGTTTTATATTGTTGTTTCTTTTGATCTGGATCCTTAGCAGCTACTGTATTCATTTCTTTTTGCCCTTAAAGTTTATCCCATTAAAAAAAATTAAAATCTTATTGGCAAATATTTTAACAACATCAACTTTAAAGAGAACAAAGCAACAAAAAATAAACATGCTCTAACAAATAACCAAAACGTAAAATATAGTCAAACAAATTCAAATAATGGTAAACCCTATCTCAAGATACCTAGTACAACATTAATATCAAGTCTTTAGACAGTGATATTAACTGCAAGTGGTATTCTTGGTGTAATGATCAAACGTTGACAATAAGTCATGTCAAATAATAAGCCTATCTTTGGATCGGGTTATTATTCACATGTAAACTGTATAATTGTCACAAATTTATCACCACAAGTATGTATACAATTCGGCCAAGTATTAACCTTCCTTTGGGCCGGCTAATACCCGCATGAATGTACACACACAAACATCCAACATCCCTCATAGACTATTTACGCAAGAGAGGTCACTTTGGCGACATCTTGTTTCAATGAGCCTACTTAGAATATTAGACAACTATTGCTAGTCACAAAAGGTACCACAAAATTGAATGTTGACTAAATTTTACAAAACTGAATCATGTCCAAAAACCTTATGTACATGCATATTTAAAATATTACAACTCAAATAAGATAATCATAAGCATGTGAATCTCTTTACATGATTCAAACAAGAATTCTTAATTTGACTAAACTGAGCATTGTCAACATTGATGATTAATTCACAATTCTTGAATTATTATTACCAACTGCAAATATCTCAATCAAATAATTTTGCAATAAGAATTCTTAGATGATTAATTTATAAACCATAATAATCTAAGGAACAGTCCATCATCCTCAATTTTAATAATAATAATAATAATAATTAAACTAAGAGATTAGTCCATAGTGGCATAGCTTTATAATTCTTACTGAAAATATCAAGGACAAGAAAGCTCTGTCCTAGTTGCCATGGAGAAAATATCATGATCACAATGGATTTATAAACTTTAGCATAACACCTTAAAGGAGAAGTTGTGGGCTTCTCCAAACTACAAAGCAAATGACATTAAATATGCTTTGCATGCAACGAGAACTCTTCCTGGATTACTCACAGACATAATGTGTTGATTATTTTGGTTACATGATTTATGGTAAGCTAGAGTATATACATATCTTAAAACAATGACCTTTGATTCCACGTTCTTATATAATCAACAAATACTACTGTAGATCTACGTATGAAATTGAGCAACATAATCCGAAAGTCGAGCAATGATCCCAACAAAAATATATACATATTTATAAAAAGATTGAAAATTGGAACGAAAGCAGTCGATATTATTATTTTACTCCGGAGAGAGTCGGTTGTTGTGAGACCTGAAAGTATGCTGTCATGAAAACTTAACCGGAACCCACGCAACAAAAACTGAAAATCCATAAAGTTAAACGCCTGGGAAAGTCTAACCCACCAAAATAAAAAATAAAAATCGGACGCAGTCTCTAAATCCACATGAACTGAATCCACAAATTACATGAGGAATCTAAATTGGTGGATCATAAAAATTTTGATCGAACAATAGGAACCGTAACTTAAATTAGATGGAACGATCCAGGGTTCCTGAAAATCAACAAAAATTGATTCTGAAACTTCGATCTCATAAATCAAACAGGAAGGCTCTGATACCACTTGTTAGAAATTTGTTGTGCCCTGTCGATTCATGAGATAAAGAACATAAATTAAATTGATTGCGGAAGCGTACCTGAATCCATTGTCTTTGCTTGACGGATCTTGAAGCAGACGTTTTTCTTTGTGGGATTTGATCTTCCAACCCGCTACGGCCCTTAATAACAAAGATTAAATCTTTGTTCCTCTCTTTGTTGATGGGGATACAGAAGAGAATAGAGAAACCCTCTCTTTGCTGGCCGTATGAGTTGGGGACCATAACCCTAATGAATACACATATTTATATATGTGTTAATATTTCTAATTTGGCCCCTCATCAAATTAGAATTATCTTCGGTATCTACACATTAATTCTATGACAATTATATCCTTAAGCCAATTTCCAAATAGACCACTTTAATTTGGCTTAATTATTTAGATAGCCCAAATGCAATTAATTTTACATGTGTGGCCCCTTAATTATTGAATAATTCCAACACTTAGTCCTACGTATTTTGGGACTGGGATGTTACATATTTTTGTGGTGGCCCATGCAGGTCAAGATAAATTGTTTGGTTACTTTACGGTACCAAGTAAGCCTGTGTATAGGATTAGAGTCTAGGATCTCATCCACATACTTGATCGCCTCCCTCGTTTCAATTTTTGAACTCTCACTTGACCTTCCTTGAGCCTTTCTATCGTGATTTGTGACCTTCCTTCATGCTTGATAGAGGCTAATAAGGTAACCTATACTAGGTAGACATGACCCATTGTTCCATCACCCTACTTGATTAACTCTTATAAGTTGGGTAGAATGCCTCATGACCTAGCATTGCCTTCATCCTTATGACTCATTATAGTAGATACTAAGTGGATTGCCTAGACTATAAATTTTTAAGGACCATACCTTATTGGTCGACCAAGACCTTAGACAAGGAGACAATAGGTCGACTGTATAGGCACCAAACAAAACTTAGATTCTTAAGGAGTTTGAACTAATTCTAGTCTTTTTCAATAATAATCTCACGTGCCTATATTTTACCATCTTGACTAAATGTTGCTACTATAGCCTAGTTTTGCAAGTTTAACCGTTATCAAACTTGTTCAAGACACATGCTATTGAGCGCGCGCTCACTAACATATTGTCTAGTCAGAACCGGTGCATGATGGTCAGATCAACCTAGTGCACTTTGGTTCGCTATTTACATATCGTTCTAACGTGGATGGAGACATAGTTAAACTTGCCCTCTAAAGTCCCATCCGCAACAGTCTTGGCAATTCTTTTTGAATTACTCACTCGCCTTTGAACCACATATTGGTATTCGAAAACAACTTCTTTGGACTCATATTGGTTTTCGTCTTTCACCTATTTAGACAAAGACTCGTACTTAATAGATAGACCAAAAGTATCACCTTAGTTGCCCCACCTTCTATTGCCAAGATAGTTAGCCATGGACCAATCCAGGTGACTTCAATCTCGTCTCAAGTTACAGGCCATTTCCTTCAACTCTCAATATATTATCATGACTTTCTAAATTGTTTAAAACTTAAGAAGGATTAAAATTCTTTCCCTTAACCATACTTCTAAAACCTAGACGAGTATCTTCTCCCTAGGAAATCACCTATCCTTAATCTCAAATCAAATTACCACCCCTTATTGACTGTTAATCTTTGTCTCTTCTTCCGTTAACACGCGACCATCAATTAATCCCTAAACGAAATTCATGAATTATTTTCGTAGTTATCGAAATCACGATTTTCTAATACATATTTTGAACGTTGTGATTTGATTGTTCCTCAATGATATACCCTTGTACCCTCTTAACTCCTACTTATTTTTAATTTCGAGGACGAAATTCTTGTAAGTTGGGTAGGATGTATAACCCCTAAATTTCTACTACGATTTTTTTTTAATAATTTGGTATTGATTTTGTAATTTGGATTTGTACGTCGCATACGATTTGGCATTCGTCGTATTGTACGTCTCATACGAGTTTGCGTTTTGTATTTACTCGTCGAGTGCGAATATGTGCGAGGTACATATTTTTTTGAAAAATAATTTTTTTAATTTTATTTATAAGGGATAGTTTCAAAATAATACATGATAAATTATTTCTATTTACTTCAAGTTGTGAAGACATCGCGTCAAGATTTTCCAAAATGCTAATTTTATGGTTCAAATACAGTAGTAATAACCTTGTAAATATTTGTATGCGAGGTACCTTAATCTAATACATGTATATATATTTTTAATATTCAAAATTATTTTATAAATTATTAAAAAGGTATTTTAAATATATTTCGAAATTATTTCATTATTATTTTTATACTAATTATAAAAGTTATTTGGGAATTTATGTTATTTAATGAAACCTTATTATGGTTGTTTAAAAATTGAAATTATCTTATTGCTTTATAAGCTTAATTTAAATATGAGTTAGCTATACTAAATTTGGATTGGAATAAAACTAGATTTGAATTTGATTTGTATGGGATTTGGATTGAATCGATTTTAAATTGATTTTTTAAAACTAAAAGTAATTATCTATAAGGGGGTTTAAAATTCTCTAATCCATATCCCAACTAGGGAGTCCACCTCCTATATAAGGAGAGGTTCCATGCCCTCTTTTTTCCATAATTTCTTCAATCCCAATATTCTTTCACCCGAACGTGTGGTGCATCGTGTCTGTGTCCACCCGTTCTTATTCCAATATATATACATATACATTGAATTCAATCCCTAACCCAACTCCTTTCTGCCTCTGCCACCCAGGCTTGCCCGACGTCCCCACGACAACCATCACCACCCAGCCACTGTCGCTCCTCCCGTCAATCCAAAACCTTGCCGTCCCTCATCCTCACCACCGCAACAAAACCCTTTTTTCGTCCAACCCCATCTACACCAGAACCCGGCCGAACCCAAACCGCCACTAACTACCATCCCGCCGCAGCCTCCACGGGCTCCTGCCTCGCCAACAAATCCCGACCCAGTAACCGGCCCTGTTCGACCAAATCAACACAAAATGACCACCCTACCAAAAGCCGCCACCGCCACTACTAGTGCTGCCACCGCAAAACCATCACCACCACCGCAAAACCCTAGCGACGCCACCACCAATAACAAAAAATCAAAAAATCTCGTACCTCCACGATCCGCTGAATCCTCCGCGACCGGTCGCCACCAAATCGGTGCCACCGTGCTCGACCCTATTGCACCCAATTCATTGACACTTCTGCCACCACCATCAGCCGAACCCTCGCCCCCGTTTATCCTCTTCGCCATGCGTGAGAACCACCCCATCTTCGCCTCCTCCAGTCCCACCGCCTCTTCCCCTCAAAACCCCCTTTCTCTGCTGGCACTCCGCAGCCAACTCCGCATGTGCGCCGACCGCCGAGCCCCGGTCTTATGCGCGCACCTCCGCGAGCTGCGCTGCCAAGCCCTGACCGCGCAGTGCCTCCACAGCCGCTCGTCTCCTCCGCTCTTCTTTCCTCGATTTCCTTCTCACTTTCTCTTCTCTTTCTAATAAAGGAGTAGGAGTGCTTTGTTTATTTATTATATTATAAATGATTTGTTTTGAGTTGTTGTGGTTTTGGTTATTATTATTATTATTATTATTATTATTATTATTATTTCTTTCTTTTATTATTATTATTATTATTATTGTATTTTTGTTATAAAAAGAAAAAAAAGAAAAAAAAGAAGATGTTCATAGTGCATTCTTGATATTGGGTTACAGTAAAAAGATTTTATATAATATAATTCGTTATTTCATTCTCTAAGTTTGCATATGGGTGTATGTACTAATAGGTACATATACCATGATTTAGTATTTAATAATTATTAAAAATTTTGATATTATTTTTGTTAATTATTTGTTATTATTATTTGAAATTTATTACTACTTTAAGCCTTAAAAAGTGATCAATTGTTTTTTAAAAATATATTTGGGCTTGATAAAATTTATTGTCTAAATATTTTACCTATACTTTTGAGATTATAGATACTAATGGGTTTGGCGCTATATCCATGGATTTCGAAACCTTGAAGATACTAATATATTATTTTGTATTTCTTATCATATTTTCTAGGTATCAAAAATATCTATCTAACTATATTGACTAATAATAATGTAGTTTTCAAATTATATATATATATATATATATATATATATATATATATATATATATATATATAAATTATATATCTAACTATATTGACTAATAATATTGTAGTTTTCAAATTATATATATATATATATATATATATATATATATATATATATATATATATATATATATATATATATAATATTTACAAGTATTTGCGTAAAATTATTTTCGAGTATTATAGATACTTTTTTAAAAATTATATATATATAATACTCACTAAATTCCTTCGATTACCATCTTGTCCAATCGTACTATACTCATATCCTTGTCAATTCTTACTCTATGTCGACCCAAACTAGTTTGACTATCTTGGACTCGATGGACCAGTCCTTGCCATCATCATAATTTCCTTTGCATAGTTGTAACATCGAAGTCGAATTTTGTGCCATCATGACCACCGCACCACACCAGGCAACTCACCAGACGTCACAACATGCTAGTATACCTTGCTAATTTACTGTCATATTATTTATTTTCAGCATTATTTACTTTGTTTTATATTGTTATTTTTCTTTGTTATAAACTGTACGTCCAAGCCATACTTGGGTGCAAGCGACTTTATTAGTCGTTACTTTATTTTATGCATGTTAACTTAGTTTTAGCGGACTATCTTTTTGTTGGAGGATATCCTTATATCCCGTTGGGCCATGACACTCACACTATACGGTTTGAGATATTTTGCTAGGGACACGACTTATGGACTGGCCATCTCTAAAGTCGTGTGACGGTAGATATTCGTTACTGCTGTGACTAGGGTTTAGAGACTCAAGCAGTTAAAAAACTGGACGAGTTATGGACATGACTTGGACAGTGTAGGAAATATTAAGGAAGGACAGTCGCTAGTGCGTATGGAAAGCCAAACAGGTAACCCATAGTTTTCGAAAGGAACTATGGCGATATATTTACAGATGTCCTCTGACGTTTTGGACGTTATGGACGGATACGTATGACTGGATGCCAGTTGCGTACTTATAGCCTAAAATCCCACCCATGCGCATGAAAGTTGTCCTCTAAATTGCACAATAGATGGTTAGCATTCCCTTTTAAATATTGGTGTCTAGGAGAGTCTCGCATATTATTATTATTTTGACAGTTCATATTAGCTTATTCTTCCTGTATCTTGTTACGTCCCTCTGAGGACCTGGTTATCCTCCATGTGTGTGTTCATGTCTTCCACAGGTATTCTAGCCTGGATCATGGTCTTCTCCATTTATTCGAAGATGATGTGACATGGTTCCTCCTTGCTACTTTCGCTTAGCCTTTTATATATCATGTACTTCTTTCTTTTTATTATGGTTGATAGTGGATATGTCTCCACCCAACATATTGTACCAAAATAATTCATTATATGATATCTTTTATTCCCTTATTTTGTGGATGAGATTAGTTAGTTGTGGTTTACTGCATTTTATAGCTTATGTATACATACAAGGCCCCTGTATTTCGTATGTATACAGCTGGCATGTCTACGTACTTTGTCCTACATATTTTGGGACTGGAGCGTTACAATATATATGGTATTTTAATTTAATATAATAATAATATCTAACTATTCCTTATTCTTTATTTTTTGTGGGAATTTGGGACAGAAAGATTATGATAAAAAAAGAAAGAGTCTATAGAGAGGCAAAAATAGAAAGGGAGAGCGGGAGGAGAGAGAAGCAGAGGGTGAAGAGAGAGGGGGGGGAGAGGATGAGCGGAGAGGGGACGAGAGGCTGAGAGAGAGGGAGTGAACGATGGAGAGGGAGAGAGAGATCGACGGAGAGGATCATCGAAAGAGGGGAACGAGGAGAGAGCTCGCTGGCAGCACGGTCGTCCAAGAGGGAGTACTTTCGAGGAGAGCAGCGGTGGAGGCGCTCGTCGGCTCCCCACTGGAGTTGATGTCTGCTTGCGAAGGGACGACACAGGCGTTCAGTCAGGCTGGGTCGACCGATAGTGCTCGTGCTGACCTCAGCGGTGCTCGAGGGAGACAGAACCACTGGACGGAGGAGGATCGACGGACGCTCGACGGTGGAGGTCCTCGAGTGTGATGGCGCTCGAGATCCGGAGCGGTGCGTGGCCCTAGGCACAAATCTAGGGGCAGGGTCGGGGCAGAGACCTCAGCGAAGCACAATGGCTCTGTGGCCACGCGAGGGAGCAGTCACCGGTCGATGGCGATGAAGGGTTGTGAGTCAGGTGGTGGCGGCACAAAACTCAACGCATGTGGTGGTGTCTCGGTAGATGCGGTCAGACACGGAAGG
>JANAVB010008795.1:9137517-9245764 GCA_029216955.1 Iris pallida
ACTAGGTAGGTAAAGACTTGAATTGGGTTAACCTAACCTAGATAGACTTGGTTTGACTAGGGTTGACCAGTTTACCAAAAGTCAACTTTGAGTCAATATTGACCTAGAATGGACTTATATTGCATATCACACACGAGAAAACCATTCTTAGTACTAACTAGCACCATTTAACATATGAATATCTCATCTATAGGCCTTGTGACTCTACTTTGAGCCTCGATTCACATTGACTGCTCAGGACCGTAGGTGAGTACATTCTCTGATAGTTTTCATTGCTTTGATACTTTCTATATCTATTCAGTTATAGTGTTTTACTTGATTCTCGACACGAGGATACACAGACTAGTATACGTTAGATTCCGTCATGAGATGTTATTCTCGGTTAACCTGGTATATGGGTACTTATTCGATATTATTTCTTATACTTGTATAGACACCGATTTGGAAGTGGGCTGGCCCCCTGCTTCTAGAATCCCGTGTCATAACATGTCATGGTTGGATCCATTATACTATACGAAAGATTTGAGAGCTATTAGATTTTATGTGATCAATACCCCACTGTTTACTCGCTTGTGCATAACTCACCCTCGCCACACGTAGGGTGTAGCATGACCTTATACTACTTGTGTATAGCTTTCCATTGTGGCCGGTCTGATCCACTATAATCATATTTGTGCATAGCCGGTCAAATAGAACAGCCTGATATGGACCCAAGCCGATCACATAACACTCTAATATCTCAAGGCACCGTTTATACCTTATATTATACTCAGATTTCTTGTGTTACTTTACATTCCAGTTTTACTATATATTTATCATACCATAACATGATTATCAGTTATCTTGTACTTCTTCTTCCAGTTTTGATATTCTATCATGTATTTTGTTATAACTGTTTATTATAGCATTTGTCAATTTAATGGAACTACTATTGGCGTTTGTACTTTGCTTCGATCTTGACTGGATATTATTTTCAAAGGATTTAGAGGCTGATTGCACGACCTACTATGGGTCTGGGATAGATGGTGACACTGACCAGGACTTGCCTGTGGAGTTGGTGCTCATAGAGGACGCACCTCCAGTAGTGACTTAGTTTAGCTAGGTTTTGCTGGATTTGTTTCCAGATTGATACATTTGGGTCTGTATTATTATTTTGGATCGTACTATGTCTTAGACTTCTAAACTTGTTTGGTTGTGACTCTGCTACTATTTCAGACTCTATCTGTTTCATCTTTTATCATCTATCAAATTATCGTGCTTATCTTCCTTTAGATTCATGTGATTGAGTTATATTTCATATATCATATTCCTCCGTACAGAGATGGCAGGTTTATATTCTATATTGCTAGATGTTAGATGTCATAGATGACCTATACCGCGTTCTACCGCCGTCAATGTGGCGTAGGCTGGACGTACCCACATGCTTGCGCCCCTAAACTGGGTACGAGTTGTGACAATTTTCATGTGCAGATAGTGTGCGACATCCCTTACAATAAGCTGAAGCATGGGCACGATTTGAATCAGTGCGTTAGTTAGATGGAGCATGAAGTGCTCGAATGTCTATCAAATGAGTTGGCCGTGTAACAAGTTAAATAATCAAGCCGCATAGGCTTGACGAAACGATAAGGTGTATCGGCTTAAGGTAGGCGGGATTACACCCTTCTCCCCTACTCCTTCATGCCTAATAAAACGTACCTTCTATGAATGATATTCTAGATGAGTCCACGGGCATGGCTTAAATGTATAAAAGTCTTAGTGCGTGTCGAATATTAAGATAGAACATTGAATATTGAATAATTGAGGCGACATACATCAAGTGCACGGATCGCGGTAGGACATTGTTGGTAGAACATTGAAATGTAATATCGAAATGTGCATCAAGTGTATGACTAAAAGAACATTGAACACTAGGCCTAGAACATTAAATATGGCATTGAGCGTGCATTTGTGCACGAAAACTATGCAAATGACTTAGCAAATAAAATAGAAAAGGTATGGTGCAATGCCATAGAACCTGTTGTAACATTGAAAGATATACTTCGTACATCGAAGTATGCAGTTGTGGCACAACAGAACGTCCATTGTACAAATGACTTACAAATGGAACGCATTATGTAGTATAAAGGTGTTCAAACCTACGTCGTTGGGGCATCATGCATTAATATGGATGTGTTGGGGCATAGCAACATGGAACTTAAGATCGATGGATGATAACTCGAATTGGTATAGTTATGTCATGGACTTGAGAAGGTGCTTGTGATTTTGATGGCTTCTTAACTTTTGTGCGTATTGCATGGTCAATGGACTTGGATAACTCATGCATGAGTTTTGGTATCCCTCGAACGAGTTACGATCGGGACAACGAGACCATTTGACCTAGAAGTGAATTGTAATAGGTTATTGCAAGACCGCCAGAGAGGCTTGCTACTTGGGCTGGTTGGGCGCATTGTAATGTTCAGACCTTTGGGGAGGCTTACTACCCGTTCGTACGAATGGCCATACATCTTCGTGATACGAATAGTCTATTATGGATTAGAATGCCAATTAGCTTCATATAGATAGGATCGGTGGGCTGAGATTAGAATTGGGTGCACGGATAGATCATGGCACCCTTATGATTTATGAAATTGCACCCACGTGCTCACGTGCTCGTGTCCCTAAACCGGGTGCGGGTCGTGACACATTTTTGTAGTGGCCTATGTAGGTCCAATGTCGTAGCTAGTGCGATTACATAATGGTGCTCGACTTAGAGTACTATTACGAGCTACTATTAGGATATAGGTTCTAGGTTATGATAGGAGTTACTCAATCATGTATTAGGAAAATTTTCCAGTCTTTTGATTGCCATGACAACTCTTATTGCATTTACTCTTCAAATTTAATTGTCTTTTCTTGATGAGATCTTATCTTGTGTCATATTGATCTCCTTGCTTGAATCTATCTTCAGGATGATGAAGACTAGAGCTCAGACCGCTGGACCCGCTGTAACATCGGAAAGGTCCGCTACTTCGTGACCTGCTTTTCCGGCTGAGGGAGCTACAGTTTAGAAGGTTGCCCCTTCTGTCCCTACCGTTCAGGAGGGAGTGACAGCAACACCTAGGGGTCTTTCTTCACCGGTCTGAGTCCTATTGTCATTCAACAGGAGCCTCTTCCACCCCCACCTACACTACCGACCGATGTTACTCAGATATTTGCACTCTTCCAGCAGATGATGGAGGTACAGCGAGCACATGCTTAGGCTCAGCAGCAGCAGGCGAATATTTTATGCCAGAGTATCGAGAGTGCACACCAGTTGGCTCTTGCTACTGTAGAGAAGGTGGCTGCTGTACAGACTCAGGGCGCTCCTGCCCAGTAGCCTCAGCAGCAGCAGGCGAGGCCTAACTCAGTTATGGATTTCAAGAAGATATTTCCTCAAAAGTTCAAGAGGACGTAGGGGATTCTTGATGCCGATGACTGGCTAGAGGATATATATAAGAGTTTGCAGTTGGCTCAGATTTCGGAGGGGCTACAAGTAGCAGCAACAGCTAGTCAGCTCTTCGATATCGCTCTGACGTGGTATCGTACAGATCTCCGATTAACAGTGACGGGTCTACGTGTGATACCTTCAAGAGGCTATTCAAGGAGAAATTCTTTCCTGACGTGGCTCTTAGTGCGCTAGAGGGCCAGTTCCACGGCTTGGTATAGGAAAACTTGTCAGTGGATGACTATACCATTGAGTTCTTTCGTCTGAGCCGGTTTGCCAAGGGCATGGTTCATAATGCAGGAGAGAAGGTCGTAAGTTCAGGAGGGGCCTGAATAACGGGATCAGATCTCGCACATCTGGGTGTCGTACGACGATATTTGAGGATATCCTGATCGATGCTCAAATCGCAGAGGAGGACTTGTGTCTCAGGCCCAAGAGGAGCAGCGATGCTATGGGTGCTGGTTCCAGTGCAGGACTGGCTAACCGTCCTATGATTCAGTAGAGGACGTTCCACCAACAGCATCAGCATCAGCATCACCATACACCAGCATGTGCGCATCCTTAGCAGGTGCAGAGGCAAGTTCCTCAGTGTACCTTCTGCGGGAAGCCAGGTCACACCCGAGATGTCGGCAGGAAGAGGTTGGGCGCTTGTCTGTTCTGTGGATTGCCCGACCACTAGTTAAAGGATTGTCCTACTCGTCCAGCTCAAGGAGGTCAGGCCACACTACCAAAATTTATCGTTTTAGCGACGGCCACATCCGTCGCTAAACCGACGGTAATCACTATTAGCGACCGATAACCGACGAATTTTGGCCAAAAAAAATCCGTCGGCAATCAGCTCGTCACTAATAACGGTCCGTCGCTAAGTTGTCGTCACATGACGGAATAGCGACGGATTATCGATGTCACAATACGAAGCATTAGCGACGCAGTTCCGACGGACTTTCATCCATTTCAACTATTAAGTATTGAAATGTGTAGGCAATAGCGACGTAAAGTTCCGTCGGTAACCCATCGTAACAGCGTATCAGGTCGTATCATGAAGTCGCTAATCCGTCGGTATTCGTCGGTAGCTAACGACGGATTAGCGACGGTGTTCTGACGGACTATCCATCGATCAGGTTCTGGAAATGCTTGGCATTTCCAGCACCATGGCGACGGAAGAGTAGTCGCTAATACGTCGCGACCGCGTCGCTACAATGACGGGTTGCTGACGGATTATCCGTCGCCATGATTATGAAAATGTTATGGATTTCCAGAACCATGTCGACGGATGGTCCGTCGCTACGCGGTCGCCATATAGAGCGATGGATTAGCGGCTGATTATCAGTCGCCCTGTAGACGGATTTCCGTCGCTATTCCGTCGAAGTTTATACCACCAGAACCTTGCCGACGGATAATCCGTCGACCACCCGTCGCTACCTGGAAACAGTTTTAAAACTCTAGATAGCGACGGCTTATCCGTCGAAAATCCGTCGGCAACTGGGATTATCCGTCGCGAAACGGTCACTAGTCCGTCGCTAACTGAGTTTTTTGGGGAAAAAAATTACAGCACTTTCCCTGTTCACATATATATTCATAAACCAAACCAATATATAATGCACACCAATTATCCAACAATCACACAGACCAAATATATAATGCACACCAATTATCCAAGAATCACATAGACCAAATATGCACATACGAATTTAATGCACACCAATTATCCAAGAATCACAGACCAAACCAAATTAATATAAAATAAATATCAATTATCCTAAAGAGTAACATAATATCCGGTGCTATAAGCCGATTATAGCACAATTAGTTCAAAGCTCTCACAAATAATCCAAATTTTCTTAATACAACATTTTAAGGAGGAGGTCGATTGTCCGTTCCCGTATTCGACCGACGAATATACTCCTCCACAAGGTACGGAGGCAAGGCGTCGTAGACAGTGCTCAGAAGTCGGCGAAGCTGCTCTGTGGACATGAGATCCAGGAGTGCCGTCACAGCCGTAGGCGGTAGCACAGGGGCTTCAGGGTTGAAAGAAAGATGGCCTACGGAAGACGGACCGACACCTGCAGTCGACGGACCAGTAGAAGACGGACGAGCACCATCAGCAGACGTACCGGCAGCAGCAGACGGATCGACAGCAGCAGACGCAGGCGGAAAGTGCGTGGCAAATTGCTCTGCAAGGACGACACCGCCTCGTGCAGCTGCGTAAGCTGCGACCTAACATCATCGTCTGCCCGGGCCACGGGAGGAGGCGGTGTCGATGGAAATCTCTGCGTCGCCATATGCAATGACCCTAGGGAGCCGACTCCGTACAAGAATCCTTTCTTAAAGCCGCCGACGGTATCTACGAAAAAGTCGTTCCGAGCGGCCAAAGAAGAGGGCGTCCGAAAGGGCGTCGTTTCACCGACGTCCTCAGTGTCAGTTAACTGAGCCCGACTAAGGGCCTTACGATACGCAGCCTATCAAATGAATGTGTTTATATTATAAGATTTATCTAAGTTGTAATCTAAATCCTATGTTTCACTAAGTTAAGTGTGAATCCTAAGTTTACCTAAGTTATAGTCCGAATACTTTTAATTCTAACGTTAATCTCATAAACATAAGTACTTACATCAGTCTTCTTGGCCCTCTCGTCGACGAAGCTCCCGTCCTTCTGTCTTTTGTGCGTATGCTGGAACACGTCGTACATGGTGACCGATTCTGGCGCCCTTCCCTCCTTCACCGCCCGTTGGGCCTGCATACGAAATTTTTGTAGAAACTAATTAACTCCTTTAATTAATAATACCTAATTCGATAGTGAAATAAATTTACGGTTGCTCACCAGATCTGCAAGTATCGCTGCGTGAGACCTTGATCCCCCCGTATGAAGGCCCACGGCAGATCGGTTCATCTTCGCCTTCTCCGATTTCTCCTTGTACGCAGGGTTATCCATCATGCCTAAGAGGTCCTCATAATACTCCTGCCGGATCCAATTCGGCCTCGTATGCCCCATTTTTAGGTCATGAATCATATCCCGTATCTTCTTCGAGCATGCGCTTCTGTAGGTCCTGCGGATCCCCTCCTCGCGATGGGGGGGCCACCAGTACGTTCTCTAACACAGAAAATCAATTATCACGTAATTTATAAAATGGTTGATTAAAGAATCACATAGACTTAACCAAAAAAATATAGATATATACCCTCAACTCGTCGAGCCATACGTACTGCACGTTTGGTAGCATCGACGTAAAGTTGAGGTAGGGACCGTGGAAGTTAGCCCTGATAATTTCTCCAAGGGCCCTGCCAATATTAAACGGAAAAAACCTACAAAGAAGAAACGACTGGATTATTAACTTGAATAAATGAAAGAAATTTAATAAATTAACTTAAATTTACTTACGAGGTCCCCGCGGGCCATAGCTCTCGTCGAAACTCGCCTCTCGGCCTCTCTGGTGCCGTCGGAGGATTCGCGGGTCCGCGTATATACTCCCCAGTAACCGGATGGAACCGAGTATGGGGGTACTCCGGGGCCCACTGTGCAGTAACTGGGGCATCCCCTGGTGGATCCGCTGCTGGTGGTTCCGATAGCAGATCGGATCCGCTAGCAGATCCGGACTGATGCCTCGATGAAGTGGTCGATCGAGGGCGGGATGCGTTTGTGCCCGGGGTACTCTCCGGGTCGGGCTCGCTCGATGGGGTCACATCCCGGGAACTTTGAATGCGACCACGACCACCAGCACCAGTACGACCACGACCACGACCCGCACCACCACCACCACCACCACCACCACCATGACCAGCAGCACGACCACGGCCAGCCATCATGACCTGTAAATAGAACACATAAACATAATTAACAATATAAAAGTGTAAATGGATATAAAAAACTAAACTAAAATATACATACCACCAGTAGGGAGACGAGTGCCGCCGCGACGAAAAAGACTAGGAGTGCCATCTGCAATAAGTAAATAATCGAATAAAAAAACATAATTCACGTAATTGCTTTTATAAGGTCAAACTTAATTCACGTAATTGGAAGTGTTTTTACTGTACAACAATATTTAACCTAATCATCGTTTTCGTTCTCATCCTCGGCCTCGTCTTCATCATCATCCTCCTCATCCTCATCCTCATCCTCATCCTCATCTTCATCCTTATCTTCATCGTCAATTTCATCTGTATCCTCATCCCCATCAAATTCTTCTTCTTCTTCTTCTTCTTCTCCTTCTTCTTCTTCTTCTTCTTCTTCTTCTTCTTCTTCTTCTACCTCAAAATTTGGGACAAGACGCCTCTTTCTTCCCTGGTTGACAGCTAAGTCTTGTGTATCAACCTCTTCCTCCCCTCTATTTTCCTCAATAATATCTTCAACATCCATTGTATCTGAGTGTTGTCCCAAGTATTGGGACTTTTCGATCTGGTCGTCTTGGTATGCTGGGTCTCCAACGTTGAATGTATTTCTAGATTTAATCTTGCATACTGCCCACCAGTCAAATCAATCTCTACGACGCCTTGGGTAGCTTGTATAGTAGACTTGAACAGCCTGATTTGCTATTGCAAATGTATCGGACCCTCTATACCTCCTGCGATGATTTATATCGACGAATCCAAATTGTTTATCGATTCTCCAACCGATATTTGGTGTCGTATCGAACCACTCACATTTGAACATCACAATATGCATATCATATGGGCCAGTCTATTGTAAATCTACAATATCTCGAAGCACTCCATAATAGTCAAAGTCCGGCTCGTCGTCATAGACGGTGCCTCTTATGCAAACACCGGAATCCTTGGTATTGATGCCGTCATTGATAAATTCGACATTTATAGCATTCTGAGTTGACTTAAACCTGAAGCCATTAACGACATAGCCTGGCCAAGTCTTTATTTGCTTCTTCGGTCCCAGTGCCAGATAACGAACACTGTCATGAGTGAGTGTTGTTTCAGGCAATAAAACCTGTAAACAAATATTTACAATTTAAATGTTTCAGATTATATATTAATAATCTCAATTATAATCACAGTTACTTACGTATTTGCGAAACCATGACGAAATTGTACAATCAACCTCTCTTTGAAGTCCCTTATCGGTAATATCGGGTCTCCTCATTTTGATTTCATCTCTAAATACACTATTAGAGAAAATAAGAATATATAAGTGTAGTCACTTACTTCATCAAATTCGAGATTATAACGAGTGCAAGTGTACTGACTTACTTCTCCAAATCTCTCACTTCTTGTATGTCACAGTTTAACAAGACATATCGGTGAGCGGCATCATACTCGTCGTCTGTCAACCACCGTCTTTTACTAGCCCCAACAGGCTTGCCCCTTACATTGAATCTTCCTCCATCCTCAACGTCCTCGTCATTCCTTTGAGGTCTATTTCGATTTGTTTTAACATGAGTATCGAAATAAATGGAGCAGAAGTTTGAAAACTCTTCGATAAGATATGCTTCGCATATCGAAGCCTCTATATGAGATTTGTTGCCAACTTTCTTCTTTAGATGGTGTAGGTATCTAGAGAGACAAATTATCTTAAGAATTAAGAAATAATTTTAAAATAAATAGAAATTCAGCTTAATTATATCGATATTTATTTACCTTTCAAATGGGTACATCCATCGATAATGAACAGATGCACCGACACGGGCTTCGTATGCTAGATGAATCGGTAGATGTTCCATGCTTTCGAAGAAGCCAGAAGGAAATATTTTCTTCAACTTGCAAATTGTTAAGATAATCTTTTCCTCAAGTTCAACCATGTGTTGCACAGTCAACTTAGTTGAGCAAATATCCCTAAAAAATATTGATAGTTCGGCCAACGGAACCCATACAGCAGAAGGCAACAACTCTTTCAAAGAAATGGGCAGTAATCTTTCCATAAACATGTGGCAATCATGACTCTTCATTCCCGTTAGCTTGCGTTCATTGAGGTCAACGCATCTAGACAAATTCGACACATAGCCGTCGAGAAATCTTAAAGTAGATACCCACTTGCAGATTATTAATCTATCTTCCTTGCTCAATGTGTATTGTGCTATCGGCTTACTTAATTGTCCAGCAGCTCCCCTTTGTATCAAGTTCAGATAAGGACGCTTGCATATCTCGGCAATGTCTTGTCTTGCTTTTGGATTGTCCTTCGTCTTTCCTTTAATGTCCATGACGGTATTGAAGACATTATCGAACACATTCTTTTCGATATGCATAACATCAAGATTATGCCTTATAAGATTATCTTTCCAATAAGGCAAGTCCCAGAAGATACTCCGTTTGGTCCAGTTATGGGATTGTCCGAACCCATCGACACGATTGTTCGATGGATCTTCCATTACAGTGGGAAAATCCTTTACATCTTTCCAAATATCGTATCCCGATAATCTGGCAGGCGGATGAGAAAATTCTTATTTTCCAGCTCTGAATGCGTCCTTGTTCTTTCTCCAAGGATGACTCGCAGGCAGAAATTGACGATGACAATCAAAGAAAGAAGTTTTTCCTCCATGCTTAAGGCGGAACGCCTTACTATTTTGTATGCATATCGGACAAGACAGGGTGCCATGAGTACTCTATCCCGACAGCATACCGTATGCCAGAAAATCATTGATTGTCCACATCAGTGAAGCTCTCATCTGAAAGTTCTGTTTCCTGGAAATATCATAAGTCGCGACGCCGATCTCCCACAGCTGTTTTAGCTCATCCACCAACGGCTGTAAATATATATCGATATTCTTCGTCAGATTTTTGGGACCCGGTATGATAGCTGTCGAGAACATATAAGGAGTCTTCATACACATCCATGGTGGCAGATTGTAAGGGGTCAGAATGACCGACCAGCAGGAGTATTGAGATTCCGACTGCCCAAAAGGGGCGAATCCATCAGAACATAGCCCCATGCGTACATTTCTGGGCTCTGCAGCAAAATCTGGATGGCAAAAATCAAAATATTTCCACGCCTCTCCATCCAAAGGATGTGACAATTCTCCATCGTCCTTTGTGCGTTCTTCGTTGTGCCACGTCATGTGTTCTGCTGTATTCTGAGACATATACATCCTCTGCAAGCGCTTCGTGATCGACAAGTAATGCATATACTTGTAAGGACGTCGTTTTCTAGTTGACTTTCCTTTTCCCCTGACTTTCTTGTAACGATCCGCATTACAGAAGCGGCAACTTTCTACATCCTCGTTCTCCTTATAGTACAACATGCATCCGTTGCGACAACAATCTATCTTGTCGTACCCCAGTCCCAATTGTCGGACCATCATCTTCGACTTGTAGAAGTTTTTTGGAAGCTCTTTTTATTCCTTCGGTAACACCTCCTTCATTAGTTGTGTAATCCGATCATAGCATGTTTGTGGCAAGTTAAAATCGGACTTTATGTTCAACAACCGCATCGTCACTGACAGTACGGAATGTGGATCACAACCAGGATATAAAGAAGTTTCAGCATCCTGAAACATATCATAGAACTCCTTCGCCTCGGGATTAGGATCCTCCGGATCAAAATTAGGCCCTGCCGTGTCGTACACCATATCTCGTGTAAGGTTTTGCACGTCTCCATAATCAACGGAGCATTCGTCGTCATCGACGACAAAATCCGCTGCAGCATTATCATCAAAAGCATAAGTAGCAGCATTCGCAACCTGTCTTTCGGCATATAGTTCACCTTGCGATGACCACAGGCCGTAATCACGTACGAAACCCTTACGGGTCAAATGATCTCTTACACTCACCACTTCTTCGTAACGTCTATTGCGACAATTACGACATGGACACTTGATTTTGTTACCGTCCATAAACTGAGCTTTGCTCATGGCATACTTAAGAAACACTTCCACGCCTGCCTGAAAATCGTCACTCACACCTATTCTGCTCTCGTGTTGTCGTTTGTACATCCATGTACGATCAACGAAATAACGATCCATCACAGATTAGATGTAAAAATCTGTATAGTAAGACAAACTAAACAGAATTAGTATATAATCATGTAACTGGTGGATCCGCTAGTATTCTAGCTCGAGAAGAGAAAAATATAAATACAGTTGTTACTAATAGTTCGATACCGATAGTACGATACCGATACCGATACCGATAGTGCGATACCGATACCGATACCGATAGTTCGATACTGATAGTTCGATACCGATAGTGCGATACCGATACCGATAGTGCGTTACCGATACCGATACCGATAGTTCGATACCGATAGCATGGTTTAAAGTATCGACCGATACCGATCCGATACGGCCGATACCGATACGGTTTGGCATGTTCCGATCCGATACCGACCGATACCAAATATTAACCGATACCGACTATGGGGGGCTTTGTTCCGGTCAATTCGGCAAAACCAATCGGTAAGGGTGACTACTATTTCATATAATTTCAAAACTACTAAGAAATAACGCTGAAATACTTAAAATTATGCCTAAATGTATAAAATATATGTTTTTAAATGTAAATAATTTATTAATAATTATTTGTTTTCCGATACCAAAGTCCGATACTCCGATACGATACCGTCGATACTACCGATATCGCCGATACCAATACTCATAGGAATAGTCCGAAACCGATTCCGATACCGATTGTGAGCCTTGACCGATAGTGCGATACCGATACCGATACCGATAGTGCGATACCGATACCAAACTGAGTCAATCTATCTATTTCTAAATTGCAAGAGTCCACTTCTAGGATATGGGAGCTATATCCTAAATATCTAGTCTAAAATTAACTTGGTTAGGATACTAGAGTGTCCTTATTATCTAGCAAGCACTACCTTAGTCTAGTCACACTAGCATTAATTACCTATAGTTCCTACCATGTCTACAATCACACATTACACCCCAAGCCGTCCTGCATGCTAATTATAATAGGCACATATATATGTATATCACAGTTAGATGTATAGACCATGAACCCAAACACTGACTTATGCAGATGAAGAACTCGCACTGTCCTTGACACAGTGAACATATACACCATGAACCCAAACTCCATATTCACATTTACTAATCCAACCACCACCAAACTAATGGATAACACCCAATATGGATAACACATTATTTAGCCAATATATAAACTCAGATGAATTTGATAAGCAAAGCCCCCCGCCACCCCCGACCAAAGCCCGCCGCAACAAGCCCGCCGCCCAGCCCCCGACCAAAGCTCGCCGCCCCAAGCCCGCCGTCCAGCCCCCGACGCCCCTGCCCCAAGCCCGCCGTCCAGGCCCCGACGCCCCCGCCCCAAGCCCGCCGCCCAGGCCCCGACGCCCCCGCCCCAAGCCCGCCGCCCAGCCCCCGACGCCCCCGCCCCAAGCCCGCCGCCCAGCCCCCGACGCCCCCGCCCCAAGCCCGCCGCCCAGGCCCCGACGCCTCCGCCCCAAGCCAGCCGCCCAGCCCCCGACGCCCCCGTCCCAAGCCCGCCGCCCAGGCCCCGACGCCCCCGCACCAAGCCAGCCGCCCAGCCCCCGACGCCTCCGCCCCAAGCCAGCCGCCCAACCCCCGACGCCCCCGCCCCAAGCCCGAATGTCACCAAGCCCGCCCGCCGCCCCCGCTGTCCCTACATCGACACCACGACACAGAGAGAGAGAGAGAGAAAATTACCTTCGGGTGAGAGAGAGGAGAGGATGCTGTCGCCGTTCACCAAAGCCGCACGAGAGAGAGAGAGAGAGAGGAGAGAGATTGAATTTGGGGGGAATGCCAAAAGTTCCCCCCGCCTTTTCATTTAAGTCTGGAACGTAAATATAACGACGGAATAGCGACTTCTAATAATCCATCGCAAGGTAGTCGCTATTATTGATTATCCGACTGAATATCCGTCGCTACGTAGTCGAAGATATGTCCCGCCAATTCTCTACACAATTCCCGCCAAATAATCGACTACGTCGCGACGACCGGAGATCCGTCGCTATAACACCGACACTCTAGCGACGGATGTGCGACCTTTCCTCCCCCTAAAATTAAAATAAAAATAAAAATGGCAAAGGCTTGTAGTCGATAATCAGTCGCTGAGCGGCCACGAAACTGTCGCTAATACCGACGGAATAATTCTGTCGCTAATAGGACGTCGCTAAATGAGCGTATTTTGGTAGTGCCAGAGCACCTCCTGCTAGAGCTCCAGCGGGACCTGCTGTTCAGTCGAGGGGTCCGCTACTTCCGACCCAATAGCAGTGCTTCGCCCAGCATTAGAGGAGTGCACCCCAGGGTGGAGCGTTCGCATTGATGGTCGAAGAGGCCAAGCCTATAGTAGACGTGGTGGCAGGTTCTGTTCTTTTCGATTCCTTTCCTGTATTAGCTTTGTTTGACTCTGGTGCTACACACAGTTCTATATCTGTCTCTTTTGCTCTTAGATACAACATTATTGTTGAACCACTGGGTAGGACTTTCAAGATTATGACCGGGAAGGCATTATCCTGGTCAATAATATTTGTAAGGGACAGAGAGTTATATTAGAAGGCCGGGTTCTGAGTGTGTGCTTGCTCGTAATGCCACTTTCGAGCTACGATATGGTACTCGGTATGGATTCGTTGAGCAGGCACCATGCTAGCATAGACTATAGAGGAGGCAGAGTTCTGTTTAGACCACCGGAAGAGCCAGAGTTCGAGTTCTTGTTTGCCAGAGGAGCAGCTGAGTCGAGAGAGGGCTTCTGTGGAGCTATGTTGGAGGGACAGAAATTGTCGCATCCATTAATATCAGAGTTCTTAGATGTTTTTTCTGATGAGTTGTCGGGAATGTCGTAGGATAGGGACGTTGAGTTCTCTATAGACTTGGTGCCGGGCGCTGAGCCTATCTCCTAGCACGTCTATAGGATCAACAATCGCAAGTTGGCAGAGCTGAAGAAGCAAGTCGACGAGCTGCAGGACAAGGGTTTCATCAGATCCAGTTCTTCATCTTTGGGCACTCCTATTCTGTTTGTACTGAAAAAGGATGGGATGGTACTCATGTGTATTGACTATAGAGTGCTCAACAACCTCACTATCAAGAACAAATATCCGTTGCCGAGAATTGATGACTTGTTCGATCAGTTGAGCGGTGCGAAGGTCATTTCGAAGATAGACTTGAGGTCGGATTTCCATCAGCTGAAGGTGAAGAAGGAGAACATTCAGAAGATGGCTTTTTGGACTCAGTACGGCCAGCACGAGTTCACTGTTATGCCATTTGGGTTGACCAATTCCCCAGCGGTATTCATGAACATGATGAACAATGTATTCTATCAGTACCTTGACAAGTTCGTGGTAGTCTTCATAGATGACATCTTGGTCTATTTGAAGATGCCAGAGGAGCACGAGAAGCATCTACAGATTGTGCTAGAGACTCTCAGGAAGGAGCAGCTGTATGGGAAGCTGTTGTCACTACCGCACCCGCTTTTCAGATACGAGACGTATCCAAGCCAGCCTACGTCGCAGAGTCGGCGGTAGAACGCTGTTAAGCCTACAAGAAATAAATATTCAAAATAAATTTTATTGCTTATTCACATTTCTAAATTTAATTACAACATTTATAACATTTACTTTTAAAAAAAATATAAAGTTCTCACAACTAATAAAAATGATACGACTGCTATCTATTTCTAGGTTTCTGTCTGCAAGTACACCCGTATCTCCCAAAGCTAAGTGAAGCCACAGCTAACCTGAAAAATGTTGGTTTCCAGTCAGGAATGGAATAAGTACACAAACCGACGGCAATACGAAAATACAATAGAATTAACATGACATGAAAATAACATATGAGAGATAAAAACTAAAAAGTAACTGATGACATGGCAAGTGGTGAAAAAAAATAAGGAATCAAATAAAATACAACTATCTACGTGATTTGAAATATCTAGTTCGACATATGAAAGGCTAAGGGATAAATACGGCTCCCTACACGTGTCGTGTGCAGCTGCTATCAGTCAAGATTAGACATATTGGGATGGGTAATGGGTAGTTCACACGTCTACTAAGATATTTCTTGTAGTGACCCGCTCCGCCCTAGCGGAACGCCGATTCAAACGGTAAGTGCAACGACTCAAACGAGCCGTCGACCCGAAGAGTTGGCATCGACCTGATGAAGAATCGATGCAAGGCTTACATTGGCCCGTCAAGATGAATCCAGACTTAGACTTTCAAAGGCGCGTTCGGAGTATCGCTCGACCGATACGAACATCGCTAAGGTGGGTGGCTCCGATGAACCCGTCTTTGCTTAGCCTAGACACATAATAATACGGACACTATCACTGAAATCGCTAGGCGATAATACCGCGCATGCTAATAAATGACCCAACGCACCTAGCTAAGGGATTAATCCCATCTTGTATGCTTGTATAGAATATAGAAAGGAACATGGAAAATGTACGAGAACTCTCGCACCGCGCTCCACGCCCGTGCTAAGGCACAAGCTTACGTTTACGTCTCTGATGCGTTCAACAATGAAACAATGAATGGTTTACAACAATGAAACGGGAAGACTATCACCATAGTCGTTCCGAGTAGAGCTTAGCAACATTGAAAGGCTATGGGACCGATGGGTCGCCAAGGCGACTCCCACACGGGGAGTTGTAAAGTGTATAAATGAATGATGAACGAATAAGTGAATGAATGAATCAACGAATGAAAGAATGAATACGTGAATGAATCGATGAACAAACAGACAAGTGAAACAAAGAAAAGAAAGAATGAATGAAAGATAAGAAAGAAAAGAAATGGTTAGCGACAGGTGTGACGGGCACGTGCAACGGGGCTCGCTACCCGCGTTGCACGGATGCCAACCTGGTCGATAACGCATTGCGGCTAAGGGTTAGCCTATGATGATAATAATACGAAATGGTCGTGGACAAACGGCACGAGCGAGGGGTGGCGTATGCTGTGTCCGTAAGGAAAAGGGATTCCGCGGCATGATCAATGGGGGGATATGCCGGCCTAGGCGGGATCAAAGTCATGGCTTACAGGCTGCCTGGGTGCGGACTCGGCCACCCGGGGGACGTAAGTGCAGGAGTATTTCAAAAGACTATCGGGGTGTGTGCCAGTCCTCACCCTCTGCTAGTTGAGAAATACCACGGCTTGGATGTCCAAAATGGCTTGTGGTGCCAGCGACCGGTGCATAAAGAGTTAAGTGGGCTTTGTTGGTGGCGATCCACGTGCAAGTCCTTGCATTGAAATCAAAGTAGTCTAAGTTAACAAAATGAAGTGCCTTATGAATATGTTTGAAATGTGATACACCAAATGAAAATGAGAAATAGCTGCAAGTGTAGATAACGTGCCTACGACATGCTAGAATCTGAGGCAGGGATACGCATTTGACATAAAAAAGTTCATATTGAATTGTTGACTAACTTGATTTACTTTGGACAGGGAAGGCCGGACGGTGAGTATGGGTAAGTCGTGCATTCATTTCCATGCACACACTCGAATTCGGCAACACGAAATAGGTCATGAAATATGCCATAAAACTGATCCTAAGGCAAGATTAGAAAGACAATGAATGATAGATGTTGCACAAAAGTAAATGGAACGTGTTTGGTAATGATAGCGTTGTGGGCGAGCTAGCCTCCCCACCAGTGCATAACAATGTACTGATAACCCCACAGTTTGCTTGCAGGAAGCAGGAAACGTCGGCGGGTACGGAGCTTTCCTCGAACGTGCTAAGGCGCGGAGCTATCTCTCGAGCCTTGGAGCGTTGCAAGGAGCTGGAGCACCATATACAGGACATAATGTATTGGAACATCGCCATGTATCATTCCATCTTGTAAGCCACTTGGCACGCCTTTTATGTTTCAGAGAGAGAGAGCTTGAGCAATTTGTAATATCGGCCTAGCGCCGCTTGTAACTTTCGTAAATATCAATAAAGAGTTCGAATTTGCTTCTACTTGTGTTTATTTACTTTTCGCTGCCATGGGGACACTCTGTGCGACTCTGTGGCCTAGCTAAATCGGCCGTTTCTGGACTTGGCCTTGCACGGGCGCAACCTAGGCCCGTGCGGCATCACGCCTTAGCGAGGACGATCGCTCCTACGGGAGCGGGGCGTGACAGATTGGTATCAGAGCACGGCTTTACGTCCTTGGACTTTATTTCGATTTTCTCAGTTTTGAAAGCTCGGTTGGAGACAAAAGAAGTGTGCGCTCTCTCTCGTTGTGCCTTGGGATGTTCCATACAATAAGTCTAATATTTTCAAAAGCTCGTACAAGTACTCGATTGAACGGGATCGATAGGCGAAGGCCTTTGTGCCAAACCGCGACGGACTTGAGTTGGAAGGAACCGATGCTAAGAGTTAGCAAACGCAGTGCGTGCTTGAATGAGCTTACGCTGACGGTAAATGAGTACACGAGACCAAGGTATAGTTCGAACGGGATGGTTATGCGGCACAACTTAGTTCGCGTGTCGCGCACCTCAACTTCTGGTGCAATCGAGTTGCGAGCGATATCAAGTACCGCTCGGTCGGGAACGAAGATACACTTAGAGTGTATATCGATAGAAATGCTATCAAACTAACGCTTAGGCGTGTACGGAAGATTTATTAGATTTTGAGGATAATACGAACGACGTAGTACGTCGAGGCGACGTGAGCGATTACTCTAGAGATTCGTCGAACGAATCTGAAGGATGACTTAGCGCATGACGCGAACGTGATTGAGGACTAGATCGTATGGCTTGAATCCGAGTGGTGTATGTGATAGGTTCGAGGAAGGATAAGAGTGAGTGTCGACGACTAGTCGAGTGGCTCGAACCCTGAGTGGTGTATGGACGTTATAGAAATTGTTCGAGCGAGACTACAAGATATACGGATAGAACGGGTATGTCGATGAGGCGATGCGATCGTGCAAAGCCTTAGAACGCATCACGCTTAGTTGATCGTGATTTCGAATGTCTTTAACGAGATGTCGTTCGGACAACTTGTGAATGGGCAACGCATGTTAGAAAATGATTCGGAACGATGAATGAAAATGAATGGTCTTGATCGAGGAAACTTAGAGGATTGTGCGCACGATTTCGGATTGATTCAAATAAATTGTGACTTGAGTTTGGACAACGATCTTGAAACTAGCTTGAGGAATAGCGATCAAAAACTTGATCTCGAATATCGAGGAAATTATGGATTATCCAACTCGGACAATAGCATCAGTCGCACGACTCGAAATTGGTTGCAAAGGAAGATCGTCAGGTTACGCATATCGTCGATGATATTGAGGCGTATCAAAGATCGATATGCAATAACTCGGGGGCACTCTGACTCGGCGAATGACGGTCGTGCAAATGTCATTGTTCCGTTGGATGCTATACTTGGGATGTTAAAAATGTGTCGAGGAAAAGATAGATTTAGCTCGAGGATTTTCTGGTTGAACGTATGACGGTTAGACTATCGAATTGATTTGGCTTAGATGAAAACATGAATGCTTGGATTTGCTTCGTTGACAACCATAACGTTGACGTTCTTGTCTTATGCGAGCGCAACTCCAACCTCGCACATGCGTCGCGTCGGATTAGGACGATCACTTCGCGTGAGCGCTGATATGGTGATTCATACAGCGGGAGTGATTGAACTTGGATGGCGTGGCAATTTGATTGCTTCGACTTGTGGTTTGACGCGAAGGTGGACTCGGGAATGAATTTGTGTGCTTGAAAAAAAATTGAACCTGAGGATTGAGTAGGTCCAATTCGCGTATCGAGAATGGGTTAGTCTAAAACTCAAACAAGAGTTACGCCCCGATAAGAATGATTATTCTGTGGGAGCGTTGCATGGTGATTCATGAACCGCCATGGAAAATCGGACTCGCGTGAGATTGGGGCGCAATGTATTGTCGAGCTGGATGACCTTGTAATCGAATACGAATTGGTTAGAACTGGTGATTGAACAGAATTGAATATGTGCAACGAAAGTCTTGATGCGAATTAGATGATCATGCTCGATGTTTAGAAATCTGAGTGACGCGAGCTTGGGTAGAAACTCCCGTACAAACGAATAAATGGTTTGACCATAGGATTTGGGGCGAGCATCGTGCAACGACCTTGCACGATGAGCCACGGACTTGACGTGTAACTATGACCTGGTGAGCTGACCTAGCGGATAGGCGGACGACCCTATGCCGAGTGATTGAACCTATGCGATGGCATTTACAGTATCGTCTGGACGGACGATAGACTTGAGAAAACGAGACATAGAGTAGGACGGGGAACTGGGAGTGTGCGTGAACGACGACGAGCTTGGCCCCAAACGAAGAGAATGATAGGGATGGATGATGCGCAAGTAAAAAGTTGGGATAACGAATTGAATCATTGATAGGAAGAAATACTTGATGATGGGGAAATACTTGGTTTTGAATCGAACGAAAATTACTTAGGCTTGGTCGACCCCGCTAAGAAGAAATCGTATTGATTTCGTTGACAATAACGCTTGAGAAGCGAATCGAATCATCTCGAGGACCGAGATAAACGACATATGTAATACACAAATGAGTTCGGTTTTAAATCGAAGTTAGCAAAGCGATCGGCAAATCAAAACTATCACAAGTAGCTTGTCCGACTTCGCTAGTCGCTAAGCTTGGTTGAAATGTACGTATTCGAGGGACGCCTTGGATACGTGCACGATCCAAACTCAGCGATATGATGAACTCGAATGCAGCTGCAAGTGGGTATTGCGATGCGCATAAACGAAAGTGAGTTTGCCTCAGCCTATGACACTCACATTTGACGAATTTCAACGCACCTCGTACGACCGTTTCAGTCCCATGATACGTCAAAATAGCAACCGAGTCGAAGAAACGCTTGAATTGAATAAGAACCAACAACTCAGAAATGAATGAAAAGCTATTCAATAAAATCGACCAAACGTATACGACGCAAAACTTGGAAAGGAATCGAGTATAGTTCGGTGCCATAGAACGATAGAGCCATTCGATAGGGATTGCCTAAGAAACACGACGACGCGAGTTAAGGAATGGTAGGATGACCTGCACTCAGGAAGTCTCGAGGACGAGACTTGTTTTGAGTGGTGTATTATGTAGTGACCCGCTCTGCCATAGCGGAACGCCGATTCAAACGGCAAGTACAACGACTCAAACGAGCCGTCGACCCGAAGAGTTGGCATCGACCTGATGAAGAATCGATGCAAGGCTTACATTGGCCCGTCAAGATGAATCCAGACATAGACTTTCAAAGGCGCGCTCGGAGTATCGCTCGACCGATGCGAACATCGCTAAGGTGGGTGGCTCCGATGAACCCGTCTTTGCTTAGCCTAGACACATAATAATACGGACACTATCACTGAAATCGCTAGGCGATAACACCGCGTATGCTAATAAATGACCCAACGCACCTAGCTAAGGGATTAATCCCATCTTGTATGCTTGTATAGAATATGGAACGGAACATGGAAAATGTACGAGAACTCTCGCACCGCGCTCTACGTCCGTGCTAAGGCACAAGCTTACGTTTACGTCTCTGATGCGTTCAACAATGAAACAATAAATGGTTTACAACAATAAAATGGGAAGACTATCAACATAGTCGTTCCGAGTAGAGCTTAGCAACATTGAAAGGCTATAGGACCGATGGGTCGCTAAGGCGACTCCCGCACGGGGAGTTGCAAAGTGTATAAATGAATGAATGAACGAATAAGTGAATGAATGAATCAACGAATGAAAGAATGAATACGTGAATGAATCGATGAACAAACAGACAAGTGAAACAGAGAAAAGAAAGAATGAATGAAAGATAAGAGAGGAAAGAAATGGTTAGCGACAGGTGTGACGGGCACGTGCAACGGGACTCGCTACCCGCGCTGCACGGACGCCAACCTGGTCGATAACGCATTGCGGCTAAGGGTTAGCCTATGATGATAATAATACGAAATGGTCGTGGACAAACGGCACGAGCGAGGGGTGGCGTATGCTGTGTCCGTAAGGAAAAGGGATTCCGCGGCATGATCAAAGGGGGGATATGTCGGCCTAGGCGGGATCAAAGTCATGGCTTACGGGCTACCTGGGTGCGGACTCGACCACCCGGAGGACGTAAGTGCAGGAGTATTTCAAGAGACTATCGGGGTTTGTGCCAGTCCTCACCCTCTGCTAGTTGAAAAATACCACGGCTTGGATGTCCAAAATGGCTTGTGGTGCCAGCGACCGGTGCATATAGAGTTAAGTGGGCTTTGCTGGTGGCGATCCACGTACAAGTCCTTGCATTGAAATCAAAGTAGTCTAAGTTAACAAAATGAAGTGCCTTATGAATATGTTTGAAATGTGATACACCAAATGAAATTGAGAAATAGCTGCAAGTGTAGATAACGTACCTACGACATGCTAGAATCTGAGGCAGGGACACGCATTTGACATAGAAAAGTTCATATTGAATTGTTGACTAACTTGATTTACTTTGGACAGGGAAGGCCGAACGGTGAGTATGGGTAAGTCGTGCATTCATTTCCATGCACACACTCGAATTCGGCAACACGAGATAGGTCATAAAATATGCCATGAAACTGATCCTAAGACAAGATTAGAAAGACAATGAATGATAGATGTTGCACAAAAGTTAATAGAACGTGTTTGGAAATGATAGCGTTGTGGGCGAGCTAGCCTCCACACCAGTCCATAACAATGTACTGATAACCCCACAGTTTGCTTGCAGGAAGCAGGAAACGTCGGCGGGTGCGGAGCTTTCCTCGAACGTGCTAAGGCGCGGAGCTATCTCTCGAGCCTTGGAGCGTTGCAAGGAGCTGGAGCACCATATACAGGACATAATGTATTGGAACATCGCCATGTATCATTCCATCTTGTAAGCCACTTGGCACGCCTTTTATGTTTCAGAGAGAGATAGCTTGAGCGATTTGTAATATCGGCCTAGCGCCGCTTGTAACTTTCGTGAATATCAATAAAGAGTTCGAATTTGCTTCTACTTGTGTTTATTTACTTTCCGCTGCCATGGGGACACTCTGTGCGACTCTGTGGCCTAGCTAAATCGGCCGTTTCTGGACTTGGCCTTGCACGGGCGCAACCTAGGCCCGTGCGGCATCACGCCTTAGCGAGGACGATCGCTCCTACGGGAGCGGGGCGTGACATTTCTCCGCCCAGCTAGTACTCATGGAATCAGGTCGCAAGCATGGTAATCATGAGAATGACAGTCAAGAATATATATTAAATCCTGATACTAATCTCCGTGTGACGAGCGTGTCAATAAGCAGCAAGACGTGTATAAACATGAAATGAAAAGACTACTATGAATCGAAAGCAATCAAAAAATGTACTTGCCTGAGGTCCTTTGCTGGTGAAACCAATAATTCCGTTGGGTCCATGATATTCTGATTAGCCTAGGGTTGACACAAGGAGGCCCCAAAGTGGCAAGGACAATATAAACATTCTATTAGTCGTGGTCAAGAATAATATGAACTTAGATGGAAGTTACTTAAGGAAAATAATCATATTGTCAATATATATACCTAAGAAATATTTGTAACTGCATAAAATAAAATCTTTAACTAGTATTTAGTCAAAATAATACGTAGTCTTAGAAAGTATTTTATAAACCCAATTATGCAATTTATACATTTAGAATCTATCAAGATGATAGCTAAAGTATTTATAACTTTATAAAACCATTTAAATAATAAAAACCATATATGAAATAGAGGTCATATAATTATTATTTAGATTTTATATCAAACTTTTCTTTTTAGAAATATATATATGTCAAAAAACATTTATATATTTATAAGACCCCATAAGTATTACCGAATTAAACTTAAACTTAATTAGGATAAGCTCAACCATTTAGTCTCGCAAAATTTCTATCTAATAAAATCAAAATTAAATATTAAACATGCCCATGAGTTATGTTAAAAGACAAAACTAAATATATGCAAAATGTTTAGATTTAAGTTTTTATCAAGTCGGAAATACTAGGCTCAAATATACCCAAGTCCATATAATTTTATAATCATATCGTACCAACTAAATAAAATAAAATAAACAATCATAATGAATAACAACCTTTATATAAAATAAGAATTAATCTATTATTTAATATACCTAATCTAACAGGACCAAGCCCATGCCCAAAATGAAGTCCAAAGAATATTTGCAAATCTATTTAAACTCAATATCATTAAATAGAATTTGCTAAGGGGCTGAGCAGCCTAACCAAGCCTACTAAACTTCCTAAGCCCAATTATTACAAAATTATTATTAATTTATCAACCAATAATATTTATAATACTAGAAAGACTATCTTGGTATCGATTAAATAGTTTAGATAGATACTTCGAAAATCGTAGAAAACACTTTTAGAGTTTAACCCAAATTTGTAATTGATTTATGAGGCCATGCCCAATTACTGTTTGCAAAAACAAAAGTATAAAACTTTATTGATACAAACTGTAATAAAGATTACAATAATTCTGGGAAAATTACAACTATAGGAATCCAATCTTGATGACGATTGCTTTATCCCTTAGACGATGTGAACTGTGAAGACAAAGCCTTTGAAGTTGAAAACAACTCTGGAAACTGAAGGCAAAAGCCTCTGAAGTTGAAGACAAAAGTCTCGGAAGAATGCAGCAGCACTTTGGCAAGAACTCCTGAACTCTCTGATTTCTGATCTCTGATCTTGATCCCCTTGAAATGAAGACTTGAAACTCTATTTATAGAGTTCTGAAAATAACTAACTTTCAGTTATTTTGGACTGCACAAGCTGATTTGTGCAGCAACTGGTTTGCGCAATACTGGATTGCGCAAGCAGTTATTGGATCGTGGGCCAACTATCTGGGACACATGGCATCATTTGATTGAAATGCGCATGATCGTGTATAGACAGTTGCCACGTAATGAGTAATTGATGGCATGAATGCCACATGTAATTGGTCAGTTATATTGGTAGAATATGCAAAATGAACTGCGCAAAAATGGTTTGCGCAAACACGGATTGCGCATGAGTGGTTTGCGCAAACACGGATTGCGCTGCCACCTGTCAGCCGCCCTCGAGCACTGTGCGGCGTCAAAAACGAACAGCCTCCTCGTTATTCGTGTTGTCAGCTGTCAGGAAGATCTGATTTGATTCAGTCAATGATGACTTCTGCCACGTCAGCCTGCGCAGTTAGGAACATGCGCAAACCAGCCTGCGCAAAGTGATGTCTGCGTAATTGTTGTCTGCACAACTCATCAAAATGATGAATATCTTGAATTTTTGACTTTGTTGATTGATGCAACTTGATTTTTTAGGACCTACAAGACCCCCTTCAAAGTTTTCGAAAGTTGATTGTATTCAAAATTTCGAAATACTTTGAATTTTTGATTGTTGAATCATTTTGCGCAATATGATGAGCTGTCTGCGCAAAGCGAATAGACCAAAAGTTTAGGCGCAATCCGAGGCGGCCGTTTCATTTTTTTTGAAAACTATAAATAATCCTCCTCATACTTCAAAGTATTCTTTACTTGCTGTCTTCGTGCAATTGAGAGAGAATTTCTGAACTCTTTCTTCCTTTCTTCTCCGACGATTTGTCATGGCTCCACGACGATCAAATGCTGCCGCTACTGCCGCCGCGAAGGGAAAAGCTCCGGCCGAGTCTTCTGACAGGGTTGCACGGCGAGCTTCCCGACACGAATCCGCACATCCTGCTCTGAGAGGTAGTTGAACAGATCGAAAACCCCTTCTTAGGGTGATTCGACTCCCTTGAAACTCATCTCTTTTTAGAGATAAGTTCATATTGCGCCACCCTTTTTAGGGTTTCGGTTGCATGAACTATCAGTTCTTCATTTTTATGAAGGCTGCATTCTTGTGCAATTTGTTGATTTGTGCTGACAGGAAGTCAGCACAAACGATTAAGTTGCGCAGATATCAGCGCAAACCATTGCTTTGCGCAACTTTTATGTTGCGCAAACTGATGTTGTGCAAGTCATGTCAACGTAATCTGAGATTGCGCAAATCATGTCAGCGCAGTCTAATGTTGCGCAAATCATATCAGCACAGTCTGAGGTTGCGCAAATCATGTTTTATGTTTAAAAACAAAAACTTTGTCTTGGACTAATTTTCATCTGTTTGTTGATGCAGTTGAAGTCAATGAAGATCCAGATTACGAATATTTTGTGGGAACCCTCACAGAGTCTGAATACAAAGAGGATCTGTCTCATGTCCATTACCTTCAATATGATCTGCCGGCCTCCCGTCAGGCTATATTGATTTCATAGGACAATGAAACTTTGATGTGTTTGATGAACGGACAGCCTTTAGAATCAGCTGATGCTGTAATTCACAAGAAACCTTTATTCCTATTCGATGATGCCTTTGAGAGAACCTCTCAGCCCAGGCCAAAGATGGAAGATAGAGTAGTTCACCAGCAAGATAGATCCTTTTTTATACCCGACATTGCTCGATGCCTTCCTTTGTCACGGTACGCTCATACGAGCTACCCAAGGAAGATGGAATGGAATATCACTCTATTTCAGGATGCTCGGGCAGGAAAAATCTTCGTAAAGAAGGGGCCACATCATAAGGACATGTTTTATAGTTCTTCTGACAGATATAGTGTCCTACTGAGAGGCTTAAGACCTGGCTGCATTCCACCAGAGAACTCCTCCATGCTAATGCCTGTTAGGACACCAATATTCGTAAATGAATTTGCGAAGGTTGAAGGAAAATATCCGGAGCAAGATATAAGAATGACTGGACTGGTGAATCCAGACTACAAGCGATGGAGTTATATCGCGAATTGGGTTCTAGGAAAATTCCAAGACAGACTCCAACAAATCAACCTGTATGAAGCAGTGCATGCGACTGTATATGGATTTGCTCCCAATCCTCATATGTTCTTAGCCTTAGCTGAGAGATACAACTACAGGACTGGAACTTTCATGACCCCAGGGGGAGAGATGGGCTTTGCGCTCCACGAGATGAAGTATATCTCGTTCTTGCCCATGGCAGATGCTCCGTATGAGGAGTATGTACCAACAAATGATGAGTTGAACAAGCTCAGAAAAGAGAATCCAGAGTTTGTGACAGTGTTCGAAGAACTATTGTGCCATTACAAGATCTGCTCTTTATTTTACAAGAGTGCCACTGCCAATACTTGTTATTCTTCAAAGTGGCTACCATATATGTTTCTTAATCATATAGAGGAGAAGAAAACCAAGGAGAACGATAAATGTTACCCAACCTTCTTCAAACCTTTGAGCCATACAGAGGTCAGAAAATTAATGGAACAGAGTGGTCACTTTGATAAAGAAGTGAACGATGACCATGAATATCCTCCTTTGAAGAGAGGAGATAATTTGGAAAGTTACTTGAGAATGGGCTATAGGCCCATGTCAGAAGAAGCACAATTGGCAGGATTCTTGACATACTGGCTGCGAAGGTTCGTGGTTCCCGGATCCAGTGCAGTGGATCGTTTTCACCGTGGCGTCTTGTTTGCAGCTGTTAAATTGGTCTTTGGCTATAAAATGGACTTACTATCGGCAATGACCTGTAAGCTGAACGCCAGTCTCCGTTTATATGTTGACTTGATGTTGAAAGCGAAAGGAGAGAGAGAATTCCCTCGCTTAGAACTGCCATATACATATTTGTTTGGATGGTTGCTTCTTCACTATCCAACTCTAATGGATCCTGGCATGGGACCAGTTGACGGCAGTTTTCTTCGAAGGTATTTCGATGGAAAATGGAAATATACTTCCTTATCTGAATGTAGATTTATGTTGAATCTGAACAGAGGTTGGAACTTCTGCTGCGCTCTTTTCCCTGCTGGGTATGATCAGATGCCCACGAATATGGTGGATTCGAAACTGCAGCCTCTAACTCGTGTCGCTTTTGAATGGTTAAAGACAATTCGACCATCTCATTTGGTCTACCGATTCGAAGAAGAGTGCTACTTAGAACCATACCTCCCAAGCCGTTTTGCTAGACAGTTTGGGTATGATCAGTTCCACGTAGGGAACGCAATTACCTGCCTCCAAGGCAAGGGTTATCTGATAGACGGAGCTAGGGCTTGGGCTTATTACAATGCCCGTGATACAAAAGCCACTTTCTCCATGCCAGCAAGGACTACTCCTCAGGGTCCTCGAATGCTTTTTACATACTCCATATTTTACACATCAGCAAATACTTTTGCCGAGAATTTCCATCTCGCAGATAGTTTCGCCACTGCAACAAGATTGAGAAGAGGAAGAATTGCTCCATCAATCCCTATAAATGAGGAGGCACAGGAACCGGCAGATGCACCTCTGGAGACTACAAGGGATATTATATTCCCCCAAGAAGTGAATGCACCACTTCGTATTTCACTGAAGGTGGGTAAATCTTCCGCGAAGAAGAGAAGAAGAGAGGAGCCTCCTGCTCCTGTGGCGAAGAAGAAATTGATTCTTGATGTTTCTTCTGAAAAGGTGACTACTAGATCTCAATCCCGGCAATTGGCCGAGACTCATCAAGAAATTGCCAGTACACCAACTTCCGTGCAAAAGCGAACAGAACCAGAAAATGTAGAGAGTCCTGTTAGGCCTCTACACAGAAAGAAAAGAGTAGTTACCAGAAGAGTCTTGGAAGAGTCTTCTTCTATACAACTCCTGACTTCAGTAGATGCTGCTGCAGGACTTTTAATGGCATCTCCCACACCTGCTTCTGAATCAGGAAGCAAAACTCTCGAGAAGAATGAACAGAGGGGAGATTTTGCCCCAAGAATTGAAGAGCCTAGAGAACATATTTTAGAGGAAGAACAAGGTGTTGTACAACCTCATTCTCCTATTGCAGATATTTCTCAACCTCCTCCTACTCCCAGGACTCTTCGTGAGGAAGAAGACCGTGAAATGATTGCAGCTCTGGAGGACTGCAGTTATAGCTTGCAGGAAGATCAGGCTGCGACTAGCAGTGGAAATGCAGCAGTAGAAGAAGAAGAAGAAGAAGAAGTCGAGGACGGTTCTTCATCCGAAAATGTTGATGAGTATTTACAAGATCCTGAAAAACAAACTGAAGAACATAGATCTCTTGATACTGCCGATGATATTTCAAATCCTAAAAAGGATATTGAAGTGGAGGCACCTGCAGAAAAGGCTGTCGATGTTGAGATAGAAACATCTCCTGAAGAAGTAGCCGACGAAGGTGTGCTAAAAGAAAATCCCGCCACCGACCCTCAAGGTATATAAAACGAGATTTAACAATCTTTTCTTATTTTATAATGAACCGATAACTAATATCTTCATTTGCAGATCTTGGGACTTTGCCAATACCTCCAACGGACCTGATTATGGTGCCTATACCAACGGTGGTTATTAGCAGTAGTCATCATTTATCTTGTGGTTCTGAGGCGGGCAGCAGTCAGGCTGTTGCAGCGGAGGCTACTTCTGTTCAACAGTATTCTATTCCAGTAAGGAATGAACTCGTTGTTAAACCAAACCAAGGTAACATTGCTCTTAATTTGATCTTTTTGTTCATCAATAATCAATTAGTAAAATAATAATTTTACTTTTGCAGAAGATCAAACATGAGGAGCAACCAGCTCTACTCTGGCTCCCTTATTTAAAGAGCCTATTGTCCAACCTCAAAGAATTGAGCAACCTGTTACCCCGTCTTCATCGGGAGTAGCAGCGACTCCTGGAACTTTAGCCATCAATCAGCAGGTTATCCAGTCATTTACTAAATGCTTCTTTGAATCACTGAGATCCCTTGTCCAAAAAATGATAGAGAAAGAAGGAGCTGACTTCATCATGGTTAGGAAGCCCACTTCTTTCTTGATAAGAGCCATAAGAGACCAAGGAGACGAAGCTCAGGCCACTCTCCTTGAACATATACTGGATGAACTAGAAGTCTCCATCAAGAAGTATAAAGAACTCAAGAAGAAAGATGTAGACTCTTTAGTACAAGCTGAATTTGAGCGGCTGGCTCAAGCTGCTGATATGGAAAGGTTAACTCTTCAAAATCTGTTAGAAGCTCATTCAGCAAAATCAGCTAAATATAATTCTAAAATAGAATCAATTACTCTAGTGGCTGAAAGCAAAGGACGGCGACTTGCTGAGCTGAAGGCTGAAATTACTCGCCTTCAACAAGAGTTTGAAGAAGAAACTGTTAATCACCAACTGGTGATTGAACAATTTAATGCATTGATTGAGGAAAGGAATGAGTATGAGACCACTCATGGTGAAGAGATCACCCGCAGGACAGTAGATATGCCCATTTTTGATGAAGACAGCGGGATGGAGGAGGCAAGAAAGATAGTAGCGTCAACACACGAAGAAGAGCTGCAGACATTGAAGCAGCAAATTGACAATCTGATTGTCCCTCCTTCTTGATTTTGTATTTGGGTTTTGTTGCTGTAGCTGCATTTTTGTAATGTCTCATTTTTTGATATAAAGGACATTTTGTTGTGGCTCCATTATTTATTGCATATCTTATTCAGATATAAATAATAGATAGATATTTATTGACAACTTAATCGAAAATGACAAGTTGCTGATGTAGAAGATGAACGATGATGAATCGTCAATGTATATGAAAATGAGTGAACGGGAATACCGTCAAGTAACGATGAAAGAACGGGTAAATCGTCAAATGATGTTGAAATGAACGAATTAACCGTCAAATGATAATAAATGAACGGGTTAACCGTCACAATAGATGAACGGATGAACCGTCAGATATTAACGAACGGACGAACCGTCGGATGAGTGTAAATAAATGAACGGATGAACCGTCAGGTGTTTAATGAACGGACGAACTGTCGGATGAATGTGATAAATGAATGGATGAACCGTCAGGTATTAATGAACGGATGAACCGTCGGATGAATGTGATAAATGAACGGATGAACCGTCAGGTATTAATGAACGGATGAACCGTCGGATGAATGTAATGCTTCATTAATTGAAGAACTTCTGTCTATAAATATAGCAGAAATCTGATAGGAACGAACACTTCTACTCTTCAACATAAAAATGTTTTTCGGAGAAGCATCTAAGAAGGTTGATACTGTCTCGAAGGTTCAGAAGGGTATTGAAGAATGCCCTGCCGATCCAATTCAGCCGAAGGAGGCAGAAGCAGGCGAAGGTTCGTTTACACCCCAACCACCGCGGGACATTTTGGACTTCCTGCTCGAACCAGGAAAGACTAAAGAAGAAGAAGCAATAAGGATGGCCGCCTGCAAGTTTCTTGTAGGATCCAGCAAGGAGGTTCTCGGCTCTTTTGCTGACCGCATTTTTGAGAAGGATGGCAGTGGCCCTCGTCCCAATGTAGAAAAAGATGATAGTGACCTTTAATATGTACTATCATATAATAAAATTTAAATTTTATTCATGAACTTGATTCTGTCTGATAATTTACAAATATTTACATTTATACATAATACTTCTTTAAGAATTTGCCATTGATAGGCATCATAGCAACTCGACCATCAAGTTCTGAAAGTTGATAAGCTCCGTTTGAGAAGACTTTGCTCACAACATAGGGACCTTCCCATTTCGCATCGAATTTTCCTTTGCTCATATGAGTCATAGTCATAGGACGTCTGACCGTTAGAACAAGTTCTCCTTGCTGAAAGGCTCTGACCTTCATTTTACGATTAAATGTCTTTGAGATGCGGGCTTGGTATAACTCAATATGCTGTTGAGCCACTAACCGCTTTTCATCCAATGCTTCCAACTCTTGAAGTCGAAGAAGGTCATTATTTTCTGTGGTAAGCTCATTGGCAATAGCAATCCTTAAAGAAGGAATTTGTAACTCCAAAGGAAGGACAGCTTCACAGCCATATACCAAAGAGAAAGGTGTAAAGCCTGTGGGATTGCGGACTGTAGTTCGATAGGCCCAAAGACATTCGCCAAGTTTCTCGCTCCAATTCCGTTTGTTAGTGGATACAAACTTCTTAAGGAGCTTAATAATGGTTTTGTTAAAGGCTTCAGCTAAACCATTAGCGGCAGGATTGTACGCCGTCGAAGCAACATTGTTAATCCGATGATCATCGCAGAATCTAGTGAACTTCTGACTAATGAATTGAGGTCTATTGTCATGAATGATTCTGCGAGGTACACCGAATCTATAGATGACATGGTGTTTAACGAAATTGATGACACTGCTAGTCTTGACTTCAGCCAGAGGTATAGCTTCGGCCCACTTGGAGAAGTAATCGGTTATCGCCAATATGAACCGATGTCCTCTAGAAGAAGGAGAATTAATAGGACCTATGATGTCCATACCCCAAGCTTCAAAAGGCCATGAAGCAGCAGTCGGGTGTAAGAATTCCGAGGGTTGATGAATGAAGTCTGCATGGATTTGACAAGCACGATATTTCCTTGCATATTCAATGGCATCTGATACCATAGAGGGCCAATAATAACCCATACGTCTAATGCGATCATGTAATTTAGGACCAGGTTGATGTGCTCCACAGACGCCATCATGAGCTTCACGCAACACTTGTTTGGCTTCATCACCAGCTAAACAGCGTAGAAGAAGACCATCATAAGTTCGCCGATAGAGTGCTTTGGTGGTTTGATTGTAATAAAATCGTAGAAATCGACGTCGAACGCTTGTAGCCTCCTTAGGATCTTCAGGGAGTATGTCATGTAATACGAAATCGATAAAAGGAGTTCTCCAATCGTCATCAATAACTTCGACTTCAGCAAGATTGCTAAATTCAATATTATGATTGTTCTCAATACAGAACAGTTCTCGGTTAGAAATAACCACCACCTGATGCCTTTTGACAGGGATGGCTAAGACAGCTGCAAGATTGGCCAAAGCATCGGCTTCAGTATTGCAAGCTCGTCGAACATAGTCAATGAAGAAGGCTTTGAATGATGTAGCTATATTAATTGCCGCTTCATGATAAGGCACCAGGTCTTGATGACAGACTTCATAGGTTCCTCTAACCAGGTTCACAACCAGTTTAGAATCACCATAGACTTCCAGATATTCAACATTCAGTTGTTTAGCTAGCTGAAGGCCGACAAGTAAGGCATTGTACTCTGCCACATTGTTGGAGCAAGGTTCATCTAAAGAGTAGGCTCTTTGGATAGTTAATCCGTCTGGAGAAACGAAAACAACACCAATACCTGCCACTATAGCACCATTTGGTCCAATTCTTGATGCACCATCAAAGAATAGACGCCAGGTTGGAAACTCTTCGGAGATCATGTTGACTTCTAACGTCTCGTCAGGAATTTTGTCATAGAGTTTAGATGTTTCAGGCACAGGATGAGCTGCTAAGAAGTCCGCCAGCGCTTGACCTTTGACAGACTTTTGTGGAACATACACCATGTCATATTGAGCTAGCAGGATTGCCCATGTAGCCAACCGAGAATTAAGTGTACTTGGTTTCTTCATGAGTACCCGGAGAGGGTTAACTCGAGATATAACATGAATAGTTTGACCAATGATATAATGCCTCGTCTTTTGCACAGCAAACATGAGAGCCAAGCATTCTTTCTCGACAGGACTATAACGGTGTTCAGCACCAATCATAGTTCGGCTAAGATAGTAGATAGCTTGTTCATGGCCTTCTTTGTTCTTTTGGACAAGTAAGGCACCCAATGAATGGTCCATAGCACGGACATACATCAAGAATGGAATGCCAGAGATAGGTGGCACCAAAACTGGTGGGTTCATAAGATATTGTTTGATATCGTCGAATGCTCGTTGACATTCTTCAGTCCAAACAAAAGATACACCCTTCTTCATTAGTTGAGTGAATGGTCTACAGCGTCCAGACAAGTTCAAAATGAATCGCCTGATGTACGCAAGTCGGCCTTGGAATCCTCGTAGCTCTTTTAGGTTGCGTGAAGGACGCATCTCTTGGATGGCTTTGATCTTCTCGGGATCCACGTGTATACCCTTAGAGGTAATGACGAAGCTGAGAAATTTGCCACTAGAGACACCCAAGAATGACTTGGTGGGATTCATCTTGAGCTGATGTTGACGCATGAGATTAAATATTGTTCTCAAATCTTGGATATGATCTTCTTTTAGACGACTTTTAACAGCAATATCGTCCACGTAGCATTCGACTGTTTTACGAAGATGTTCTCTGAAAATGATACTCATAGCCCGTTGGTAGGTTGCACCCGCATTCTTGAGACCAAATGGCATCACTGTATAACAATAAATTCCTCGAGGAGTGCGGAAAGATGTATGCTTTTCATCTTCAGGATACATTTTGATCTGATTATACCCAAAAAATCCATCCATAAAAGATATCCTTTCGAACCCACAAGTATTGTCAATCATGACGCCTGTGATAGGAAGAGGAAATTCATCTTTTGGACATGCTTCATTGAGATCTCGAAAGTCGATGCAGACTCGAACTTTTCCAGTTTTCTTCAGAATTGGGACGACATTGGCTACCCAATCAGGATGCTGCTCTTCTCGAATAAAGCCACAAGCGATGAGCTTCTTGACTTCATCATCAATTGCGTCCATCATTTCAGGCTTAAATCGCCTTTGTTGCTGTTTGACTGGTTTAGCATTAGGAAGAATGTTCAGTTTGTGAGTAGCAATCTTAGGATCTAAACCTGGCATGTCTTCATAACTCCAGGCAAAGACGTCGATGTATTCTTTAATAAGAAGAATCAACTCTTGTTTGTCTGCTTCTGGAAGATTTTTGCTAATAAAGATTGGCCGAGGTGAATCTCTTTCTCCTACATCAATTTGAAGTAGTTGATCTTCAGTAGGAGGTTCACGTTGTTCAAATCGAAGTACCCATTGGTTATCCATATGTTGAGCCCAAGGATCTATTTCCGGACTTTCTTCAACATCTTCATCACAGCCTTCTGGTAGTTCAACAGAGACCATGTTAGAAGATACAATTATATGATGGACTTCACCAATGCTGGTATCGGAATTCCATGATCTGGAATCAGAAGAGTTAGAACGTTCTTCACTATCTGACTCAGAAGCTGCTGGGGATAACAGTGGAGGAGAAGTATATCCGAGACCTTTCTTGGTCCTGTCATAATACATTTGTGATTTTCCGTTTGGAACTGTTGTACGAATGGGAGTTCGTCTACCTTTACCATAGTTAAGGCCGCTCTTGAAATCGTAACCCATCTTTCGGAGGATGTCTTTTGATTGTTGACTATAACGATGGAACTGGAGACGTCCCGTATCGTTAACTTTGCTATCATCCGTATAGTTAATCTTTATTTCTGGTCTTTTATATAAAAATACTGAACTTTCACCTTTCTTTAAAGAAGGATGAATACGGTAAGAATCATCTGGATCTTCAAGCGAGACTTCTGTCTGAAGAGATTGTACGACTCCTAGTGTAATTGATTGAAAGCTATCTAACATATCCAAATAACTTTTAGTATAATAAATAACATCAATATACTGGAAAGTAGGTGCTTTTTCATTGATTTGTACATCAGTATTTACAACAGGACCTTTAACCTTAGCAGATTTGGTCAAATTGATTACAAGAGGGGGAGAAGAAGAACGTGGAGGAGGCTTGTTACGACGGAGGTCGATAACAAGTGGCTCAGAAGAGGTAAGCTCCCTTTTTTCCTTGTTGCGATTTAGATCAGCAACAAGTGGCTCAGAAGGAATGAGCTGCTTTTTGTCTTTGTTACGACGTAAGTCGATAACAAGTGGCTCAGAAGAGGTGAGCTCCCTTTGATTTTCATCAGCATCAACTGATTTCTTTTGAACTAGTAAGTGAATAACCAGTGGCTTGGAAGATTGAGGATGAGAAACTCGCCCCTTAACAGGTATGATAAGAGTGTCTTGAGGTACTGCTTTTTGATCTTCTTCAGTATCCATAGCCAATACTACCTTCATAAATTCATTCTTGTACATACGAGCATCGTTGCAATAAGCTTCAACACCCTTGAAAGGATAAAGGTCCGCAACTTCCTTATGAACTTGTCCATTGTCATCAACGTATTTAAAGCATTGATGAAGAGTTGATGGAACGACATTGTGTTCATGGAGGAATGGCCTTCCCAGGAGAGCATTGTAAGAACAACCATGATTGTCAATGATATAAAAGGTCACCTTTGTGCGAAGATTGCCTATTTGGAGTTTTAGACGGATCTTGCCCAAAGGTTCACTCTTTCCTTGATTAAATCCTAGAATAGTAGTGATCGTGGTTGAAAGACTATGCACTGGTATCTTCAATACATCTAGCATTGTCTTTGGCATAATACTAAGTGCAAACCCTGGATCTATCAGGTTACGATCAACCTTTATTGAATCTACATATCCTGTATAATAAAGAGGACGATCATGTCTATTATCTTCCATTAGCATATCATCCTGAGTGAAGGTAATATTTGGGATCAGTTCCAAGACACTATGACTGTGATGACAAGAGACTGATTCTGATTCTGGCTTCTTGAGAAGAGTTAAGCAAGTTTCAGCCTGCATCAGAGCTTCACTTAGAGTTTCTCGTGTCTCTTTGAAAAGACGCAAGAGTTCAAAGATTGACAGCCTGGCTGGTGTATTGGCTAATTGAGCCAATATATCAAAGTTGTAAGGCTTCTCAAACCCAGTAGGAGATGACTTCTTTAGAGGTTTGTCAAATCGAACTTGTTGCTTGCCTTTGTCAGCCGTTGTTGGCTTAGGAGGAATTGATACTACAACTGGTGAAGATGTAGAAGGGACCTCTTCAGCAGATGCGGGTTGTGCCGGAGTAGGTTCGGAAGAAGAAGCATGATCCCTTTGACCTTCAGAATGATCTTTCAAATAAGCTTTTCCTGATCTGGTGCCTAACAGAATCTCTTCGTCAACAATGGGATCAAAAGATACCATGTTGCAGATTTTGGTTTTGCCTTTAGAACGAGTTTTCTTCTTGGAAGATATCTCAAATTCTGGAGCAAGATCAGGATGGATCCACATAATTTCACCATTGTCAAGAGACAAGGGAATAAGACCTTCATTGGATGGAAGTGGAAGATTCTCAATCTCAAGGGTTGCTTTAGGAATCGGAATGACACCATGCTGTATTATCTGCGGAAGAAAATCTCCAAATTGGACTGAAACCATATTTGCCGTAACAGTCTTCTCATCTTGTTGCAAAGTGACTACACCTGCATTGACAAGCTCTTGAATCTTACCTTTGAGCACATAGCATGCTCGAGTAGGATGTCCAATGAATCGGTGATAGACACAATACTTGGGATGATCAGTTTTATTGACTTCATCAGGTTTCTTTGGATCAGGGAGTTGAATTTTATTGCTTTTGAGTAAACACTCAAAGATACTTGCAGTGTCATTTTCGTCAAAGGAATATTTCACCTTTGGACGAGGTTCCCTCGGTGGAGGTGCAGAAGGAGTAGGAGTAGATGTAGGTGGGGCTACATTGACAGCCAAAGATTCTTTATTTTTGTTCAAGTTAATGTTCAAAGTCTCTTTCGCTTTGCGATTGTTCTGGCGATTGCCACCACCTAAATTCTGATGCTCATCGTGATCAGGGTTAGACATTTGTACCCCCAATTGTTTGAACTTGTCGGCACTTACTTCAGCAGCTTTGGCGTTGACGATGAATGAGGGCCAATCTTGGAATTGGGTTGATCCCGTCCACATACTGATAATAGGCAAAAGATTTGCCTTACAAGTATCAATAGTGACAGCAGCTGGAGTCCCTGGAGACATTTTCAAAGCTTCACGGCGAAACCGTTCAATAAAGCTCTCAGCAGTTTCATTATATTTTTGTTTAATTTTGTTGAGAGCTGACATAGTCATATCATTAAATCCTTCATAGAACCGTTCCAGAAAGATTTGTTTAAGACCTGAAAAGGATATGATGCAACCATCGGGCAAACTTCTGTACCAGTCGTATGCTACGCCGGCTAAACAACCAACGAACACTCTGGTAAGAAGAGCGTCATTTGGCTGAAGTTGAACAGTCATTACCTCAAAATGATTGATTAATTGACTCGGGGAAGTACTGCCATCGAACAGAGAGATTGTAGGGATTTTATACTTTGGGGGAAACGGAATGTCCTTCCATTCAACCGGATAGGGCTGTTTAATCCCCAACCTTTGTAGATTGTCTTTCTCTTTAAATGCTTCAAATTGGGTTCGTAAGAGTTTGACAGCTTCATTGGCGTCTTCTGATGAAGAAGAAGGAGCAGGTTGAGTTGTAGTGGTAGGAGGAGGAACAGCGTTGTAAGCACTACCCCCAGCTCCTGAATAACTAGGCGTAGTTTGTACTTGCACTTGTACAGGAGGTATTTGAGGAGGCACTACCCCCAGCCCAGTATTGGCAGGTATTGAAGATGCTATGATCTCTGGACTAGTAATAGGTGCAGTTGGTGGTGTAACATGCTGTGCCACAATGATGGAATGCATACTAGCAACCATCTCAGCCATAGTTTTTAATTTGTCTTCGAGTGCAGCAATTCGTTGTTCCTGATTTGCGGAGGTTGAAGCATCTGGATCATCGGTGACAACATAAGCCGTCACTTCTCTCGGCACAGTAGAAGATACTGTTTGTTTAGAACTTTCACTGTATGCATCATAATCAGAAAACGAATCATCTCCTGACTGGGAAACAGGGAGATGACTTGAAGGATTTTGAGGAAGATTTCTTTGACCGATTGTATCTCGGCTTCGGAAACGGATATGTTGAAATACTCCTTCAGAAGATTCTTGAAGTAATTCCAAATACCGTTGGCTTGGCTTACGGAGTTTACCATGCTTAGAGCATCTTTTACCCCCAGTGTCTCGGAAAGTCATGTTAACAGAAGCATACAAAACTTTGTCTTCTTCTGACATAGGTTCAGATTTAGCAAAAGTTAAACGATCGAAGACAGATCGTTTTGTCGTTTGACAACAGCATTGGATGATGACTTTATGATTACAGTGATGATCAGATGGTTGAGATAGAGATATTGAGACATTATCCTGTTTTTGTCTTAGATGTTCTCGAAGATCTACAATAGGACGAGGAAAGTTCCGAGGGATCTGTTCTTTGATAACATTTGGAACATGATTCCGATTCTTCAAATGTTTAGTCCCTTGAGTATACAGGGAAGTACTCACTTCATTGGCATAAGTGTCGGGATTTCTGACTTTGGAGATTTGTTTCTGATGATGTTTAACCTTCGGCATTGGCTGTTTGCGTTTTACCGAAGTGGGTCGATTAAGATAAGTTCTGAGGTCAGCAAATTCACCCCCAGGAGTTTCTGTTTGAGACACTAACAGTTTTCTCTGTCTGGAACGACAAATTTGGAGAGTCGGGAGGTCCTGAAATTCTGCTATCGGAGTAGGCAGAATACCTCTTTGATTAGTACAAGTACTCTTGTTATAAAGGAAAGAAGAATCCTTGTTTGCTAGAGTTCTTGAATTGATTGGAGCCGAGACACATTGAGATGGATCTTCTTCAGTAAAGACTGAAGAAGACTGAGAAAAGACTAAAGGGCCTTTTCCTTTGTTTTGAGATGAAGGGTTAGCTAAAGAGCGTTTCCCTCTGTTATCTTCCAAGTCATGAGACAAGGAAGTTTAAGAAAAGACCAATAGACCTTTTCCTTTGCTTTGAAGAGAAGGAGGAATAGTCAAAGGACTACCCTCAGTGGATTGTGCAGGGGCAATAGGGTGTTTGGGAAGAGGAGTAGAATCTCTTCTTTTATTGTGAGAAGAAGGAAATTTAGCCAAAAGGCTGTTTTTCTTGGATTGCGCAGACTTGGTTTGCGCATAGGTGGAAGGTGTACTAGACATTTGTGCATTAGAAGCTTTGGTAGGAAGTGCATCAGGAGTTCTTGTCTTAAAGTGCTTGGGATGCACCTTAGTTATAAGAGTGCTATTTTGCGCAGGAAAAGCCACTGCCAATTGTGCCAGAGTCATAGGAGTCTTCTGTTTTGACAAGGCAGCATATGAAGTAGCCTGTACAATAGTTGCAACAGATTGCGCAGCCTTGACTGCAACAAATTGTGCAGCAGTTGCTGAGACAGACTGTGTAACAGTTGGCACAGCAGTTTGTGCAGCAGTCTGACTAGCAGATTGTGCAGCAATTGGTACAGCATCCTTGGTGGCAAAACTGCCAGATTGTGCAGACTTAGAGATCCAAACTGAGCGCACTTTGCTCTTAGCAGAAGTGGCTACAGTACGGGGAGTGGTTTTGGAGTTGAGCATCGCCTCGTAGGCTGTCTGGTTGACCTTAACAACCAGCGTCTTCTGCGTCTTCCCGATAGACGCTACGTCACATTGAGTTGCTACTTCCTCGTCGGAGGAGAAAGTGATCCCCAGCAGAGTCGCCATTTTGTTTGCAAAAACAAAAGTATAAAACTTTATTGATACAAACTGTAATAAAGATTACAATAATTCTGGGAAAATTACAACTATAGGAATCCAATCTTGATGACGATTGCTTTATCCCTTAGACGATGTGAACTGTGAAGACGAAGCCTTTGAAGTTGAAAACAACTCTGGAAACTGAAGGCAAAAGCCTCTGAAGTTGAAGACAAAAGTCTCGGAAGAATGCAGCAGCACTTTGGCAAGAACTCCTGAACTCTCTGATTTCTGATCTCTGATCTTGATCCCCTTGAAATGAAGACTTGAAACTCTATTTATAGAGTTCTGAAAATAACTAACTTTCAGTTATTTTGGACTGCACAAGCTAATTTGCGCAGCACTGGATTGCGCAAGCAGTTATTGGATCGTGGGCCAACTATCTGGGACACATGGCATCATTTGATTGAAATGCGCATGATCGTGCATAGACAGTTGCCACGTAATGAGCAATTGATGGAATGAATGCCACATGTAATTGGTCAGTTATATTGGTAGAATATGTAAAATGAACTGCGCAGAAATGGTTTGCGCAAACACGGATTGCGCATAAGTGGTTTGCGCAAACACGGATTGCGCTGCCACCTGTCAGCCGTCCTCGAGCACTGTGCGGCGTCAAAAACGAACAGCCTCCTCGTTATTCGTGTTGTCAGCTGTCAGGAAGATCTGATTTGATTCAGTCAATGATGACTTCTGCCACGTCAGCCTGCACAGTTAGGAACATGCGCAAACCAGCCTGCGCAAAGTGATGTCTGCGCAATCTGTTGTCTGCGCAACTCATCAAAATGATGAATATCTTGAATTTTTGACTTTGTTGATTGATGCAACTTGATTTTTTAGGACCTACAATTACTATAATCCAAATTCTAATACTAAAATCCAAACTGGTTTAAGCCCAATACCAGGGTCCAATTCCCCTATTGGGCTCAACCCAACTAATCAGTCAAAAATTATATACCATAAATTCCATACAAATATAGTATAAAAATTTCACAAATATATATTTTATAAATATAAATATCTTTATATTCTACTCAAATCTGGTAACAAAATAGCCTTAATAGTTTTATACTAAAATTATACATGTACACAAATTTATACCAATTAATGCCTATATACTGATATTTACAAAAATACTAATAATGTTTAAAACATCTTTTACTGTAAAGCCCAAAATAAAGACTTATTGAATATAATTAATATGTTCAGCCCAAGCATATATTTAATAAGATATGAATATTTGTTTTAAAGTCCTTATACATGGCATATACGTATGAAAGGTCATTTTTAAATAATCATCTATATAAATAGAATGTATTAACGTATTTGTATAAAATGTTTAAGGAAACTCATTTACAAATGAAACATATTTGCTTATAGACATAACCTTATCTACATAGCAATTAATATATATATATATATATATATATATATATATATATATATATATATATATATATATATATATATATATATATGTATGGAATATCCCTATTTTATGATATCTATATTTTTTAATAATATATATATATATATATATATATATATATATATATATATATATATATATATATATATATATATATATATATATATATATATATATATGTATGGAATATCCCTATTTTATGATATCTATATTTTTTAATAGTATATATACACCATATGTATATTTGAGTACCAACTATTAAAAAATATAGATATCATAAAATAGGGATATTCCATACATATATATATATATATATATATATATATATATATATATATATATATATATATATATATATATAAAGTATACCATTTATACTTGCATATGAGAGGACCCATAGAAATTACTCCAGTACACATAACGGAGAAGGAAAGGTAGGAGAAGAGGGCATATAGGTCATTATACCTATCTCCTAAGCTTCCAAACTGGTGGATGCAATGTTGCTCTTCTTTATATCCTTCACCATTATCTACAACACCATGCATACTCTATTGGTGGTGCCAACTTCGCTAACAACCCCCTTCATCACAAGAGCGGCTTGGCGCCTCTACTTCTGCTCGATTGGTGGACGCGCGGAGGAGCGCAACATCGTGCGAGTGAGTTCTCATGTCTCCTGCACGAGGGCCTATGGGGACTCGATGAGGTGGCATGTACGCCAAACTCGGAGGTGGCGGGCGTGAGTCTATTTAGCGCCTAGGTGGCGTGTAGTGGGTACATGCCACAATGCTTCGATCGACTGGAGCAGTATGCGCGACCCGAGAATCCGGACTCGACGGAGCCCAACTCTAGAGACCTTGACGCGGCACGGCCCTTCAAAGTCGAGATGGGCTTCGTCGATGGACGCGACCACAAGCTCGAGGAGGTCGTTGGGGTTGTGAGGGATGGAGGGAATGGAGTTGTCTGTTGAACGAAGTGGAGGATGGTCGAGAGTTTTCTTCCAAGAGAAGGTGAAGAAGGAGAAATGTGGAGAGGTGGAAATGGAGTTGCTAGAACATTGCTATGGTTGAGAAGAAAATGTAGTTAGGGTTTCTTCTTAGTACTCCTCATAATATATAGGAGTTTTGCCCGGTTTGGGTTGAGTTGATTATGAAGGAAAGTTTTGTGGGCACCTCCAGTGGGCTGGGATTGGGCTTGTTAGACTTTAAATAGGAAAGAATAATGGAGGTTGGCCTTTCGGCCCAGGTTGGGGGTAATTTGGGCAAGGATTTAAGGCTTCAATAATAGTTATATCGCCAGTCCTATGCTTATCACCAAATTAAAATTTATTAACTGATTAATTGTTTATCTAGAAAATCAATAAATTTCCTATTTAAAATACATTACTATTATTGACCAATATTATAAATAATATTAACACAAAAGAAAGCATTCATATTAATTCTATTTAGGGGAAATTTATTAGTGGAAATAAATAACAATCTTAATGGCTAGGTAAAACAAAATGTACATATTTAAACATACAAATTAATATAGGGAAGGGTCTCACAATAAGTATATTAAATTAAATTAGCAACTTAATGTTATCGACTACGTTCAAATATATATAAATTCAACTATCAAATAAGTTAGTTAAAGCGTCACATAAATCAATTAACATTGAATACCATAAATTCTAATTTAGTCAAAATCAATCCATAATAATTTTAAACAATACTATATTTTGTCAATAACATTTAAAATTACATTTAGCCAAATCTAAAACTAATAATACTTCTAAAATAAGACCTAATTTTACCAACTAATATTTTGAAACATATAACAATAATATTAAATTAAATAAACTTTTAAATAAAACTAATCTAATCAAATTTCCATAAATGATCCAAACTAATAATTGAAAGTATTAGTCCATATTATCAAGTCAATTAAGTCATGTAAATCCATATTTAAATGAAATAAACTATCAACATGATAACTTTAAAAATAATATTTAATATTATTCAAAATAATTTAAATAATATAAACATAATTAAATCAAATCAATAATTGATTATCACTATAAATAATAGTCGACGTCGCCAAATAACGTAGGTATATTTATAAGTCTAAAAACTAAATTTTAAAAATACTTTGGTAAAATCTTCTTATCATTTCAAAATACTTTATGATTTTCAAAAGCATTTTTGAACCCAAACTTTTGAAATATCAAAATTGATAACCAAAGACCTATTGAAAATTATGACGAAATTCAAAAATTTATTATTATTATTTTTTTTTGAAAATTCGGAAAGAGGAATTACAGCTGTCGAAGTATGAGTTCTTCTTGGAGCAAGTGGAGTTCTTGGGTCATGTTGTGACAAGATTTCAGCAGTTAAGTCTTGGCCCACACCGAGCTCAGTTGCCGAGATTCGAAGCTTTTTGGGTCTGACAGGCTACTACCGGAAGTTCGTTCAGGACTTTTTTCGGATTGCAGAGCCGATGACTAGACTCACCAAGAGGGACATGGAGTTCGTCTGGACCGAGGAGTGTCAAGCCATTTTTGATGAGTTGAAGAAGAGGTTGACCACAGTTCCTATCCTGACGTTGCCATCGGGGACATGTGGTTTCACTATCTACAGTGACGCATCTTGGAAGGGCTTGGGTTGCATTCTTCAGCAGCACGGAAAGGTGATTGCCTTTGCATCAAGGCAATTACATCTTCATGAGAAGAACTATCCTACCCATGATCTAGGATTCACAGCTGTTATTTTCACTCTCAAGCTGTGGAAGCACTACCTGTATGGAGAGCGAGTTGAGATCTTCACAGATCACAAGAGCTTAAAGTACATGTTCACTCAGAAGGAGTTGAGCATGAGGCAGAGACAGTGGCTTGAGCTGATGAAGGACTTCGATATCTCATTGCAATACCATCCAGGGAAGGCCAACATAGTTGCCGATGCCTTGAGCAGGTATCTGGTCGCTATGTATTTGACGACAGATTGTTATCTATTGGTAGATCTGGATAGTTTGGGTATCAAGGTGATCGTTCCGGGAATACAAATTCAGATGTAGGGCTTATAGATTCAGCCTGAGTTGATGGATAGAGTCAGATCAGCACAGTATGATGATGTGGCCCTGAGGAGCATCAGGGAGCAAGTGCAGGCATGGTTGCTAGATGATTTCTCTATCGCCAAAGATGGGTTACTGAGGCACGGTACTATACGGTACGTGCCTAGTGGAGAGCTTCAGGAGGAGGTTCTTCAGGAGGCACATCATTCTCAGTACTCTATGCATCCTGGTGCCAACAAGATATACAGAGACCTGAGAGAGCACGTATGGTGGTATGGCATGAAATGAGAGGTAGCTCAGTTTGTATCTCGATGCTTGGTGTGCCAGCAAGTGAAAGCCGAAAGACAGAGGCCCGGTGGTTTGCTTCAGCCACTACCCATTCTAGAGTGGAAGTGGGAGCACATCACTGTAGATTTTGTATCCGGACTTCCACGATCTTCGGGAGGTAAAGACGCGATTTGGGTCGTCATTGATAGTTTGACCAAATCGGCCTAGTTTTTACCTTTCAAAGTGGGATTTTCTATGGAGAAGCTGGCAGTGATGTACGTGCGACAGATAGTCAGATTACACAGAGTTCCAGTGAGCATAGTCTCGAATTGGGATAGTCGTTTTATTTCTCACTTCTGGAGGAGTTTGCAAGCTAGCTTGGGCACCCAACTCAAGTTCAGTATCGCATATCACCCCCAGACAGGCGGAAAGTCAGAGAGGACCATTCAGCCACTCGAGGATATGCTTTGCACTTGTGTGTTAGATCTCGGAGGTTCTTGGGAGGACCATCTCCACCTGGTAGAGTTTGCTTACAATAACAGCTATCAGGCCAGTATAGAGATGTCGCCATTTAAGGCTATATACGGACGGAGGTGTCACACTCCCTTGTCATGGGACGATATCGACGAGAGAGTATTGCTTGGCCCATAGATGGCAGTAGATGTAGCTGATCAGGGATAGACTTCGGGTGGCTCAAAATAGGCAGTGCTAATGGGTCGATAGCCACCGGAGACCGTTAGAGTTCGAGGTATAGTTTTAGTTTTTCTGTTTGTGCTTACTTGTGATTATTTGCTTTAGATTTTTGTGTTGAGTCTTATTTTGTGATTAGGTTGGTGATATGGTGTTCCTGAGGATTTCTCCGATACGAGCCACGATTCGCTTTGGCCGGAGCAGAAAGCTTAGTCCTCGATTCATCAGACCTTTCACCATACTTGAGAGGGTCGGTGTAGTGGCCTATCGGCTAGACTTGTCACCTACGCTCGAAGGAGTTCACAATGTGTTCCATGTGTCGCAGTTGAGACGGTATATGGCAGACCCTAGCCACGTATTGGAGCACTCCAAGATAGAGGTGGGGCCTACTCTCAACTATTCAGAGCAGCATGTGGAGATTCTGGATCGTCAGAAGAAGGTGCTCCGGAACCAGGTTATATGCTTGGTTCGTGTCGCATGGAGGCATCACTCTCAAGGTGAGTCTACATGGTAGAGGGAGGACGACATGCAGGAGCGATATCCTTATCTCTTCGAGCCTTGAGGTATTGTTCTCTTTGTTCTTGCTTGTATTCATGTGCTAGTTTTGTTTTTAATTTCAAGGACAAATTTTTTTAGGATGGTATATTTGTCACTACCACAATCCTAGATAGGGCTATTTAGTTAATTTATATTATTTATATTGCATGAGTAGTTATTTAATGATTGTTGTGAAGGTTTCATTTATTGTTGGTTTAGTCTACTTATTGAACTTTGACTTGTGGACCCATTTAGACTAGACATGACCACTTGAGCCTACATTCTAGGATGAACACATCTAGCCACATTTAAGTCATGTTAAGTCTAGTTTTGGAATAGAAATTAATCCAACACTTAGAGCACAACTAACCCTTCATTTAAGAGAGTGTTCAATGACAACTTGGGGAATAGAGTGGACATTTTACAAGGGGTTTTAGGGATTCATTTATGGTGGTCATAAAGAGGGTTTACTTCTTCTTCTTTATATTATTTTAAGCCTCCATAAACCCTAGAAAGATCCTCTTCAAGCCCCTTACATTTCTTTCATTCCCACCATCAAAACTTCTCCAAATTCTCTCAAAACCTTCCCAAATCTTCATCCTATAAGACTACAATCTTGGAGACCAAGGAGCTCGTGAGAAGAAGTCCAAAGGATAGAGATAATGTGTCAAACTTGACACAAGAGCATCCCCAGAAGGTTTCATTGGGAATCCATCTCCCAATAGGTAAATCCATGTCATTTTAGCATGGTTTGAGCTTCATTTTCATGCATGATACTTGTAGGAACACTCACAAGGACTAGGGATACCAATGGGGGGAATAGCAAGGCTCTAATCTTTATTTTGGTATATTTCATTTGGGTTTTTTGTGCCATCCTTGGAGAAATTCGAGGAGAGCCCACCAAGTGTTTGTCAAAATGACAAATAGGCTAATTTTGATTTTGTTCTCAGTTTTGTGCCCATGGTTGGCTTGGTTGTTCATTAGATAGGCATTTAAAGTGATTTCTAAGTTTACCTCACTAATGTATATATATATATATATATATATATATATATATATATATATATATATATATATATATATATATATATATATGTGTGTGTGTGTGTGTGTGTGTGTGTGTGTGTGTGTGTGTGTGTGTGTGTGTGTTATATGTTATATTATATATATATATATATATATATATATATATATATATATATATATATATATATATATATATATATATATATATATATATATTTATAAAACATGTGTATATATATATATAACATGTGTATATATATATATATATATATATATATATATATATATATATATATATATATATATATATATATATATATATACACATGTTATATATATATATACACATGTTTTATAAATATATATATATATATATATATATATATATATATATATATATATATATATATATATATATATATATATATATATATACACATGTTTTAATGTGTGTGTTGCTATAGGATATTAGTGTGCACTGTCAAGAGGGTTTGGAACATGTGTATATATATATATATAACATGTGTATATATATATATATATATATATATATATATATATATATATATATATATATATATATATAAAATATATATATATATATATATATATATATATATATATATATATATACACATGTTTTAATGTGTGTGTTGCTATAGGATATTAGTGTGCACTGTCAAGAGGGTTTGGAATTGTCATTGGACAGTGAGTGTGAGCACTGTCACTTGACAGTGTGCACTTTAGGTGGAGTTAGTGCAATTGGGCAGTGCATGTATCAGTGCATTGGTGTGACTGAGAAAGGGGATCTTGGGTTGGGTACAGCAGGCCAATTGGCCGTGTACAGAGCACTGCAGTTGGGGAATTAACCCCCATCATGAATGCTGCAGGCAGTGAGGCCGTGGGCCATACCAATTGAGAGTATGGCTCGGGATTTTCTACAGGCAGTGCAGTGGCAGCATGCCTTAGCATTGCTTTAGCAGCAGGGAATACCCCTAACTTTGGTTGGTCAGTGAGTAGGCCAATTGGCCTATTCTTATAGCTTGGGCATTTGCCTTAGGCATTTGGCCATAGGCCTTGAGCCTGTTAGTCCAATGATTACATCATATTTTTGAATATGGCTAATCAATTAAGTTTAACATAATGATGTCACTAATATTCATATACTCACTATCATGTTGCTACTTAAACTTAGAATTGTCCTAATTGTTCTATATCATATTGCTATGATTGTATCGTACTGCAACATATTGTTTTGCTCGTCTAACATGTATTTATAGACATGTAGTAAGCATGATAAAAAATGATCAAACCAGAACGTATGAAATATAGAATAATGATGGGCCAAATATGATGTCATACAAGAAGATTTCTCTAAACCACCTAGCGATCTATCCGGGGCCTCACATCGGGGTTTCCGCTGCCCGGTCAGCGAACAAGGGTCGAGGGGGCAGTACCCCCTGTGGAGGTACGGGGACGAAGCCTGTAACCTCCACTTTTCTAAATTGAGGGTAATTTTAAACTTTTATAAAATTGATTATTTAATAATAGGTTTAAATCATGTTATTGATTTATTGGTAAATTTTAATTATTTTAATATCATTAAATTAGTATTTTGTGATTTTATTCTTTAGCTGGTGTAACCTTAGAGCTGCTTAGCCTAGAGACTAACCATGACCATGGAGGCCTAACCCATGTGATTAGATTAGCTAATTACTACTTTTTAGGCTAAGGATATTTTGGTCATTTTGTGTCTTTTGAATTATTTAGGATTTTGATTAATTGGTGAATTTTAGATTATTTAAATAATATTTAAATTGATTTATTATGATTTTGGTTATTTTTCATATTTTAATATTTTAGGAATTTTTATATTTTAATATTGATTTTATGGGATTTGTTTAGTCGGATTTGAGTTTCGTTTCGTTCTGACTTGTGTTAGTGACCCGGGTAGCTTAGACTCTAGATGGAACCCCAAGATTAGTTAGTCATGGCCCACAAACCCCACAAATTAAGTTAGTAAGTTTAGACTAATTCCACTTGCTTAGAATGGTTAAATTAGAGACTTAAACTTGACCTTTTTGACCACAAAACTTGTCATGACTTAAGTTGACCCAAAGGAGACTTGTAGGGGCATCTTAGACATTTCATATAGGCCCATTAGGGCATGTGGCCAGCCACCTATAGGGAGAGAGGTGTCCCTCTCTTTTAATTCATACTTGCCTCTTTTTTTCCCCAAATTTGTTCTTTCCCAAACTTGAGAGCTTCCCTCTTGATTTTGATCTCCAAATCCCTCCATTCTTCTTCCAATCTTCCATCACTTCTTCTCATTCAACCAAGGAGGAGGTGCTAGCAAGGATTGGGAGCAAAAAGCAAGGAAGGGTGTCCATTTTGGAGGAGCTTTCATGTCGGAACCGTGTCCTTTGAGTGTATCATTGGGATCCCACTTCCAATAGGTATAACTATCTCTCTATTTTAATTTTCCTTGCATTTTAGTTAGATTCGAATCCATAGGATCCACCCCCATGCATGTATAACTATTAGATTTTAATTTGAGGCTCTTTGGAGTCCTCTTTAGGAAGTTTGAATAGGTTTGGTGTCCTACTTGTGAAGTTTCCAATATAGGACACCTCATGTGTTTGTGTTTATACAAATAGGCTATTTTGTGGTTTAATTTCAGTTTTAGGATGGTTAGAGAGTGGATTGATCTTAGTTAGGATAGTTAGAATGAGTTTTATTTGGATAGCTATGTTGGTATCCAAGTATCTTGGCCTACATTGTTTTTTTGTCCAAAACAACCCAAATTTGTCATAATTTTCATCTACGTTTTAGTAGTCAGAGCAACTTAGAAATGCCATAACTCCTAGCTCAAGACTTCGATTAGTCTCCCATTTTTTAAAAGAAGCGTACCGAAGTTAGCTTTCCAAATATATATATTAACAGGCCAAATTCGTTCTAAAACTTTCTGTAAAACTGTTTGAGTGTCAGCTGTCCGAAAGATGAACGCGTTTCGTTGTTTTCGTGATTCCGGGAGCTTCCGGACACAAAAATGCGATCCGTTTGAAGTTTCGAAAAGCTAACACAAAGATCTACAACATACTTTAATCCTAGAATTTAGTGAAGGCCTAATTGGTACAGTATTGATTTTAAATAGAAGAGTGACCATGCGACATAGATATTTTGTGTATCCTATGAGCCTCTGTAGTATGGATATCATGTGAATGTAGGTATCATAGGTCGTCAAAAATATGTATGATATAGTATATATATATATATATATATATATATATATATATATATATATATATATATATATATTATTGTTAGGTAATATATGTTAGTATAGTGTGTGTGTGTTTGAATGAGATAAGGATGTGTGTGGCTAGTAGAGAGAAGTAAGATTGATAGAGGATATGTGCTAGTATGTGTTTGATGTTGTATAGATAGTAGTGTAGTGTGCGTGTGTTTGTGTTATGATGGTGAAAGAGTTGGGAGGATCATGTCATCCTATTTGACTTGAGGCTAGTGTGGTTTGTTGAGTGATTTGTGTTTTGGTTGAGTGGTAGTGTGTTTATATATAGATGTGTGTGGGTGTGTTAGAAGAGAGGGGGTGGATTTAGTATATGTGTTTGTGTGTGTGTTAGTGTTGGAGTGGAAAAGAATTTAGATGTTGTATGTATGGATATGTTAGTATGTTAGTGGTTATGTTAGAATCTATATAGAGTTTAGAGGTATCTTAGAAGTTAGATAGTGATATCTTGTATAAGTTAGATAGTTAGTTGTGTTAGTCTATGTTATTGTTAGTTAGAGATAACATATGTTAGTTGGTTAGAGTTAGAGATGCATATATATACATATATGTTATGGTTAGATATTAGTTAGTGGATGTTAGTTGTGTTAGGTTTCTAAGTTAGAATAGATGGTTAGAAGTTATATGTTAGAGTTGGCTAGTATCTTGTATTAGAGATATAAGTTAGGATATAGAGTGATATCTTGAGATACCATAGTTGTATCTTAGCATATTTTGGGTATTTACCTATTATCTTAAGGTAATGTATTTACCTGCAAGGTAAATGAGGCTTACCTACCAGGTTAGTGGGGTAGTATTTTTAGTGGTAGAAAATAAGGTTGGTCATGTTATGTTATATGTCATGTTAAGTTATCTTGAGGGTAAGTGGTTGATGTTTTGAGTTAGTTTTGAGAGTTATTTTAAAAGTAGCATTCTAGATAGATGGAGGTTAGATAGATGTTGGATTTTGAGTGGTAGTGGTAGAGGTTTAAGATTAGTGGTGGTGTTGGTATCTTGGTATCTCAAGATACCAACATTACCTTAAGGTAATATTGAAGGTATTCGCCTAAACTAAGATATGTCATAAGATGGGTTTGATGTCCAAGATAGTGAGAGATGGTGGTTGGTAATGACTAGATAGGTTAGTGTCTAGCTACCCTAAGAAGCCTAGGTTAGTCTACCAAGGTTAGGATGGGTTGCCTAGGTATTGGGGTAAGGTATTGGAAAAACCTTATAAAGGGTAAAAGTAGGATTTTAGGATATAGTTTACGATGGGCTTTTGATTGTTAAGATGAGATTAGAAATAGGTTGTCTTGGAAGGTGATGGTTAGATAAGGGTAGTTTAGTCTAGTTTTGACCTCCGTTGACCAAGAGTTGACTTTTTGACCAAAGTCAACTACGAGTCAACACATTACCTAGAATTGGCCCAAAATCAAACCAGAGTTGACCAATTGACTGAAAGTCAACTGTTAGTCAACATTTGCCTAGTTTGACCTAGGGTTGACCTAGAGTTGACCAGAGTTGACTAGTTGATCCAAAAGTCAACTGTAAGTCAACCTTTGATCCAGATTGACCTAGTTTGACTTGGATTGACTTTCTATGACCTTGTTTGTTCTAGTTTGGCTTGGTATGACCTAGTATGACCTAGTTTAACCTGATGTGACCTAGGTTTTCCTAGTTTTGACTTAGACTTGTATATCATGACTAGATTAGCATTTCTTTCATTATTAAACCCTGTTTTGACTTATGGTATCTCATCTTTAGGTCTGTGATTACACTGAGCATCTGTTCACCTTATCATCTCAGGATCACAGACGAGTACATTTACTGAGAGTTTTTATTGTCTTGATATCTGCTATATCTGATTCAATTGTAGTGTCTTACTTGATTCCTAACACGATGGTTCACGGACTAGTATATGTCGGATCTTGTCTTCAGATGTTATTACTGGATTACATGCTATATTGGTACAATGACTAGACTTGTTACTTGTACTTGTATAGACATGGACTTGGGAGCGGGCTGTCCCCCTGATTTTGAATCTCGTATCATGACATATCATGTCCGGATCCATTATACTATTCGGGGATGGAGAGTTATTAGTGGTTGTGTGATCAAAATCCATACTTGTTCTTCTCACTTGTACTTGTTACTTGTTCATAGCTATACCCTCGTCTCACGATGGGTAAAGTCTGACCCTACTTGTTCATAGCTTTCTATGGTGGCCAGCCTGATCCTGCTCGGTTGTACACTTGTTCATAGTCGGTCAGATGGAAAGCCTGATCATATTTTCCAAGCCGATCACGTAACGTACTAATAATTCATGTCATATTTTATATTTATTTTATTACATCATATATCCTACTCAGTTCTACATTCAGTACTTTCCTTATCATGTTATGATATTCAGTTTTCACATGTTCTACATGATCTTATGCTATACTTTGATTGGAGGCTAGGTTCTGTTCAGGAGAAGGGTTACAACTCCGGTCCTTGTTTGGTTTATGGGTTGTAACTTGGCTTCTGAATAGCTCCCAAGCCATCCTATATTCTGTCTTCTATTTCATTATAATTGTTTCTTATAGAATTTGTCAATTCATATAAAACTGCTGTTAGTGTTTGTACTTGCTCATTTTTCTGACAGAATAACAGTTGATGTTATAGAGCGCATGTTAGCTGATTGCTCTACCTATTACGGGTATGGCCAGGATAGAGTTTGATGAGACATTATCCCTGGAGCCCATAGATGATTTAGCTCCTGTTTAGACTGTTAGATAGGTTTGCTTGGACTGCGATCCAACTAGTATTTTCAGACTGTAGTTTTTTATATTATATTTTGAGTTTCTGTTATGTGTTTATATCTCTGAGCTTGTGTTGGATCTTGAACTCCTTTTCAGTTTTTCTTTCTATCATATTTCCATTTCGTGCTATCTATCCTAGTTTGTCTTGTGATTGAGTTATGCCATATTATACCTCCGTACAGAGATGACAGATACCCTTATATTTTGTCTAGTTGTAGTATTTATATACGACCTATACAGCATTCTACCGTCGATTCTGTGGCGCAGGCTGGACGTACCCACGTGCTCGTGCCCCTACTTTGGGTACGGGTCATGACACATTTTTGTGGTGGCCCATACAGGTCAGAGTCGCAACTAGTGCAATTTCGTAGTGGTGCTCGACTTAGAGTGCTGCTACGAACCTGTTGTTAGGATATAGGATTAGGCAGTATAGAGAGTTACTCAATCACAGTTAGGACTACTTGAGAATATTCCTGGGACGACCCTTGAGAATCTCATTATAAACTATCTCGAAATTCGATTCCGACAGTTTCTGTCTACTTTTTTGTTTATCGTTGAATTTGATTCTTGGTATTCATTATTGACTTGATTTTCTACCAAGATAAGATTATGGGCTAGGTTAGCTTAGTCATGGAATCTAGAGTCTTCTACAGCCATATTAGCTGGTTTGGCGATGAGATAGAGTCTGATTTTGGATGTATTTCTCGGGTGTGGGAATTTAAAATTTTTGCAGCCAAGCTAGCGGCAATGCAAAAAAATTTAAATACCATAATTCTAAAGGTATGTACCTTAGTTGCGAACTCTATGGATTATCGCTGTTGTACTTACTGGCGTAACGATGATTCTGGTAACATGGTTCTGGATAAACAGGTATGATTATCAGATTTGAGAATAGATACCATATAGATGGTGCCCTAGTATGATGGAATGGAATATTAGTGTGGATGTTACTTGAGTATCATGGATTAGATAGAGGGAGCTCGGCCACTTGTAGCGCAGCACCGTGCCCCGCACCATCAGAGGGATATACCCTAGATGGACAGGACTTTACGCTGACAGTCGAGTAGACCGACGCCACGGGTGACGGGTTAGCAGGTCTGTCTTTCCTGTTCTTCTTTCCATCTTGTTGTGTGATTCCATTGGTACCTGTCAAGATGTTTTGTGCTGTAATATATAGTATAGTGACCCTAATCAAGACCGTGATATCACGACCAGTAGGACCACAATTTGCATGTTTTAGATATAGTTTTCTTAACCTTGATTGTTGGGGGTTTAACCTAGAAGGAGTACGACCATATTAATTTCGAGGACAAAATTTTCTAAGGAGGGTAGATTTATAACCACCACTTTTCTAAAATGAGGGTAATTTTGAACTTTTATAAAATTGATTATTTAATAATAGGTTTAAATCATGTTATTGATTTATTGGTAAATTTTAATTATTTTAATATTATTAAATTAGTGTTTTGTGATTTTATTCTTTAGCTCGTGTAACCTTAGAGCTGCTTAGCCTAGAGACTAACCATGACCATGGAGGCCTAACCCATGTGATTAGATTAGCTAATTACTACTTTTAGGCTAAAGATATTTTGGTCATTTTGTGACTTTGGAATTATTTAGGATTTTGATTAATTAGTGAATTTTAGATTATTTTAATAATATTTAAATTGATGTATTGTGATTTTGGTTATTTTTCATATTTTAATATTTTGGGAATTTTTATATTTTAATATTGATTTTACGGGATTTGTTTAGTCGGGTTTGAGTTTCGTTTCGTTTCGACTTGTGTTAGTGACCCGGGTAGCTTAGACTCTAGATGGAACTCGACGATTAGTTAGTCATGGTACACAAACCCCACTAATTAAGTTAGTAAGTTTAGACTAATCCCACTTGCTTAGAATGGTTAAATTAGAGACTTAAACTTGACCTTTTTGACCACAAAACTTGTCATGACTTAAGTTGACCCAAAGGAGACTTGTAGGGGCATCTTGGACATTTCACATAGGCCCATTAGGACATGTATGTCCAGCCACCTATAGGGGAAGAGGTGTCCCTCTCTTTTATTTCACACTTGCCTCTTTTTTCTCCAAATTTGTTCTTTCCCAAACTTGAGAGCTTCCCTCTTGATTTTGATCTCCAAATCCCTCCATTCTTCTTCCAATCATTCATCATTTCTTCTCATTCAACCAAGGAGGAGGTGCTAGCAAGGATTGGAAGCAAGGAGCAAGGAAGGTTGTCCATTTTGGAGGAGCTTTCGTGCCGGAACCGTGTCCTTTGAGTGTATCATTGGGATCCCACTTCCAATAGGTATAACTATCTCTCTATTTCAATTTTTCTTGCATTTTAGCTAGATTCGAATCCATAGGATCCACCTCCATGCATGTATAACCATTAGATTTTAATTTGAGGCTCTTTGGAGTCATCTTTAGGAAGTTTGAATATGTTTGGTGTCCTACTTGTGGATTTTCCAATATAGGATACCCCATGTATTTATGTTTATGCAAATAGGCTATTTTGTGGTTTAATTTCAGTTTTAGGATGGTTAGAGAGTGGATTCATCTTAGTTAGGATAGTTAGAATGAGTTTTATTTGGATAGCTATGTTTGGTATCCAAGTATCTTGGCCTACATTGTTTCTTTTGTCTAAAATAACCCAAATTTGTCATAATTTTCATCCACATTTTTAGTAGCCAGAGCAACTTAGAAATACCATAACTCCTAGCTCAAGACTCCGATTGATCTTCCGTTTTTTCTAAAAGAAGCGTATCGAAGTTAGTTTTCCAAATATATATATCAATAGGCCAAATTCGTTCCAAAACTTTCTGTAAAACTGTTTGAGTGTCAGCTGTCCGAAAGATGAATGCGTTTCGGTGTTTTCGTGATTCCGGGAGCTTTCGGACATAAAAATACGATCCGTTTAAAGTTTCGAAAAGCTAACACGAAGATCTACAGCTTACTTTAATCCTAGAATTTAGTGAAGGCCCAATTGGGACAGTATTGGTTTTAAGTAGAAGAGTGAGTATACGACATAGATATTTTGTGTATCCTATGAGCCTATGTAGTATGGATTTCATGTGAATATAGGTATCATAGGTTGTCAAGAATATGCATGTATGATATAGTACATATATATATATATATATATATATATATATATATATATATATATATTTTATATATATATATATATATATATATATATATATATATATATATATTATTCTTAGGTAATATATGTTAGTATAGTGTGTGTGTGTTTGAATGAGATAAGGATGTGTGTGGTTAGTAGAGAGAAGTAAGATTGATAGAGGATATGTGCTAGTATGTGTTTGATGTTGTATAGATGGTAATGTAATGTGTGTGTGTGTCTGTTTGTGTTGTGAAGGTAAAAGAGTTGGGAGGATCATGTCATTCTATTTGACTTGAGGCTAGTGTGGTTTGTTGAGTGATTTGTGTTTTGGTTGAGTGGTAGTGTGTTTGTATATAGATGTGTGTGGGTGTGTCAGAAGAGAGGGGGTGGATTTGGTATATGTGTTTGTGTGTGTGTTAGTGTTGGAGTGGAGAGGGATTTAGATGTTTTATGTATGGATATGTTAGTATGTTAGTGGTTATGTTAGAATCTATGTAGAGGTTAGAGGTATCTTAGAAGTTAGATAGTGATATCTTGTATAAGTTTGATAGTTAGTTGTGTTAGTCTATATTATTGTTAGTTAGAGATGGCATATGTTAGTTGGTTAGAGTTAGAGATGTATATATATACATATATGTTATGGTTAGATATTAGTTAGTGGATGTTAGTTGTGTTAGGTTTCTAAGTTAGAATAGATGGTTAGAAGTTATATGTTAGAGTTGGTTAGTATCTTGTATTAGAGATATAAGTTAGGATATAGAGTGATATCTTGAGATACCATAGTGGTAACTTAGAATATTTTGGGTATTTACCTATTACCTTAAGGTAATGTATTTACATGCAAGGTAAAGGGGACTTACCTACAAGGTTAGTGGGGTAGTATTTCTAGTGGTAGAAAATAAGGTTGGTCATGTTATGTTATCTTGAGGGTAAGTGGTAGATGTTTTGAGTTGGTTTTGAGAGTTATTTTAAAAGTAGCATTCTAGATAGATGGAGGTTAGATAGATGTTGGTTTTTGAGTGGTAGTGGTAGAGGTTTAAGATTAGTGGTGGTGTTGGTATCTTGATATCTCAAGATACCAAGATTACCTTAAGGTAATGTTGAAGGTATTTGCCTAAACTAAGATATATCATAAGATGGGTTTGATGTCCAAGATAGTGAGAGATGGTGGTTGGTAATGACTAGATAGGTTAGTGTTTAGCTACCCTAAGAAGCCTAGGTTAGTCTACCAAGGTTATGATGGGTTGCCTAGGTATTGGGGCAAGGTATTGGGAATACCTTATAAAGGGTAAAAGTATAATTTTGGGATAAAGTTTAAGATGGGGTTTTGATTGTTAAGATGGGCTTAGAAATAGGTTGTCTTGGTAGGTAATGGTTAGATAAGGGTAGTTTAGTCTAGTTTTGACCCCCGTTGACCAAGAGTTGACTTTTTGACCAAAGTCAACTACGAGTCAATACTTTACCTAGAATTGACCCAAAACCAAACCAGAGTTAACCAGTTGACTGAAAGTCAACTGTTAGTTAACTTTTGCCTAGTTTGACCTAGGGTTGACCTAGAGTTGACCAGAGTTGACCATTTGATTCAAAAGTCAACTGTAAGTCAACCTTTGACCTAGTTTAACTTGGATTGACTTTCTATGACCTTGTTTATTCTAGTTTGGCTCAGTATGACCTAGTATGATCTAGTTTAGTCTGATGTAACCTAGTTTAACCTAGTTTTGACTTAGACTTGCATATCATGACTAGATTAGCTTTTCTTTCATTATTAAATCCTGTTTTGACTTATGGTATCTCATCTTTAGGTCTGTGATTACTCTGAGCATATGTTCACCTTATCATCTCAGGATCACAGGCAAGCACATTCACTGATAGTTTTCATTGTCTTGATATCTGCTATATCTAATTCAGTTGTAGTATATGTCGGGTCCTGTCATGAGATGTTGTTCCTGGATTACTGGCTATATTGGTACATGACTAGACTTGTTACTTGTAGTTATATAGACATTGGTACATGACTAGACTTGTTACTTGTACTTGTTACTTGCATAGACTTGTACTATTCGGGGCTGGCCCCCTGTTTTTGAGTCCCGTATCATGACGTGTCATGTCCGGATCCATTATACTATTTGGGGATGGAAAGTTATTAGTTGTTGTGTGATCAAAATTCCTGCTTGTACTTCACACTTGTACTTGTTACTTGTTCATAGCTATACCCTCGCCTCACGACGGGTAAAGCCTGACCCTACTTGTTTATAGCTTTCCATGGTGGCCGGCCTGATCCTGCTCGGTTGTACACTTGTTCATAGCCGGTCAGATGGAAAGCCTGATCATATTTTCTAAGCCAATCACATAACACACTAATAATTCATGACACATTTTATATTTATTTTATTACATCATATATCCTACTCAGTTCAACATTCAGTACTTTCCTTACCATGTTATGATATTCAGTTTTCATATGTTCTACATGACCTTATGCTATACTTTGTTTGGAGGCTAGGTTCTATTCTGGAGAAGGGTTACAACCCCGGTCCTTGTTTGGTTTACGGGTTGTAAATTGGCTTCTGAATAGCTCCCAAGCCATACTATTTTCTGTCTTGTATTTCATTATAATTGTTTCTTATAGAATTTGTTAATTCATATGGAACTGCTGTTAGTATTTGTACTTGCTCATTTTCTTGACAGGATAACCGTTGATGTTTATAGAGCGCATGTTAGCTGATTTCTCTACCTTTTACGGGTATGGCCAGGATAGAGTTTGATGAGACATTATCCCTCAGGCCCATAGATAATTTAGCCCTTGTTTAGACTGTTAGATAGGTTTGTCTGGACTGCGATCCAGCTAGTATTTTTTGACTGTAGTTTTTATATTATATTTTGAGTTTCTTTTATGTGTTTATATCTCTGAGCTTGTGTTGGATCTTGAACTCCTTTCCAGTTTTCTTTTCTATCATATTTCTATTTCGTGTTATCTATCCTAGTTTGTCTTATGATTAAGTTATGCCATATTATACCTCCGTATGGAGATGACAGGTACCCTTATATTTTGTCTAGTTGTAGTATTTATAGACGACCTATACAGCGTTCTACCGCCGATTCTGCGACGTAGGCTGGACGTACCAACGTGCTCGTGCCCCTACTTTGGGTGCGGGTCGTGACAAAGCCCCCGAAAGGTATTCAGATTTCCAGATATGTTTATCTTTGGACGACTGTTGTCAAAGAAAAAGACGTCTTCAAGTCTGCTCAAATATCAGAAGAAAGTTGTCATTATAGGGCTCTTAGTTTTCCTATCTTGTACTCAGTCTGTAATCTTCAATTTATTGAGTCTAGAAACATGTGCGTTGAGTCGCACTGAGTCATCTCAACCCTAAACTTACTTCTCCAAGCTCCACCATATAAAATAAGACAATCCCTAAACCAAACCAAACCAAACCATTCTAATCCACATAAAATTCTGACACAAGGGAATAAGAATTCGGGCCGAACTCTGCCCCCTAATTTTTAGGAAGCTAATTTTTAGGAACACCATGATCCAAGCTGTCCAACATTCAAATTTTTAAATATTTAGGACAGAATTCTGGCCTAATTCTGCCTCCCCAAACTAGTATAAATAGGGCTTGATTTCTCTCATTTCAAATCAGATCTCTCACTCTCAATCTTCTACACTTTATACATTCTAAGCCTTACTCTTCCAATCTACTAGCCATAAAACTTCCTAAGTCCCAAGGTGCTCTAGTGCGATTCAGCTAGAAGTTCTATGCAATAGTTGAAAAAAAGTCACTTGGACAATTCCAAGTTTTGCCTCTGCGAAGTTGTAAGAAGTTGGCGTGCTCTTCTGAGTAAAGGCACGTGTGTGTACCCTATTTCACAAATAGTGGATTTCAATCCTGAACGAGAGTTCTCAGGCCGGGACTAGTCCTTCACGAAGAAAACTAGGTTAAATCATTGTGTTCGCATATGCTCTTCTGATCTCTCTTAATTTTTGCATTACTACTCTAATTATATATTCTCTTGATAGTTGCTTTCTGGACTTGGTATAGAGTTGAATTTTTAATTAGTATCTTGCTCATGATTATTTATGAAAGTTCTTTTAAGGATCACATGATTTTGTGTTTTATCTTGCTTTTTAATTTTATCTCCTTAATTAGTGCACACTTTCCAGTCTATTTCTTTATATTTCACTATGGTGCACTATGAAAGCTTTAAAAAAATTGTGTCTCTTACTATCTTTAGCTCTTTATTAGCTTATTGATCTTAATATTCTTTCTTTGCTCATTCCTTGGACATATGTTTCTTTTTGAATTATTGTTGTCTAATGATATTTTTGACGCACATAAGAATATATGTAATTGATATATCATATTTCTTATGTCTTTAGCTACTATGGATTGAACTTTTGCTTTGAGATTTTCCATTTCTAGAGAATACACTTTCATAATGGCTATAATTTTGCATTCTATAGATCAATCTATTACTTCATTATCTTGGGTTAATCTCAATACTTAGCAAAGAGATTTGTTCTATTGTGTTTTCATGAACATCTCTTTTGTTCTTTACTTGATGATAGTCTAATTCATTTATTTGCTATCTTATACTCTTATCCTTGCTTAATAAAGAGTATATAATTCATTTTGACCATTTAAAATGTATTATCCTTATTATGAACTCTATGCTTAAGCATGTATCTTTAGTGTTAGTGACATAAGATTTAATGAGCACATTTATTTTGTTAATGGCCTACCTCATTAATCTTAATCAGTTATGTAGCTTTCTTATTTGCGATGTATTGTTAAGCTACATAATTATTGTTCACTTTCACTCATCTAGCTATCTTCTTGAATTTTAATCTATATGTGATATGCTAGTTTACAAAAACAAGATTTATGAATTTTCTTGATGAGATTTGTATTCTATTTTAGATACATATATTTGGTCTCTAATATTAGTTTGGCAAATTTTTTATTTAATCTTGTTTCCATTGAGGTTTGTGATTCATCATTTTAACTTCCTTCCATACTAGTCATTGGTAAGCATCTCTTAAATTTCTCTCATCTTTGAGTCGTAATTTTATCGTATTATCATATTACATCTCTTTAGATTAAATCTGTAATAATTTAAATAAGATTGACTCTTTCCCTATATTTTCCATCGATTTGTAAAATTTTATTATAGATATGGATTTGGGATTTTCTCTTGATGAGATTCGTTGGACCATGTTTACTTTTATTGATAAATGATCCTAATGGTTGAGTAGTCCTAAATTATCTAATTATGTGGTTATCAAGTTAATTTATTATTCTACTTTGACTACTCATGGATTATCACATATGCTCTTTGCTATTTGAACTTCATTGGTCTTTTGCTATTTGAACTTCATTGGTCTTCCATTTAGTATTAGCAAGGTTGGATTATTATCCGTTGATGGGTACATATGTGGTCAAACATACATAGTCCATACAAAGCAATAAATTGGTTGATAATTTTTTAATTAGATAATCATGGAGATGATATTTAAGTTTTATTTTTTTTGTATTTTTGAGCTATATTTTGACTTTCATCATGATTGATTTAATTGACTTTATTCCTTTTTATGATGACATTTTTTCTTAAAAGGTAACATACGTTGATCTATCATATTTAAATATGAGATTTTTCTATATAGGTTAGTGTATGCCATTTTTTGATTGCATGTGCTAAAATAGAATATTCTCATCTTTAGTAGCTATTAAGTTGATATCTCTTCTTAACTAAAGATGACATTATTCATTTTATGACGATTTTATAGCCTTATATGAATTAAGCAAGGGAAAGAAATCTATAGTCAATTTACCCCTAGATCTTGCAGTTCTCTATTTTCTGCTATAAGTGCTTTGGAACTAGATACGCATATTTTAAGGGGGAGCAAATAAATTGGTTCAATTCATTTATACCCATTAATCTGTCATATACCTAGTTCATCATGGACCCTATTCTCTTCAATTTCATATCTCATTGAGGTCATGATATTTTTTATTTTGAAGGATTATGAGAGTGTATACAATTATCTTTATTATTTTATCTCTCTCTTATACGGGTTAAATAGGTCATCTTGTTAATATTAACTTTTGTATCTTAACTTGATGACTATTGTGCTTTCATTGATTTGACTTTTCTAGTAAGCTTAATTGATTTGGCTTTTTGAGGACTTACTCAAAACTCATGATTTGTATCAACATTAGTACTACTTTAAGGGGGAGCATTCAAGTCGACTGAATTTCTCATTCTTAAGTATTTTTTTCTCCTTTACCTTCATGTTTATCTAAAGGGTATTCATATAGCATGATAAGGTAATTGAGTTCATATGCATGAATTTTGGATAAGTAAATAGATTTACAAATAATGAGATCATTTTATATCAATTGCTCCATTTTACGTTGATCATTCCTTTATTTTGTTCCACTATTTATCAGTGGACAATTGTGACTATCATAGTTTCATTGATCAATGTTTCAAGTTTAAATATTCAATTGATATCAAGTTTATATTTTCAATATCTAAATTGGTATCTTTCTTCTTTGATATCTATTATCTATCTAATCCCCATGGCTTTTGACTGAAATCCTTTATTTCATAATTCTCTTCCAAAACTAGAGTAATATTTCATATCATATTATGTTTTGGATTTCTTTATTTGATTTCGTTTTGGTAAACTATCTACTGATTATTATCAAACTCTTTTAGTTTTACCAACTATTTTGTGTTTTGACAAGCTCTTTTCTATTTGGTACTCTACATTTGGTATGTAGTTTATATACTTATCTTTACACACTTCTCCCATTGTTCTTCATTTAGTATATCTTGATCATGATTATCTATGCCTTCCTCATGCTCAATGTAGTTCTTGTATGTTTCAACAAGACAGCAAGTTTCTTCTACTGGATTATCAAAACTGCTAGTTTTCTCTATTCAAAGTTTGGTTATGGTTATGTTGTGTGCTTGCTCTCTTCACTTTGTCTATCTTTTATCCTTTTATGGAGAGCTATGCATTATTTTGCTAAATAACAAAGGGGAAGAAAAATGGTAGCATACTATGTGATATTTGATGCGATATTATATATGAATTATTTTGTGCTTGGATAAGAACTTTGTATCAGGACGAAAACGTAAATATCCATTTGTGGGAGAGCTTATTTTTTTTGATCATGTCAAAGGGGGAGAAATAAGTTTAAGTTAGCACACAATCTTCTAGTAATATGTGTTTATTAGTGATACATACATCTATCGTATATATCGTATCTGTCTTAAACTTAACCGATTTGTCATAATCAAAAAGAGGGAGATTGTTAGCCCAATGATTACATCGTATTTTTGAATACGGGTAATCAATTAAGTTTAACATAATGATGTCACTAATATTAATATACTCACAATCATATTGCTACTTAAACTTAGCATTGTCCTAATTGTTCTATATCATATTGCTATGTTTGTATCAAACTGCAACATATTATTTTGCTCGTCTAACATGTATTTGTAGACATGCAGCAAGCATGATCAGACATGATCAAACCAGGACATATACAATGGAGAATTAATGATGGGCTAAAGACGGTGTCATACAAGAAGATTTTTCGGAACCGTCTAGTGACCTATCCGGGGCCTCGCATCGGGGGTTCCGCTGACGGTCAACGAACAAGGGTCGAGGGGGCAGTGCCCCCCCCCCCCGTGGGGGTTCGTGGACGAAGCCTCCGAAAGGTATTCAGATTTCTAGATCTGTTTATCTTTGGACGACTGTTGTCAAGAAAAAAGGCATCTTCAGGTCTGCTCAAATATTAGAAGAAATACGTCATTAAAGGGCTCTTGGTTTTCCTATATTGTACTCTGTCTGTAATCTTCAATTTATTGAGTCTAGGAACATGTACGTTAAGTCTCACTGAGTCATCTCAACCCTAGACTTACTTCTCCAAGCTCCTAAAACATAAGACAATCCCTAAACCAAACCAAAACATTCTAGCCTACATAAACATTCTAACCCAAGGGAATGATTATTCGGGCTGAACTCTGCCCCCTAATTTTTAGGAAGCTAATTTTTAGGAACACCATGATCCAAGCTGTCCAACGTTCAAATTTTTGGATATTTGGGACAGAATTCTGGCCGAATTTTGCCTCCCCAGACTAGTATAAATAGGGTTTGATTTCTTTCATTTCAAATCAGATCTCTCACTCTCAATCTTCTATGCCTTATATATTCTAAGCCTTACTCTTCCAATCTACTAGCCACAAAACTTCCTAAGCCCAAAGGTGCTCAAGTGCGATTTATTTAGAAGTTATGTGCAAGAGTTGAAAAGAATTCACTTGGACAATTCCAAGTTTTACCTCTGCGAAGTTGTAAGAAGTTGGCGTGCTCTTCTGAGTAAAGGCACGTGTGTGTACCTTATTTCACAAATAGTGGATTTCAATCCTGAGTGAGAGTTCTCAGGCCTGGACTAGTCCTCCACGAGGGAAACCAGCGTAAATCGTTGTGTTTACGTATGCTCTTCTGATCTCTCTTAATTTCCGCATTACTACTCTGATTATATATTCTCTTGATAGTTGCTTTCTGGACTTGGTATAGAGTTGAATTTTTAATTGGTTATTATTGACACAAACTTTATTTACCTCCCTCTAGAGTTGCCTACACGTTACTTCAGAGCCAATACCCAAGTGTATTAGTCTATGTTTCAGAAGGGATTAGAGAGGCTACTATCGAGTATCAGTAAGTGTATCACTGAGATACAGTGCTTGTATCAATGATTGTATCACTGAGATACAATGCTTGTATCAGTGAGTGAGTGAGGGAGGTTTTAGGTGAGATTGGGTATCTAAGTGCTTCAAATGTCTGTGAACTAGTGTTAAGTGTGTTTTGTTTCCTAGAGAGTGTTAGTGAGTGTCCATGTATTAGGTTAGTGTAACAGCTGAGTGTATCATGAAGTGTCTTAATATATCAGTGTGTGCACTATTTCGATTACCAAATATTGGTGCTTTGTGAATGTGAGTAGTGAGATGTAATGTGGAGTGCTATTAGTGAATGTATTACTATCAGTGAGGTTTAGAGTATCGGTGTTGAGTGGAGGGTGTGTGTGCACTGGCTCTGCAGAGCCTGTGCAGTTAGCAGGTAGTGCAAAGCACTGCACTATAGTAGGAGTTTGACACTGGCCATACCAGGCTAGTGAGGAGGGATTTGACCCCCAAGCAGCAGCAGCTGCTATTTTGGCAGGCAAAGGCATTGCACATTGCATTAGCAGCTGCAGGGCATTGCAGCAGCAACATGCTTACTTGGCCATTGCAGGCTGCATTGCAGGCTGCATTGCAGCAGCAGCAGGGGATCCTGCCCCTGTTCGGCAGTGTTGGCCAGAGAACACTTGGCCAATTAGCCACTGTCCATGTCATGATGTGAGTATATGTATGTGAGGTTGGAAGCTAGTATAAGTAATGAGACTTACCTATAAGAGAGGGAAATATATATATATATATATATATATATATATATATATATATATATATATATATATATATATATATATATATATATATATATATAAAAGATAATGATTTACCTACTCTATATTACCTACTCTAACTAAGGTAATGATTTACCTACTCTAACTATATTACCTACACTAAAAAAAATATATATATAAGATATTACCTACTCTAACTAAGGTAATGATTTACCTATCTAACTAAGGTAATAGCCTTACCTATATTTAGGTATAACTTAGAGTAGATGACCTAATAGATAATGGGTAATATTGTACCTATCTAAGTTAGAGTAGAGAGTTATCTAAGTAAATACCTTAAAGTGGGTAAATATGGAATGTAGGTAAGTAACTAATATAGGTGATACACACACACATTATATATATATATATATATATATATATATATATATATATATATATATATATATATATATATATATATATATATAACTAGGTAGTAATGACTTGAATTGGGTTAGCCTAACCTAGATAAATAAATAAATAAATAAATAAATAAATCAGTAAAATAAATAAATAATATAACTAGTTAGGTAATGACTTGAATTGGGTTAACCTAACCTAGATAGACTTGGTTAGACCAGGGTTGACCAGTTGACCAAAAGTCAACTTTGAGTCAAGATTGACCTAGAATTTACCTAGATTACATATCACACACTAGAAAACCATGCTAAGCACTAATTATCACCATTTAACATATGAATATCTCATATATAGGTCTTGTGACTCCACTTTGAGCTTCGATTCACATTGACTGCTCAGGACCGCACGCGAGTACATTCTCTGATAGTTTTCATTGCTTTGATACTTTCTATATCTATTCTGTTATAGTATTTTACTTGATTCTCGACACGAGGATACACGAGCTAGTATACATTGGATCCCTCATGAGATATTATTCTCGGTTAACCTGGTATATGGGTACTTGTTCGATATTATTTTTTGTACTTGTATAGACAATGATTTGGGAGTAGGCTACCCCCTGCTTCTAGAATCCTGTGTCATGACATGTCATGGTTGGATCCATTATACTATTCGGGTGATTGGGGATTTATTAGAATTTATGTGATCAATACCCCACTTGTTTACTCTCTTATGCATAGCTCACCCTCGCCACACGTAGGGTATAGCCTGACCTTATACTACTTGTGCATAGCTTTCCATTGTGGTCGGCCTGATCCACTATACTCGTACTTGTGCATAGCCGATCAAATGGACCGCCTGATCTAGACCCAAGCCGGTCACATAACACTGTAATATCTCAAGGCACCGTTTATGCCTTATATTATACTCAGATTGCCTGTATTACTTTACATTCAAGTTTTACTGTATATTTCTCATACCATGACATGATTATCAGTTATCTTGTACTTCTTACTTCCAATTTTGATATTCTATCATGTACTCCATTTTAACTATTTATTATAGCATTTGTCAATTTAATGGAACTGTTGTTGGCGTCTGTACTTCGCTCCAATCCTGACTGGATTTTATTTTTTAGAGGATTTAGAGGTTGATTGCACGACCTACTATGGGTCTGGGATAGATGGTGTCACTGATCAGGACTTGCCTGTGGAGCCGGTGCTCATAGAGGATGCACCTCCAGTAGTGACTTAGTTTAGCTAGGTCTTGCTGGATTTGTTTCCAGATTGATATATTTGGGTTTGTATTATTATTTTGGATCGTACTATGTCTTAGACTTCTAAACTTGTTTGGTTGTGACTCTGCTACTATTTCAGACTCTATCTGTTTCATCTTTTATCATCTGTAGAATAGAAATAATGAGATGATTATTATTGATGAGAGACTACATATATATAGGAGAGGCTAGCCTCCTCTCCTATTATTCTAAGCAATGTGGGAGTAAAGCCCATTAACTAATAACTCTAATATAATACTTAACATCATCCCTCAAGCTGGAGCATAGATGTCAATCATGTCCAGCTTGTTACATAAAAATTGAACCTGAGGACCCAGAAGAGGCTTTGTGAAGATATCAGCTATCTAGTCGCTGGTCCTCACATGTTGAAACTTTATCACTCCCTTTGTATATTCATCGCGAACAAAATGAATGTCAATTTCAATATGCTTCGTCCATTTATGAAATACTGGGTTGGTGGCTATGCGAATAGCAGATTGGTTATCACACCATATATCTGCCACTTGAGACCCTGCGTCTTCTCTCAGTTCTTGTAGGAAATGCTTCATATATAATATCTCTGGCGTGCCATGAGCAATAGCTCGATATTTTGCTTTTGAGCTTGAGCGTGCTATCACACTTTGTTTCTTGCTCTTCCATGACACTAGATTTCCGCCAATAAATACTGAGTAGCCAGATGTAGACCATCTATCTGTCAGGCTTGCTCCCTAGTCAACATCAGTAAAATACTCAATGCGAGTGTATCCATTATTCTCCATTCGAATTTCTTTTCCTGGATTCTTTACTAGATAACACAGAATCCTGAGAACTGCCTGCCAGTGTGGAATTCTTGGAGAAGCCATAAATCTACTTGCAACACTGTAAAAGAAATATCCGGACGCGTCATAACTGTAAAGTATTTGAGTTTTCCAACTACTCGACAATACTGATCTGGATTAGTCATCAGGACCCCTTCGTCTGGAAGTAACTTCGCCCCTGGATCCATAAGTGAGGTTGCTCCCTTTGCTTGCATCATGCCTGCATCATTTAGTATGTCCAGCACATACTTTCTTTGAGACATTACAATGTCCTGTTTATCCTGTGTGACCTCACTGCCCAAGAAATAGTTCAAGGTTCCCATATCCTTTGTTTGAAATTGTTCTTCAAGAAACTTCTTGAGACTTGAAATACCCTGGCTGTCATCTTCCGTGATTATAATATCATCAACGTAGATACCAAGTAGTATTCTTCCAGCAGATGTGTGTCGATAGAAGATTGAATGGTCATTCTTTGATTGACACATGCCAAATTGAGTAACAACATGTGTAAATCGACCAAACCATGCACAAGGTAATTGTTTCAGATCATAGAGGGCCTTCCTCAGATGACACACTTTACCCTCCCTTGCAACGAACCCAAGAGGTTGCATCACATATAGCTCTTCATCAAGATCCCCGTGGAGAAAAGCATTCTTTATATCCAGCTGAAGTAACAGCCAGTCATATCGTATGGCCAAGGCCATGAGGACACGAATGGATGTCATTTTGGCCACATGAGAGAATGTCTCAAAGTAATCCTCACCATAGGTTTGAGAGTATCCTTTGGCCACCAGACGAGCCTTTAGTCGATCAAGAGTGCCATCTAGTTTTACCTTAATCGTGAACACCCATTTGCAGCCGACTGCCTGTTTACCAGTAGGTAAGTCGACTAAGTGCCAAGTATGATTTTCCTGGAGAGATTTCATCTCCTCGTTCATAGCAGCACGCCAACCAGGATGTCGGAGACCCTCCATAGCGGTCTTGGGGATCTGAATCCCATCAATAGTAGCCACCAGAGACAGAGTGTGACTGGTAAGTCCTTTGTAGCTGTCAACATACAAGGGATTATCACGACAGGCACGATAAGGACGTTCTGGAGGTGGACCACCAGAGCTGCTGGCAAAACTGGTGGAGCTGCTGGTGGAACAAATAGAGGCAATTCATTGGAGCCATAGCTGCTGGTAGAACCAGATGAGGATGATTCTGTGGACGATGTCGACAATGGATGAATCGGTGTATGTGGACCATCTGCCTGGGAGACTGGCTAGGTAAGGGAGGGCACCCGTACGGGAAGCTGTTGTGTTTGAGGAGAAAATAACAAAAATCCACTTCTGGATAGGCCAGAGTAGTCGGAGCCGTTGATTGTGGAAATGGTAAAAATTCTGTTTCTACAAAGGTAACATTCCGAGTGAAAAATATCGCTTTAAGACGTGGGAGAAACACCGATACCCTTTCTGATATTTAGGATACCCAAGAAAAATATATTGTATTGCCTTAGGATCTAATTTAGAAAGGGTTGGTCGGGTATCCCGAATATAGCATAAGCAGCCAAAGATGCGGAGAGGCAGAGGAAATGGTTATCGTCCAGGAAAAAGCCTAAAAAAGGGAGAGCTACCATTAAAAACAGACGATGGCATGCGATTAATAAGATAACAAGCAGTAAGAAGCGCATCTGACCAAAATCGCTTGGGAGCATGTGCTTAAAATATAAGAGGTTTAGTAGATGATGCCATTGAGGGCCAGATGTTTATCGAGATTACGAGATAAATACTCACGGCTATTGTCACTCTGAAAATTTTTGATTGGAAGACCAAATTGTGTTTTTATTTCAGCATAAAAGTTGCACCAGATGTTAAATAATTCAGAGTGATTTTTTATCAAATAAACAAAAGTGACACGTGAGTAATCATCGACAAAAGTAACAAAGTACTTAAAACCCATTATAGAGTCAATCGGACAAGGTCCTCATATATCAGAATGCACCAACTCAAAAGGAGCGGAAGCAATTTTATTTGGACTCACTGGATAAGGAACCCGAAGATGCTTAGCTAAACTACATGGCTCACAATGAAAAAAAAAGAGAATATCTAAAGATGGGTACATTTTTTGGAGAACTTGGGACGATGGATGGCCTAACCGACAATATAACTCGACAAGATCGAGTTTCATGCTGGCACAGACAACAGAAGGAGTTACGTCAAACATGTACATGCCTCCAGTGACATGCCCCTTACTGATAGTCTTTCCAGTTTTTAGGTCCTGAAAAACACAACCATCAGGAAAAAATGTTACCAAGCAATGTAGTTCACGAGTAATTTGTATAATAGAAATTAAACTAAACGGGTTCCCAGGAGTAAGAAGTACATAATTGAGTGACAGTCTGAAAGATTAGCACATCCACGGCCTCGGACTGTCAGGGAACCGCCATTGGCAACAGTAATGCCAGAAGCACGACATATAGGTACATAATCATGTATCATACCTACATCACCAGTCATAAGAGAGGATGCACCAGAGTAAATTACCCATTGCTTGGGTTTCTCTATGCACGCGACTGAGTATCCGGCTGTGGAACCAGACGTGGATGCTTCACCCCGACATTGAGCCTGGAAATCAAAGAACTCTGTATATGAGTCCGAAGTCATCTGAATAGATCGAACCCCATCATCTGGGGCATCAGTGGTGATATTAGCAGTAGGTGATTTAGTGCATTGCCAATAGATATGGCCAAGCTGACCATAATTAAAGTATGTGCGCGATCTTCCTCCATCACGATCGCCATTACCCCGTCCTCTATCACGACCAGCAATACGGCCACCCCGTCGGCCACCACGACCACTATGAAATCCCGAACGAGCAGCCCCGAGAGCAGAACGATCAGCAGGAGTATCACCCGGAGTAGTCTTAACGACTTTGGCAGCCCGAAGGACACGATATTATGCTTCTAACAGGGACGGTACATCAGATCCAGCAATAATCTGAGAACGAGCAGAGTCTGCATCAGGACGAAGAGATGCGAGATAAGCTATGACATGAAGCTGCTCACGTTGATCCCGTGCATCATTGATATCCGATGTAAGGGGTAATACGCGGTCGATCTCATCCGTCATAGCCTTAAAGGCCCGGAAATGGTCTTTATGTGATTTGTCTCCTTGATTTGCTCGGTATACACCAATGACCGAGTCATACGTACGAGACAAATCGCGTTTACCATCAAAAGCTGCCGCCAACATTTTCTATAACTCCTTCACGGAGTCCGTATTTTGAACCATATCTTCCACCGATGGTTCCATGGAATTCATCAACTGTGTAAACAATCGACTGTCATCTGTCTCCCATTGCTCAAAGATGGGATCATCGTCTGTTGGAGGATTGTCAGTCAGATGTTTGGACAACCGCATTCCTCGAAGTATCTTCTCAACCTTATTTCTCCATGTCGAGTAGCCCTCTGGCCCTTTCAACAGTCGATTGACAATTTGAATGGAGGAAATCGTCGTGCTAGTGCCCGCTAGTGTGTTTCTGACATTAGTATCTATGGCACTGTTATTCGTCGTAGAGTCTGTCATTTATCAGAGATTCGATTGTCGATATGTTCTTTCTATTTGATAAACACAGAAACTCTGCCAATATGCTAAAACCGGAGCCAGAACCGACACACGCACATAAAAAGCAGATAGTGTGGATCATAAGCCAGAACAGAGAGATAACCCATGGTAACATCTGATAGATCCTGGTATGAAGATCATGGAAAGAAACAAAGATTTATGCACAACAAATCATATGTGTGCACTTTGTTAAATTTTAGTATTGATGGACAGAGGTTCCAACAAATATTTCCTCTTTGAGAATCCCAACAATGATTTTTTTTAGAAACTAAACTAGGGTTTGGAGGGAGTGGGTGGCGGCTGATAGAAGGAGAGGGTTAGAGTTAGGGTTAGGGATTGGAGGCATCAGGGGGGAGGGCTGACAGGGGGCCGGAGGGGAGGGCGGGAAGCAGGTCGTGGAGGGGGAGGTGCGGCAGCAGCAGCAGGTCAGGGGGGACAGCAGGTCGTGGAGGGGAAAGGTACGACAGCAGCAGCAGGTCATGGAGAGGGGAGGTACGGCAGAAGTAGCAAGTCGGGGGGGCAACAGGTCGTGGAGGGGGGAAGGTGCGGTAGCAGCAGCAGGTCGGGGGGATCAGGCAACAGGTCATGGAAGGGGGGCAGCATGTCTGGAAAGAGGGGTTGCAACAGCGAAAAGGGGGGCAGCAGCAGCTGCATGGGGGGGTTGACGGCTAGTTTTTTGTTGTTGTGGAGTTAGGGTTTTGACTCTGATACCATGAAGAATAGAAATAATGAGATGATTATTATTGATGAGAGACTACATATATATAGAAGAGGCTAGCCTCCTTTGTCACGACCCGCAGTCGCTTTTCGGACGCGAGTGCGTGAGCAAGCCAGCTATGTATCAAGTAGACTCCAGCCCGACTCGAATACGTATAAGCTGTCAAGAGCATGGTATCATGTCTAATATGGTAATCTAAACTATATCTCAATCCACAAGATGTATATAAATCAAGAATGAACAAGTATGGTTCATGGTCTGCATCCCACTAGCATATTGTCCGATTAGACTCCAAGAATAATATGAGTCTATGAAACTAGGCTAGCAAGCAGGATATATCATAAGTGCACGAGAAGATATAAAGCAATATCACTAGCAAAATACCTGAATCATCCAGATGTAATCAACTACCACATGCTCAGCTAACTAACTCCGTGCAACCAGCTACCTGAAGAGATCATCAGGTCCTCAGAGGACTAGCAAGATACATAAAATATGCCTACTAATATAACAGTAAATAACATGTATGGAAGATAAGGACGGTGCAAGAAGGACATCTAAGACACGACAAGTCATATCAAAATGTAATACTAGACTTGGCTATCAATCAAACGATTAACCCATATAGCTTGTAGTATAATGTAAGATACTCCCAATCTATAGTAGGTTTCGACTGTAGGACAATGCAAGATATTCCCAGTCGAGAATAGCCAATTCTAGTATGATCTCCTCTCCTAAAGGAATACAAGGTCAAGTAGACTCCTCTAAATCGTAGTACAATGCAAGATACTCCCAATCTATAGTATGTCACAAGTCAAGTCAATCAATCAATATCAAGATCAAAGAATCGGCTATAGGTCGTAGTACAATATAAGATACTCCCAAACTATAGTATGTGTCAACTGTAGTACAATGCAAGATACTCCTAGTCAAGAATGGTCAAGCCAAGAACATGGTGTAGAACTGACGACTCTATCACAAGACACGATAACATAAAGAAGACCAATAGACAAGCAATATTTAATATCCTATACGTGCACGTAAATCTAGAAACAAGTAAAATAGTCAATGACAAACCAATCACAATATGAGAATTAGGTAACCATATGGAAGAATTACAATAGAAAGAAACAATATAAATACTTCATATGTTCGACACGGTATACTTGTCTGGTAGTAGCATGAAGAACCAACCATATAACGTCAACTGATAAGCCATAAAGTCCAATTCTCACAACTGTCTTCGAAAGCTGAAATAGACATTGCCAACATTCTCAGAATGGTCAAATTAGCTAGCATTGCATGTCCTTAAGTCCAATTCTGGATACAGGGGCAAAACTGTAATTTTAGATCAAAATGATGTTCGTCGTTGGACCCGCTTTGTACCAAAAAGTGTGCCAAATTCTATGGTCTATAAAGCCGTCAAACTATATGTTTATGGGTCAAATTTTTCGATACGAATCCAACCGTATGTCCAAAGTTGGATTCCGGCAGGCCGTGCACAAAATCGTCCGTTGAGTTAGATCGTAGGGCCCACAAAACGGTGATCCGATCAACTATCTCATAATTGGACCAAACTTGGCATACAGGACCATAAAAATGATACGGTCCTGTTGGCGCAAGTTTCGTCTCGATTTGACTAACGTCCACAAAGTAATTAAGAAATTCACAAAGAGGTCGATACGGTGAATTTCGACGGATACGTATCAAATTCGTTGCGCACATGCAACCAATTTGAATTCCGTCAAAGCCCACACGTCCGTGAAGTCGATATGCACCTTTCGATACTTTCAATTCGTGACAACGTCGCCCAGTTTGACGGAACGTAAGTCGTATCGGGAGGTTTTTTTTATTTTCTATTGTTTTAAAAAACAGTTTTTTGGTCAATTTGGGTTGCCAATTTCTTAGTGCTTAGTCGATCAAATCGACTTCTGCAAGATTCGTTACGAAGCCCTATAGGTTTGCTGCAATTGTATTTGATTGGTTTTTGAAATCTCTTAATGGTTTGTTCACAATCTTCCTTCCAATTATGGGTTGGGACTGTCTTATATGGTCTATTTTCGATCAGTTATTTTATCGACTTCGTATCAATTTTATGGACTGGTGGGTTCTCCATATCGGAACATAAAAGCTAGCGCTTCTAGATGGTCATATGGGCTCTCTACACTATTTTACGGAATTAAATTTTGTGGAACGATGAGGACGAAATCCTTACCTGAAGTTGGGCTTGCGGCTGCCGCTGCTGCTGTGTCCTGCTGCCTATGGCCGCTGTTTGGCTGCGCTGCCATGGCCATGGCCGGCGACTGGTAGCTGCACCGTGACGGGGTGGTGCGCCTAGGTGACAAGGAAGTCGTGGGGGTGTTGGCTAGGATCGGGGTTAGGGTTTTTTTTCGAGTTTGCGTGGAGTCCTCATCTCCGTTAGTTCTCTCTTTTCCTTTATATAGTCGGGCCTTGGTTGGGTGGTTTTAAAAGGGCTCGGCCAAGGTGGGTTTTAGGTTAGCTGGGCTGGGATTCTTTGATTTGTTTTATTATTTCTTTTTATTTGTTTTTTTTTCTTTTCTAAATATTTTTTTCCTTTAGTTATATATATATATATATATATATATATATATATATATATATATATATATATATATATATATATATATTTATATATATATATATAACTATATATATATAACTATAACTATATATATATATATATATATATATATATATATACATATATATATATATATATATATATATATATATATATATATATATATAGTTATATAGTTATATATATATAGTTATATATATATATATATTATATATATATATATAAATATATATAAATATATATATATATATATATATATATATAAATATATATATATATATATATATATATATATATATATATATATATATATATATATATATATATATATATATATATATATATATATATATAGTTATATATATATATATATATATATATATATATATATATATATATATATATATATATATATATATATATATATATATTTCTTTTCAATAGCTATATATATATAAAACTATATATATGCACACACATTTATATACCTATATAATCCAAAGAGTACAAAATAGGTATACACAACCTTAAGATAGGTACCAATACTATTATACAATATTCTAAAGGTTGTAATATACATATTCAATAATTTGTGTTACTAAAAATATTATAATAAAACACAATTTAAATTTAATAGCAATAATATATAATAATCCTTACAAAATAATTCATTAACCATACAATCGTATATATAAGTATGTCTCTACATGGACGTCTTGGGAAGCACTACCTGTCCATATGGGTTTGAGTTTGGCTCGGGTCAAGTCCGGTCTAAATCGATACAACTGGGTTCCCTAAAAGTCAATAAACTTAATAATAATTAATTAAATCATTTATAGGAGTCAAGTCATAATTTGGCCTGGTTTTCCTAGTTAGGACACACTTAGGGCTGGGTCTTCCCTGGCATGGCTAATACACTAGTCAAGGCACACGACCATGCTATCCGTGACATGATTCCCAGTCATCTTGTACTCCAAATCTTAACTATGACTAAAGCATCATATCGTACTAACTATTTAATTAAAATATTTATAAATTCCAAAAATTCCCATTTATTTCAAATAAATAAAATAAAATATTTTCAAATACCAGGAAAAGGGGTTACATCCTCTCCTATTATTCTAAGCAACGTGGGACTAAAGCCCATTAACTAACAGTCTAATATAACACTTAACATCATCTATCAAATTATCGTGCTTGTCTTCTTTTAGATTCATGTGATTGAGTTATATTTCATATATCATATTCCTCCGTGTGGAGATGACAAGTTTATATTCATTGTTAGATGTTAGATGTTGTAGATGACCTATACAGCATTCTACCGTCAACACTGCAGCATAGGCTGGACGTACCCACGTGCTCGTTCCCCTAAACCAGGTGCGGTCGTGACAATTTTCATGTGCAGATAGCGTGCGACATCCCCTACAATAAGAAGCATGGACACGATCGTTTGAATCAGTCCGTTAGTTTGATGGAGCATGAAGTGCTCGAATGGCTAAGTCAAATGAGTTGGCTGTGTAACAAGCTAAAGAATCAAGCCGCATCAGCTTGACGAAACGATAAGGCGTATCGGCTTAAGGTAGGCAGGATTAGACCCTTCTCCACTACTCCTTCATGCCTAATAAAATATAACTTCTATGCATGATATTCTCGAGGAGTCCATGGGCATGGCTCAAATGTGTAAAAGTCTTAGTGCGTGTTGAACATTAAGATAGAATATTGAACATTGAATAATTGAGGTGACTTGCATCAAGTGCACGGGTCGCGGTAGGACATTGATGGTAGAATGTTGAAAGGTAATATTGAGATGTGCATCAAGTGCACGACTCAAAGAACATTGAACACTAGGCCTAGAACATTGAATATGGCGTTGAGCGTGCATCTGTGCACGAAAACTATGCAAATAACTTAGCAACGAAATAGAAAAGGTATGACGCAATACCATGGAACCTGTCGTAACATTGAAAGATATACTTCGTGCATCGAAGTATGCAGTTGTGGCACAGATACCACGGAACTGCCATTGTACAAATGACTTGCAAATGGAACGCATTATGTAGTATAAAGGTATTCAGACCTACGTCATTGGGGCATCATATATTAATATGGATGTGTTGGGGCATAGTGCCATGGAACTTAAGATCGATGGATGATAACTCGAGTTGGTATAGTTTATGTCCTGGACATGAGAAGGTGCTTGTGATTTTGATGGCTTCTTAACTTTTACGCGTATTGCATGGCCAATGGACTTGGATAACTCGTGCACGAGTTTTGGTATCCATCGAACGAGTTACGACCAGGACAACGAGACCGTTCGGCCTAGGAGGGGAATGAAATGGGTTATTGCGGGACCGCCATAGAGGCTTGCTACCTGGGCTAGTTGGGCACATCACAATGTTCAAACCTTCGGGGGGGCTTACTACCCGTCCGCGCAAACGGCCGTACATCTGGGTGATACGAATAGTCCATTATGGCTTAGAATGCCAATGACCTTCATACAGATGGGACATGTGGGCTGAGATTATAATTGGGTGCAGGGATAGATCCTGGCACCCTTATGATTTGTGAAATTGTCGGTTGCTGGCTTGAAGTTTGGACAATACGAGGATGTGCACAATCACTATGTTTATCAATATTATGTGGCTGACAGTGTTTGTTGTAGGGATACGATACTTGATACATTTATATTTGTAACTCCTCTTTCCGAAATTTCCAAAATTTTATATTATTTTATTTATTTATTGTATTTTCCTTTAAATCATGTTTTGGAATAGGTTCTCTTCGAGACGTATAAACGACATTTTACTTTTATCTCAAAACTAGTAATTCGATTTTAATAAAAATATTTATTTTTGAATTCATTATTTATTTATTTATTTGGTAATTTGGGCTTTCAAATATTTATTTCGAAGAAGGTTTTAGAAATTATAATAAACTTTACCAATAAAAAGAATTGCTAATAAAGATTTTGTGTTATTGCAAAATATAGCTTACATTATTTTATGGCACTAAATATTATGTTAAGTGATTATATTTTTAAATTCTAGTTATTATATTAATCAATTGTCTTTAAATAATATTTCTGGCTTTATCAAAATATATCCTGATAGTACACAATACTATTCAAATTAGTTTGATAATACTAAATATTAAGTTTAAAATTGTTTGAGTAATCAATTATGATTAGGATTATATTAATCTTTTTTTTAATTCTCTTTTAATTTAAATTAAGAGATTAAGATTGGATTAAACTAGCTTTAAATAGTATATTGTTTTTAAATAAAAGGATGGGTTATCCTAGAATTCCTAATCCTCACTCAATCTAATCTTTAAACACATAGAATAATAGATTCCCCTCTTTCCTTCTTGTGTATATCCTTCATGTATATATGAAGCAAACCGTAAGCATATATTTTCTCCTATCATGATCTCCTAACCGATTTCCTTTGATAAATATATATAGGACCCCATTCAGCTAAGCCTTTCTCCTTACCCCTTTGTATACGAACTAACTCCCAATTTCTCCATCAAACTCAATACAACCATGAGAACTCGCCATCACCACCACGAAGTTCCCCACCACCTACACGCCTCGTCGAAGTCGGTCACGTGCCTCCAACCATGGTGCTAGCACTGTCCGTACCACCCCACCAAGCACCTGCGGCTGCGGCATCCGTCGCGAACAGCACCTGAATACCCCGCTCCATCATCATACATCATCTCCACCGCCACCACAATAGACAACAACACAACCAACACATGTGATCGTGTCCGGACCCGTGTGTCCGTGTCCATCCAATATTACTCTATTGTATTACATATTACAAACCCATAATCAGCACCGTGCCGTCCCCGTCCCGTTCGCCACCACCACCAAAGGCCAACGATACAACACCAAGACTCACCTGAGCCCTGATCTCCTCCGGCACCATCTCCGGGATGCACCCGCCCCGGCGACCGTAGCCCACCAGCGACCTTGATCCCGACGTCGACTCCATGGAATACCCCTGCATCTAGCAGTGCCCACCGCCGCATAGAATGCCTCCTTCTCTTCGACGCTGCGGCCGTGCCCTCGTTGTCTTCCGATCCGCACCGTTCCAACCATCCCCGTGCCCGGTCAAGCGTCCCCGCGGTGACGAACCCGAACGTCGCCCCACAGGGGCAAACTCTGCTATCCCTAGCCGATGACACCGAGCTGCCCGGATCTAGCACCGTACCTCGCCGGCGTTCGAGCCCGTCCCCACTCCGATACGAGCCGTTCATCATATCGAGTGCACGCCACGCCTCGGAGAAGACCCGACGCCCACTGGCCAACCTCCAGCGCCGCCTGGACACGAGCGCCGCGACGCCATGGCGAGCCCGCCTCCCACACTTTGGTGGTTTGTCCCCTCTGCCGCGCGGTGGCCGCGTCGCCTCCGCCATCGCAGACCGGTGGTGCCGCATCTCTATGGGGACAGCGGGTTGCCGCCCGACGAGCCTGGGAAAACCCCGATGAACTCTCAATCCCTCTTTCCTCTCTCTCTCTCTTTATTCCAATTTTCCTTTTATATCTATTTAAAGGAATGGAAATATAAGTGATGAGCTTTTCGTTACTACCAGCATTGAATGCTGCTGAGTAGTGAGGGTTGCTTTTCATTGCTTGCTTTACTTTTAACTTATAAACAAAATATCAGTACCTAAAATTATATATTAGGCTTTATATATATAACTACTAGGTTTTGGATTAAATTATATCAGTATTATTAGTCACTAATTGGGCCTTGAGGCTTTTATTTTAGTTTTGTAATATTAGTTGAGCTTAAGTGATGGGCTGGGCTTTGATAGCTTGCAGTTAAAGTAGGTCTCTTTCTAGAAAATAATTTCTATTTACAGATATACAAGTATTGAGGTTTGTTATATTTATATATGTATTTAAGATAATTTTTAGTTTTATATATTGGACTCTATGGAAGTTATTATAATTTTTTTTATATAAAAATTATAGACATGTTTGAGGATTGATTATATATTGAGCCTAAGTTTAAGTATTTAAATAGAGGATTGACATTTTGTGTATATGTTGTATTAACAAACCTTGTATTGTTACACTTATTATAGTACCTTTTTACACCGTTTAAATATAGTAACTTTTTCCCAAAACAGTTATATATAATATAGCATTTCTATCTACCTTTCAAATATAAGAGTTGCGCTAATAAGTATTTTGTGAAATAATTATCAATGTTTCCAAAAATATATATTTTAACAAATAAGGGTTTGGCCTAAAAGGAGTTTCCATATTTTATTACATTTTAGTATAGATTCAAATATGATACTCTTCTAATAGATTTATGAACATATGTTACCATAATAAGGTTTTGCCTAAGATGATTTAAACGTATCTACCTAAATTATTTTTATTCTAATTAGTTATAAATATTTTCTTAATATATATATATATATATATATATATATATATATATATATATATATATATATATATATATATATATATGTATGTATGTATGTATTTTCTGATTAGATTTCTTTCCTAGATTTGATCGCCCTTAATCGTGACTAGTCATATGTTGTTATTACTTGCGATTCTGACTATTTCATATCGACCCTAGGCTAATCGGATTGTCCCGGACCCAATGGCATGGTCTGTCTCATCGTTAGCGATCGTCTTGCATAGTTATGACATCTGCGACCATTCTGAGCCCAACAGGATTATTGGTTTCACCAGCAAAGGACCTCAGGTAAGTGCACTCTCTGGCTGCTTTCAATTCTGATAGTTTTGTTCAGTACGTATCATACATATGCTCTCCTGCTTGTTGACACGCTGTACACACGAGATGGTATCATGGATCCTTGCTCATTATATTCTTGTTTTATCTTGCTTTCGTGTTTCACTACTTTTTGGGTCCATGTGTACTAATTAGGAGAGAAAATATCTTAGTAGACATGTGAACTATCCTTTCTATCCCTCGTGTCTTTCGTGGAGAATAGCAGTCGCACATTTCACGTGCGGGGTGCCGGATTTACCCCCTAGCCGTTCACATATCGAAACAGATATTTCAACACACTTAGATAGTTGTCTTTTATTTATTCTTTATATTTCACCAATGGCCATGTCACCATGTTTACATATTCTTTTCTAGTTGACATGCCATGTTCTATGATTCATGCTTTCATTCTAGTTATACCATGACATCAGTCTACTTTCTAGTTTTCTTCTATATATGCTATTTTCATGTATTGTCAATCCTATTATTCTGCGAATAGTTGGTCGGTTTGTGTGCTTGTTCCATTTCGGACTGGAAACTAACATTTTTCAGGTTAGCTGTGGCTTCTCTTAGCATTGGAAGATTCGGGTGTACTTGCAGGCCAAACCTAGAAATTAGATAGATGTGGTATTATTTCATTAATTGTAAGAACCTTTTACTTTCTTGAATATAAATCTTGTAAAGGTTGTAATAAATTTAGAAATGTGAATGAGCAGTAAAGTTTTGTCATGACCCGGTCCCAAATTGTTGGGTCGAATCGGATCATGCCCAGCCTGCACCGTTGTGAGACGGCGGCAGTAAGCTGTATCCAATTGCAGGTAATCACAACAACACAATATATTTGTCACAACTTCCTAAAATAACGAATGTTAAAACTTGTCCAACAAAAGATTCATCTGATACATCTGATAAAATAAAACTGTCTTTTAATCCAAACATCAAAACAAAAGAAAAATCATCATCTAGAAAGTTGGCTCATCAGCCCCGAGATCAACATCGTCTGATTGGGACTCTGGCAGCACAGCTGGGTAGAGATCAGGGTCGTAATAGCTATTAGTCAATAGCTCAGCATCATCTATGGAACCTATTGGGGGTGGGGAATCCAGTCAGAAAAGGAGCAAAGTACAATTATGAAAATCTAACAATTCAACTAATAATTAGAATTTTGTAATTTTAAACAGTTTGAAATACTTGAACAATATTTTCCATAATTGAGAACAATGTGATTTGAGTATATAATGCTTATGACCGGCTTGGGTTGTACAATAGTATCCTAGTGATACGATACGGCTTATCCTCGTACGAAAAGGAGTAAGCTCGCATAATTATGTAATATGAAGGTATTGGTCATAGAACACTACACTACTCCTCCAATCCCGCAATCAATAACAATCATTACTATAGGAGAGAGTTCCGTGTAGCAATGTGGTTTAATCTTGCAATATTATAATTAATAATTAAATTGAAAATAAACATAACTGTACTTGCCTTGGTTTATAACTAGATTTGAAATTGGTACCGAGGAAAGATTCAGACTCGTCCTTGAAATCCTACAGTTGAGAATCCCTTCTTAGAAACATATTTGAACCAGATCTAGGTGTTCTAGTTATAATCTCTAAAATTGATCCTAGTCAAGTTATTAATTTGTTAAAATTATTCTACTGGAATACGTTATCACTACGAACTACAATTAATTATTTAACAAGGTAAAAGTCAATTTACTGATTTAATTTGGAAAATAACATTTACAAGTTTAATTGTCAAAACTTTGTATTTAGTAACATATATATATATATATATATATATATATATATATATATATATATATATATATATATATATATATATATATATATATATTAGTAACATATATATATATATATATATATATATATATATATATATATATATATATAACTAGATTTTTCTTTAAATGAGAAAAATATGAATTTCTGTTAACTTTCAAAAACTTAATGTGAGAAAACTTATTAAATTTCTATATAAAAATAAATATTTTATTTTTATATTCTACGTATTTAATGCCAAAACAACAACTCAGAAAATAAAGAAAAAACTACACTACACAATACAAGATCTCAGAAAAGAAAATAGAAACTGGGCTTATGCCCTTACAATTTATTACATAAATTAATTAAAAATTGTTGTTGAGCTCCGAACGCCGGGAAGCGGTCCATTCAGTAGGCCGAGGCCCTGCACTCAAAAATGCTATTGGCCAGTAATATGTTCTAAAATAATTATTTAATTTAAAGATATAAAAAAATGGTAAGTCTCAAACTTGGTCCAAAATATCATGTTGCACTCTAGCTTATGCCTCAACGTCCGGAAATTCCAGTTTCGTTTGCATTTCGCTAGGGTCTACAGACCGATACGGTCATTGCCCAAAATGATACAAAAACCATATTTTAAAACCAACAATTCAAGTTGTAATTCGTTTTGCAAAGGCCGGAATTTGGAAATAGTTTTATTCAAACTTTAAAATATATTTTCCGAAAATTTGGGCAGCACCTCCACTATAATTGGGACAACCCAATCCTGGGAAAATTGCCAACACCCAAAATATTCCAAACCAGGAATAACAAACCACAAATAATCCCACATCAGGGATATCAATTTCCAACCCAAATGTAGATTTTTATTTCTAAAAATTAATAATCACAGAACCCTTTTTGAAATATAAAATTCGAAGAATCCGAAATAAAATTCGAAAAACCGAAAACTACAGAACCATAAACGAGAAAATTCAAACTTAACTCAAAAATTTCGAGAAACCACAGAATCACAAAACCACATAATTATTCCGAAAGGGAGTTCAAAAAATCCGAAACCACGAATCGATCTGATTCCCATAGCGGGATCGGGGACCATTTCATCATCGACTCCAATGGGAGTAACATGGGAATACAGAAGATACCTCGGGTTGCTCGACTAGGGCTCTCAGGTAAAAATTAGGGAGAAAGAAAATCCACGCGGACAGCGAAAAGCTCGGGACAACACTCAGATCCGGTCGCAGGGAGCGGACAGTGGCTCGGGACCGGAGAGGAGCGCGAAAAGGGAGCGAGGGTTTCGGGGGCGCGATCGGAAAGCGGCTGCGGGGTCGGGATCGGCCTGGGCCACGGGGAACAATGGAGGCGGGGGCCGCTTGGGGTCGGCCAAGAGGGACCGAACGGCGACGGAAGGCGCTGGCCTCGGGCAGAGGGGGTCGCGGAATCGTCGGAGGGCGTCGGGGCTTGGGCGGATCGACGTCGGGGTCGCCGAGCTCGGCTAGGGCTTGGGCTCTGGAAGAGTTTAGAAAAAATTGAGAATGGAGGATGGGGATGAGGGGTTATATAGTATAGGTATTTGGGGGTTACGGGAGAGGAAGGGAAGAGTCGGAAGTTTTCGGAAAAGAAGGGGACGCGGCTGAGACGTTTGGGAGCGGAAAGGAAAGGTTTTCTTTGCTGAATGTTAAGAAAAATGAGAGAGAGAAAGAGAGTTTTTAATGAGAGTTATTTTATTTATTAAAAAATTACTAATCTTATAAATAACTTTTGAAATGAAACCGAGTTTGGGTTCGATTTCGAAAATAGTTCGAGATAGGTTCAGGACAGGTTCGGGACGGGTTTGACCAAACACTAAAATTCCAAAAATAATAATTTTTCTAAAAATATGGTTTTTCTAAAATTATAATAATTAATTTAGCAAACAAATTATACAATTAAATAAAAATAAAAATTTATGGGTTTCACAACCTTTTCTCCTTAGGAAATTTTGTCTTCGAAATGAAAGGATAGGGTTAGGAGTTACCTCAGGTCTCAAATAGATACGGATACTGCTCCAGCATCTCGTCTTCTCGCTCCCAGGTAGACTCGCCTGGGGAATTGTGACGCCACATCACTCTGACTATGGGCGTCACAAAGTTCCTAGTTTTCTTTTTACCTCTGTCTAAAATCGCTATTGGCTTCTCTGGTACTGTTAGGCTGGGTCCAATCTCCAGCTCTGAATGGTCCAAAATGTGGATCGGATCCGGGATGTAGCATCTGAGCTGTGAAACATGGAAGTCGTTGTGCACGCCCTCAAGATTAGCTGGTAGAGCTAATCGGTACGCTACTTCTCTGACTCGGCTCAAAACTTCGAATGGGTCGATGTACCTGGGGCTCAGCTTTCCTGCTCTGCCAAATCTGATAGTTCCTCGGGTATGGGAAATCTTGATAAAAACACTATCTCCTGCTTCGAACTCCAGTGGTCGACGACTGCTATCAGCCTAATGCTTCTGTCTATCCTGAGCTATCCTGAGCTTATCTCTAATCACCTTTACCTTTTCTACTGCATCGGTCACCATCTCAGGTCCAAGCAATACTCTTTCTCCTACGTCGTCCCAAGCAAGTGGAGTGTGACAATGACGTCCATAAAGTGCCTCGAATGGAGTCATACCAATGCTAGCTTGGTAGCAGTTGTTGTAGGAGAACTCTACCAAGTGCAAATGGTCTTCCCAAGACCCTCCAAATTCCAGAACGCAAGATCTCAGCATATCTTCTAGCGTCTGGATGGTTCTCTCTAATTGTCCGTCAGTCTGGGGATGATAGGCAATGCTGAACTTCAATTATGTTCCCAAACTGTCGTACAAGCTCTTCCAGAAATGAGAGGTGAATCTGGTATCTCTGTCAGATACGATATGTAACACCCAGTTTTCTAAATAAGGGTAATTTTTAAATTTTGTGTTTTAATTTATTTAATTATGATATTTAAATAATAATATGATTTTTGGTAATTTTTTAATTATTTTAAAACTATTTAAAATTATGACTTGTGATTTTGATGTGCAGCTAGTAAAACCGTAGAGACTGTCTGCCCTAGAGCCTAACCATGTGATTTGGAATATCTAGTTATCATTTTTAGCCTAGGGATAATTTAGTCATTTGACTTATTAGAATTTTTGATTTATTTATTGGATGGACGATTGTTGATTTGACTTTTACTAGTTGTGACTTAAGAGACTAACCTAGATGTTGACTCTAGTTAAGGTGACTTGATTAGTATGGTGAGACCCTAGTCTAACTTAAGTCAATCTAAGTTAGTCATGTAGGAATCAAGACTTGAATAGAAGGCTTAGTGAATTGGTCAATAGGCTTAATACTTAGAATTTGGTTCCATGACTAGTGCAAATAGGTCCATAGACCATTAGACTCAACCCTAACCCTAACTTTCACTTTATGACCAGCCACTTAAGGCTATTCCCCTATAAATAATATCCTCATTGATTGTTCTTGCCTCTTATTGAGATTTCAACAAATTGAAGAAAGAGGTAATGTCATTTCTTCCCCAATCCCTAGATTCTTCATTTTAATCCTTTTTCACTCTAGTCTTTTGCATATGATCCTAATCTAGCCCTATTTCATGTTCATGGAGAGAAATCTCAGGTTTGAACCAAATTGGAGCATTTGGCTATCAAGGAGAATACCCCCCATTTGAGGCTTTTTCTTGCAATTTGCACCTATAGATAAAATCCCTTAAATTGTATTTTAATTCTAATTTCCTTGCATATTAGGCTAGAACTAGGTGTCCCCTAGCTGTCCCTAGAAATTGGGTGGAATTCGTGTCCATTTCATGTTCGTATCGGACACGTATTAATGTGTCTATGTAGGTGTTTGTTAAAATGTCACAAAGGATTTTATTTTCGATTTTTGAAAAACTAATTACATAGATACCTAGGTCTATATGTATATGATAAATTTTGTGAAGACTAAAATTGATTTCGTGTCTTATTCGTGTCGAAATTGGACACGCACATACACATACAACCCTGTGCACAAGCCCTGCTGCCTGTGTCCCAGTTCTCTGTGGACACGACACTTCGTGACCCAAATTTTTGCGTGATCCTTCCCTAGATGACTGACACGAGGCACACAAATTTTCATGGGATTTTGTTTAGTAGTTTGGGAGCAATCGCACGTGCACAGATCGCGCACTGCTGCACACGCACGAAAAATCGCGTCTGATACGCTCATATTACTCGGACACGACACGGCCTCGAGCCGATCTAGGGTGCTAGACCCCTAGCCCTATCCTAGGCGAACCCACATGCACAAGCACGAGACACGTGTCGTACTGTGTCGTAAGCACGAGGCTCTGTCCTTGCCGCACGACACGGTTACCCAGTGCAGTTTAATTGGGTGTTTGGTTGATTGGGACACATTCGTGTCCAGTTTTTGGGCACGAGATAAATTAGTAGACCAGTGCACATACTCTAGTATCATTACCAACCTTTTGTTTGTTATATATTTGATTTTCAATGTGTTTTGGGTTCGAAATTGTGGTTCACTGATACACATTGGCTAAAATGAAATTCTGGGTTTGAATTGTATTTTTTTCTGATTTAATATTACTGAAATGTTAGGTTAGACTCACCTACATGTTAAATGAATGATGTTTATGTTAGTGTGTGATTTGTGGGAGCAATGTGTTTCGAAAATGGGTTTTGGGGTTGCTAACTGATTCATGGTTTGATTGAACTGTCAATTTCTTATACGAATGGTCTGAGTTCGAAAACTGTTTACCTGAGATTTTTATTCCCTTCCATTCACTTATTTTTGATGTGAAGTTGTCAAGTTGGATTCATGTACATGTGTGAGGTCTACTGAAATATTGGTGTGGTTGGTTTGATGTTAACCCCGCAGTTAGCTAACTAACCTAATAACTATGTTAGAAGTTTCGGTTGTGGTGTTAACTTGGCTGAAAGGATTCAAATTGGTTTTGAATTTACTTTTGAACTGTCACATGTTCTTTAATCCTGAAAACCATTCCTGTGATGTTGTGTACATTTCACTAATTTCCTATTGCACTTGACTGACAATTGTACCATACAAAAACCTGAGATTGGTTGATCAAACTATGATTGATTGAGTGTAAACTAAAATTGTTGATTAACTTCATATGATAACCTAAATTTAACTGAGCCTTTATAGCTATGCAAACTGAAATAAAATTGCCCATCATTCATTACACAAACTGAAACCTGTGACACATTTTACAACTGAAACGGATACACACATGTCCCTGTAGAGAACTGAACTGAACCTATCTACCCACACACATATGCATATACCTCATTGACACAATACCACACACACACAGGTAGGGACATTGAAACCTGGGACACCCTAACCTATGTAGGCACACTGTCATGTTACCAAATACCTGAGACACACACCCACATTGGTTCACATGATACACTACTGAACACTGTTTCTAAAATTTGAGAACCCCATAACCTGTGATGTTTCCTGCACCTATACACTCAATCATGAATAACTGAAAACCTGAAAACCTATGTTGAAATTCTCACAGACATTCCACTGAGATTGACACTGATTTGAACACTATACACACGCACACATTGATGCACAGTCACCCCACATTAACCGAGATGCCCCCACTGTTTCCTAAATCTGAAAACTGAGATTGGTACTTTTTAAAACCGAGAAATTGGTTGATGTAGTTGATACTTGATTTGGTTGATGAGAAGAACTGAGATGAGTTCTCTCCTAAAATCTGAGATTGTAGGCTATTTTCTGAGAATTGGCACATTGATTTGTGGACATTTAAAACCTGTAATTGAGCACACATTATAGATGAGACCCTATGCATACACAATGGTACACACACATACAAATCTGAGTTTACATACATTAACAATCCTGAACCCTCTTTTCTCACCAATCTACACACACATGTCTTGATGAATACACTATTATGTATGTCATTTTTCCCTCTAATATATAGTTATATAAATATATGGATTGATACATGTGTAAATATAAGGCAATGTGTATGTAAATGGTTAACCTATATACCATGTGTAGTATAACTAGTGTTGGAACCCATTCTTGCCTATGCACACCTATACACACACATAGCCTTTACATACATGATAGCTCTAACCCTCTCTAACCCTATCTATATATATACATGTCTGTGTTGTATAGGGTGTTGTAGTATCTGTATATATATATATATATGTATATATAAGTGACATACCATGTAGGCCTAAGTGTTGATGAATGCATGTATATATATATATATATATATATATATATATATATATATATATATATATATATATATATATAATTATATATTATTATTTCCTTTATATACTGTATCTTGAGTGCCATGTTATTTAGGTATAGCCTATATATGCCTATTGTATAACTTATATTTTGCACTTGTGTGACTGGTGATTGGTGTGTGATTGCTAGGGTAGACTGGTTAGGCTTAGTAAGACTCGTTTGGGTTAGGCTCGACCTAGTTGACCTAGTTTGACTAGTGTGGTTGACTAGAGTTGACAAAGTGTTGACTATAGTCTAGTCTGACCTAGACAGCATGCAGATGCATTATAGATTACAATTATCATCCCATGTATACATCTTGACTTGTGTTGCTCTAACTAGGAGTCAGGTACCTCATCTCGGACAATACATTTACTACAGCTATTCAGATACCAGGCGAGTACATTCTCTGACCGTTTCATACTTGCTAGGATTTATATTCTTGCTCTAGATTACTTTACTTGATGCTGACACATTGGTAGCACGGATTGGTACTATATGGATCTTTTCATGAGATGTTATCTCCCTTGGGAGCATCGAATACTGTATGTTTTGTGCGTTTCACGAATCATCACGTATCTCTATGCTTTCACTAATTCACGAATCGTTTGTGACACATGTACTCTCATGTTCACAGAGCCATCATGAATCACCTTCACGTATCATTCATTTTATGAGCCATGTGAAGTTTCACGAATCTTAACATAACTTGAACAGATCCTTGTGTATTGATTGGGATGGGGGAGTAGAAATAGGCATGTGAATAATATCAAGTAGCTGTAGTCATGAATCACTCTTAGCTGTAGTCATGAATCTTCCTATGCCATTCACATGTCTATATTTTACTCTGACTCACTAGTCATTGCTAGTTCTCTATTTATAGTAGATATTTCTTTACAATTATCTCCTTTACTTTATATATTCTCTTTTCAGCGTTCCATGTATCTTACTCTATTGCATGCTTTATTTTTCCTAACTTGATATGAACTGCGTGAGATGTATTATGCTCGCTCCCGTCCTGTCTGGACCTGTTGAAAATTTTATAGAGGATGATGAGGAACCCTGCACCCCTTACCTTGGAGCTTGCCTAGATGACACTCGCGACCTGGACCCTGGGGAGGTTCAGGCAGCTGCTGAGGATGATACCTTGCTCAGTATAGATAGCTTAGATTTTTCTTTTCATGATTAGTTGTTGTCCTTGATTTTAGAGTTGTATATTTTAGAGATATTGAGACTGGTAGTTATTAACTTTGATTATTTCACTTCTTGTTGTACCTCAGTTTGAGGATTTTCTTATCTATTCCATCGTGCTATATTCTACCTTAGATTGTGATTGAGTTGTACCTCTGTGTTTGGCCTCCTTTTTGGAGAGTATTCATATTGTGCTAGTTATAGTTCATGACCTAGAACAGCGTTCTACTGCCGACACTGCGGCGTAGGCTGGGCGCTGTTACGTACTCGTACCCTCACGGTAGGTGCGGGTCGTGACACGATACTTACCGGAACTCTATAAATCCGGTAGATATGCTGCATGTACAGTGCTGCCAACTTTTTGGTGGATAGACCAACCTTGAAGGGGATAAAGTGAGCTGACTTCGTCAGTCGATCCACAATAACCCAAATGGCGTCCTTTCCTCCTTGGGATCGAGGCAGTCCTGACACAAAGTCCATCGTTACGTGTTCCTATTTCCACTCCGGGATGTCTAGTGGCTGCAATAGTCCTGCTGGTCTCTGTCTACTGGCTTTCACTTGTTGATAAATCAAGCATCTTGCCACAAATCTGGATACGTCCTTTTTATTATGTACCACCACACTACAGTACGCATATCCGATATATTTTATTAGCTCCTGGATGTATGGAATACTGCGACAGGTGCACTTCTTGCATCAACTCGTTCTTCAGTTCGCTAGTTGGTACGCAAAGCCTCGTACCATGCCTCAATACTCCATCGCTGGCGATTGAGAATCCTTCAAGTGTTCCTGCCATCACTTGATCTCTGATTTGCAAAGTGTCTCGTCTTGAAATTGTGTCTCCTTGACTTTGTCCATCAGACTTGAACGCACTTGCAACTGCATCATTGATGATTCAACTCCTGGTACAATTGCTTCTCTTCCAGCTTCTTCATTTCCTCCTCAGGCAGTACAATCTCCAGTCCAAGCTTCTCTATGTCTTCCATTAAATGTCGCTCCTTAGTCAAAAATATTGCCATCGGGTATCGACTAAGTGCATCTGTAACCACATTAGCCTTACCCGGATGGTACTGCAGGTCGATGTCGAAATCTTTATCAGCTCCAGCCATCGCCTGTCGCATGTTCAGCTCCTTCTGAGTGAAAACATATTTAAACTTTGTGATCTGTAAATATTTCCACTCTCTCCCCATCGAGGTAATGCTTCCACAGCTTCAGCGAAAAAATAACTGCTGTAAGCTCCAAGTCATGCGTGGGATAGTTCTTCTCATGAGTCCGTAATTGCCTAGATGCGTAAGCAATTACTTTCCCGTGCTGTTGAAGAACACAACCCAATCCTTTACCAGAAGCATCACTGTAGATTGAGAAACCGCAGGTACCTGCGGGTAGCGCAAGTATCGGTGTCGTTGTAAGTCTCTTCTTCAGTTCCTCAAATGCTGACTGGCAAGCTTCAGTCCACACAAATTCTTCATTCTTCCTGGTGAGCTTCGTCATCGGCTCTGTAATCCTGGCGAAGTCCTTCACAAATTTTTGGTAGTAGCCAGCTAAGCCCAAGAAACTTCTGATTTCAGCAACTGAACTTGGTGTACTCCCCTTCTCAATAGCAGCTATCTTCTTTGGATCCACTGAAATTCCTTCTCCTGTGACAACATAGCCCAAACAATCCACCTTGCCTAATAAGAATTCACATTTAGATAGCTTACCATAGAGTTTCTCCTTCCTTAAGGTTTCCAGAACTTTCTTCAAGTGCTCTTTATGCTCTTCTTCGGTCTTCGAGTAGATCAGGATGTCACCGATAAAGACAACAACAAATGATCCAGATATTATGGAAGACCTTGTTCATAAGGTTTATGAATACCACAGGGGCATTCGTCAATCCAAACGGCATGACCAAAAATTTGTACTGACCATATTTGGTGTTGAACACCGTCTTTGGAATATCCTCCTTCCTGACCTTAATTTGATGGTAGCCAGGTCGAAGGTCTACTTCGAGAATACCTTAGCCACTTAGTTGATCAAACAGGTCATCGATCCAGGGCAGAGGGTACTTGTTCTTGATGGTGATGTTGTTCAGTGCCCGGTAGTCGATGCACATCCGCACAGTCCCGTTCTTTTTAGGCACGAACAAGACAGGTGCTCCCCAGGGTGATGCTCCATCTCTGATAAATCCAAGGGCCTTCAGCTCATTGATCTGCTCCTTCATTTTCTTGGCCTCCTTAGGGTTGACTCTGTAGCATCCTCGAGAAATAGGGACAGAGCCGGGAACTAGGTCGATGGTGAAATCTACATCTCGATCCAGGGGTAATCCTAAAAGACTATCAGGAAAGACATCCATGAATTCTGCTATGATAGGGTGAGGAAGTCCAGATTCTTCAGTGATAGAGGTATAAGTAATACCCTCCATATCTTTCGGAGGTCGAGAGATTTCAAACTCCGGCTCTCCAGGTGGGCTGAAGACTACACATCCTCTGTGACAATCTATCAGCGCATGCTGCTTACTTAACCAGTCCATTCCTAGGACTACATCATAGTTAGGTAAGGGCATCACAAGTAAGGGTGCTAAGAAATTGTGTCCTGATATAGTTATAGGGCAGTTACAGGTCTCAGTGATGGGTATGGGTCCACCACCAGTCATAACTCTACATATCTTCTTGCTAAATCCCGTAACTAGGTGGTGTACAGAGATAAATTTTGTTGCTATAAAACTGTATAATGCACCCGAATCAAATAATGCTAAAGCAGGATGTGAATGCACAAATGGAACTTGTGATGACATCAGCGGTAGGTTCCTGCTCTGGCTCTTGCTCATCTGCTGTTAGGGCAAAAGCTCGCCCAGTCTTCTGTTGGTGCTGCCCAAACAGTTGTTGCAGAGTGGGTAGGAGAGCCTTCTGCTATGTAGTTCCGGTCCGGTTGAATGCCGTAGGGCAGTCACTCACTTGGTGGGTGGCAGACCCACAAACTAGGCAGTGCCCTAGTCTTCCTGCAGATGTTCACCTGATACCCTGGCCTCTTGCAGAAATGCAGACAGGAATTTGCTTCTGAGGCGCTCTGTCATTGTTCCTCGCCTGATGATACTGATGCTGGTGGTGAGAAGGCCTGTTGTTATTGTTGTGGTTAGGCCTCTTTTGGTTACTGGAAGTTGCTAGTTCCAGAATACTCCCTCTTTGAACGAGCAGGTTGACTCTTCTCTATATCCTGAGCTCGTATTAAGATCCTCTCATACGTCTTGGTGCCGTCTGCGATCACAGGAGTACGAATCTCTTCCCTCAGTCCATACCTGAATCTTTCAGCACGATTGGCGGGGTCGACAACCAAGTTCTTTGCAAAGCGACTAAGTTGACCAAACTCTGCCGCATATTACCAACCGTCATGTTCTTGCTTCAGATTCTGGAACTGTCTTTCCATCTCTAACAACTCTGATGTGGGAAGAACTTCCTACGGAACAACCTCTTGAAGGTGTTCCAGTCAAGCTCTGTCCTGGAGTCGGCGTTCATTCTGATACCAGGTGCTGGCTACATCTAGCAGTTGGAGTCCCACATCTTCAACTTAGAGGTCATCAGGAAGTCGAGCAACATTGAGGAGACGCTCCATACTGTCGAAGCCATTCGTCAGCGTAGATAATTCCCTCGGTTCCCTTGAAAGGTCGAGGGCCTAGCTTCTTGAATTTCTCAATATCTCTGACTTTAGCAGGCATTGGTTCAGATTGGGCTGCTTCTCCTCTCTCCAGTGCAGCCATAGCCACATTGTGGGCATTCTCCATGCCTTCTCTCATAATCGTCGTCTGTTCGTGATGAGCTTCAGCTTGAGTTCTCTGTGCCTCAAGCACTCCTCGTAGCAGGCCTACGAGGTCGGTGGGGTCTACGGTACTGGTGGGGCAGCTGGATCGGGCACTACCGCAGGGGCTTGCTATTCAGTCTAGGAAGATGTAGGATCTAACACTTGAGTAGTAGTGTAAAATCCACGGGTGCTGGTACATTATAGGATGATCGGCCAGCTGTCAAGGTGTAGGATCCGGACTTGGATAAGGATGTGGGGCGTGATCGGGTGATGTCAACCCATCGCCAGCAGTGTTGGTCTTGTCTGTGGCCATACTCTGAAAGGTTTAGGATTGCAAAACATAAGCAAGGTAGCCTAGCAGTCTATAACAAACAAAAATATTATTTATAATATATTTTGGTCCTATTGTGACAAATTAATGTTCTAGTATTCTAAATATTTTTAGATATGTTAACCTAAGTTGTTGATCTGACCTGCATGGGCCACCACTAAAAATATGTCACGACCCGGTCCCAAATTGTTGGGTCGAATCGGATCATGTCCAGCCTGCACCGTTGTGAGACGGTGGTAGTAAGCTGTAAATTGCAGGTAATCACAACAACACAATATATTTGTCACAACTTCCTAAAATTACGAATATTAAAACTTGTCCAACAGAAGATTCATCTGATACATCTGATAAAATAAAACTGTCTTTTAATCCAAACATCAAAACAAAAGGAAAATCATCATCTAGAAAGTTGGCTCAGCCCCGAGATCAACATCGTCTGATTGGGACTCTGGCAGCACAGCTTGGTAGAGATCAGGGTCGTAATAGCTATTAGTCAATAGCTCAGCATCATCAATGGAACCTATTGGGGGTGGGGAATCCAGTCAGGAAAGGAGCAAAGTACAATTATGAAAATCTAACAATTCAACTAATAATTAGAATTTTGTAATTTTAAACAGTTTGAAATACTTGAACAATATTTTCCATAATTGAGAACAATGTGATTTGAGTATGTAATGCTTATGACCGGCTTGGGTTGTACAATAGTATCCTAGTGATACGATACGGCTTATCCTCGTGTGAAAAGGAGTAAGCTCGCACAATTATGCAACATGAAGGTATTGGTCATAGAACACTACACTACTCCCCCAATCCCACAATCAATAACAATCATTACTCTAGGAGAGAGTTTCGTTTAGCAATACGGTTTAATCTTGCAATATTATAATTAACAATTAAATTGAAAAATAAAAATAATCGTACTTGCCTTGGTTTATAACTGGATTTGAAATTGGTACCGAGGAAAGATTCAGACTCGTCCTTGAAATCCTACAGTTGAAAATCCTTCTTAGAAACATATCTGAACCAGACCTAGGTGTTCTAGTTATAATCTCTAAAATTGATCCTAGTCAAGTTTTTAATTTGTTAAAATTATTCTACCGGAATACGTTTTCATTACGAATTACAATTAATTATTTAACGAGGTAAAAGTCAATTTACTAATTTAATTGGGAAAATAACATTTACAAGTTTAATTGTCAAAACTTTGTAGTTTAGTATATATATATATATATATATATATATAATTATATATATATATATAATATATATATATATATATATATATATATATATAACTATATTTTTCTTTAAATGAGAAGAATATGAATTTTTGTTAACTTTCAAAAACTTAATGTGAGAAAACTTATTAAATTTCTATATAAAAATAAATATTTTATTTTTATATTCTACGTATTTAATGCCAAAATAACAACCCAGAAAAAAAAAAAAGCTACACTACACACTACAAGATCTCAGAAAAGAAAATAGAAACTGGGCTTATGCCCTTACATGTATTACATAAATTAATTAAAATTGTTGTTGAGCTCCGAACGCCGGGAAGCGGTCCATTCAGTAGGCCGAGGCCCTGCACTCAAAAATGCTATAGGCCAGTAATACGTTTTAAAATAATTATTTAATTTAAGAGATAAAATAAATATGGTAAGTCTCAGACTTGGTCCAAAATATCATGTTGCACTCTAGCTTATGCCTCAACGTCCGAAAATTTCGTTTCGTTTGCATTTTGCTAGGGTCTACAGACCGATACGGTCATTGCCCGAAAATGATACAAAAACCATATTTTAAAACAACAATTCAAGTTGTAATTCGTTTTGCAAAGGTCGGAATTTGGAAATAGTTTTATTCAAACTTTAAAATATGTTTTTCAAAAATTTGGGCAGCACCTCCTCTATAATTGGGACAACCCAATCCTGGGAAAATGCCAACACCCAAAATATTCCAAACCAGGAATAACAAACCATAAAATAATCCCACATCAGTGATACCAATTTCCAACCCAAATATAGATTTTTATTTCTAAAAGTTAATAATCACAGAACCCTTTTCGAAATATAAAATTTGAAGAATCCAAAATGAAATTCGGAAAACTGAAAACTACAGAACCATAAATGGGAAAATCCGAACTTAACTCGGAAATTCCGAAAAACCACAGAATCACAAAACCACAGAATTATTCCAAAAGGGAGTTCGAAAAATCCGAAACCATGAATCGATCCGATTCCCATAGCGGGATCGGGGACCATGTCATCATCGACACCAATGGGAGTAACACGGGAATACGGAAGATACCTCTAGTTGCTCGGCTAGAGCTCTCAGGTGAAAATTAGGGAGGAAGGAAATCCACGCGGACAGCGGAAAGCTCGGGACAACACTCAGATCTGGTCACCGGGAGCGGACAGCGGCTCGGGACCGGAGAGGAGCGCGAAAAGGGGGCAAGGGTTTCGGGGCACGGCCGAAAAGCGGTTGCGGGGTCGGCGGAAGGCCGGCGGTCGGGATCGGCCTGGGCCACGGGGAAAACGGCGGCGGGGCCGCTCGGGGTCGACCGAGAGGGTCAGAACGACGAGGGAGGCGCTGGCCTCGGGCGAAGGGGGTCGCAGAATCGCCGGAGGGCGCCGTGGCTTGGGCGGATCGACGTCGGGGTCGCCGGGCTCGGCTAGGGCTTGGGCTCTGGAAGAGTTTGGAAAAAATTGAGAATGGAGGATGGAGGATGGGGATGAGGGGTTTAAATAGTATAGGTATTTGGGGGTTACGGAAGATGAAGGGAAGATTCGAAAGTTTTCGGAAGAGAAGGGGACGCGGCTGCGACGTTTGGGAGCGGAAAGGAAAGGTTTCCTTTGCTGAATTTTAAGAAAAATGAGAGAGAGAAAGAGAGTTTTCAATGAGAGTTATTTTATTTATTAAAAATAACTAATCTTATAAATAACTTTTGAAATGAAATCGAGTTTGGGTTCGTTTCAAAAATAGTTCGAGATGGGTTCAGGACAGGTTCGGACAGGTTTGACCAAACACTAAAATTCCAAAAACAATATTTTTTCTAAAAATATGGTTTTCCTAAAATGATAATAATTAATTTAGCAAACAAATTATACAATTAAATAAAAATAAAAATTTACGGATTTCACAAGTTATTATGAGCATTTTTATTACAGGCTTGACAGCGTTCTACCACCGACTCTGCGACGTAGGCTGGCTTGGACACACACTCGTATCCCCAAAAGCGGGTACGGGTCGTAACAAGTTTTGTGGTGGCCCATGCAGGTCAGTTTTCGCAAATCATGCGAACTTGTGGTGGTACCTATGTTCGTCGTACTACTGCAAGCCTGCGACTAGGATGCTCATTCACAATTAGGTTGATTTGAATTTTAGGCTTTGACTAGGCTTAGGACTAGGTACCCCGTGCGTAACCCTTAGTTATATTTCAAATTAATTGCTTGGATAATTAAGATTTTTACATAGGCTACATGCTTAGGATAGTAACATACGTTGAAGTTTTAGATGCCATATTTCACGAATTTGAATATTTTCTGAAATAATATGGTGATTTGATAGATGACTCTAATTAAAGGTGGGTAGATTCTTCGATTGATGAATTTAGTCTTCAAGGTTATTAGCCTTGGTACCTTTGAAGTTTAAATCTCTTTATAGTTTGATGAATTTGCTAAGGTTGAATTTTTAAAATTTTCAAGGAAATGATTTTGATTTAATTAACGATAAGTAAGATTATAAAAATCCTTGTAGTTTTGTTGAATTTGAATTTTGAGGAGATTGTGACATAATGTATTTAAATTTTTAAGTGTTCAAATTTTGAGGATTTTAAATTTTGATTTTAATTCTTGATTTTGAAATTTAGAGGAAGCATGCAAAGGTGGATTTTATATTTAAAGGAAATGGTTTTCAACTAAATTGAAGATTATTGAATTTGAAATTTGATGCGACTGTTACCGAAAATTTAAGTGTAAATTTTCAAGTATTTATATTTTGAAGTATTTTGGACTTTGATTTTGAAATTGAAAAGAGTTATGAAAAGACGGATTTAAATATTTGGAAGCATTTAAAATTTGGAGAAGTATACACTTTGAGGAGATCGTGACAAAGTAGAATTAAAAGTATAAAGATTGTTGGATTGGGATTTTGAATTTAAAATTTGGAAGGAGATACAAAGGAGTGGATTTAAAAATATTTTATTTGTTTGTGAAGTTTAAAATTTGAAGGATATTCGATAAAGTCGCATTCTTGAAGAGGCTGGAAAATTGACAAATGTAAAAAAAAAAAAAAATTAAAGAATTACTGAATTTAAATCTTGAAGGAGATTTTGAAAGGATTTGAAAAAAATTGAGGAAATTTAAATTTGGTGAAGTTAAAATATTATAATTTTTGGGGATTTTAATTTTTGGAAGTTGGAATTTTGGGATAGATATGCAAAGTGGATTTATAGCTTAAATTTTCAGAATAATTATCGAATTGGATTAAGTGTTGGGAATTTGATAAAACAGTAATGATTGCTAAATCACGATATTAAATGGAGTTAGTGATTTAAATTTTATTGATATTGAAGAATTTTGAGAAGATTGTAACAGAATAGTTCTAAGTAAATTTTTGAAGATTTTAAAATTTTGGATTTTGAATGTAAATTTTGAGGAAGTTAAGCAAAGGAGAATTTATATTTAAAATATTTCGAGAAATTTAAAATCTTGTGGAGTTTAAATTTTGAGAAATATTCCATAACTCAAATGTTGACCATTTCGCTAGATCACAATCTTGAAGATTCCGATAAACGTTGACTTGTCAATTAAAATATAATTATCAAATTTTGAAGAATATGATTTATGGATTTAAAATTTAGTGATTGAGATGGAGAAGATTTTATTGAGATTAAATTTTTATGTTGATAAACATTGAGCAGCGATTTAAAATTTTATGATTAAGAAATTTTTGAAATATTCTTGAGAATACCCATTTATAAAATAATGGGTGATTAGTTAGACGTCATATTTGTTGACCATGTATGTATATATTTTCTCCTTCCACCATTATCCATTTCTTTTAAGAAATTGATTATCTTTTCATTTCATTGAAAGAACTTTTATCATCTTTTCATTTCATTAAGAAAATTCTACTATCTTCTCATCTCATTAAATTTACTCCTTCGTAAATCCCCTTTACTAAATTCTTCTATTTTTTCTCATTTTCGAGCAAAGTTGTCATAGACATCCCTTAAATTTCGAAGAAGGTGACAGGATGGACTTATGATATAGAAGGTGATTCGAACAGTTGACCTTATGATCTCATTGTAATGGAATGAACACAACTTCAAGGATAATAGAATTGAGATAGTTAAAGTTTTGATAATGGAAGACCACAACTAATTCATTAGATGGAATCACGGATATGCAAAATATCTATATACACCGATGAAAACAAATGAAATTTGAGACATGATTAAGGCTTTAAGAATGATGCCGATTTTGAATTTTGAGAATTACAGTTTCTCGGGATTAATGAAGTATGGAGAAATTTAAATGTATAAATTAAAGATTATCGCATTATGAGATAAATTTTTATTTAGTTTGATTTTCAAATTCTGATAAGTGTTTATGACTAAAGGTGGGTAGAAGCTCAAGAAAATTGTGGTACTTGCGAATAAAGATAATTTGACATGGTGTCAATAAAGATTCAAATGTTAGGAGATTATGATGGTAGATTTTTTTTGAATTATTTTAGAGGATTTAAATACTTATGAAATTTACATTTTGAGGCCAACTACCAATACGGATGACGGTTTGAATTTGAAGGACGGAAATGATTATTTTGTTGAATTTGATAAGTTTGGGTTTGATCTAAAGTCAATAATAGAAACTGTGGAAAGTTTTAAAGTATTCGTGAGGTTAAAATTTCATAAAGTTGATGAAATTTTTGGAATAATGAGTAACATGACAAGAATAAGTCTTTGAGGTTGTTACGGGATACTTTTCTTGACTATGTCGTTGGTTCTAGCTATCTAAATTCTGTCTCTTAAAACTTCTGTAAGTACTTTTGAAATTAGGGATATACCTAAATCCTAACATCAAGCCATATTTTTTTTTCTATTATTATTCTTTCATGGTCAATGTTTTGATCAGTACTTCTGCTTAGAGAACTTTTGCTATCCTTGATCAATTTTATCGAACCGATTCAATGTCTTTCTTATTAAAATTTCCTTTTACTACATTTTTCTCCTGACCTACCGGCCTATCCATCCAAGATGTCCCTTAAATTCGAGGACGAATTTATTTCTAAGGTGGGTAGATTTGTAACTCCTTTTCCCAGAATTTCCAAAATTTTATTTTATTTATTTATTTATTGTATTTTCTTTTAAATCATGTTTTGGAATAGGTTCTCTTCGAGACATATAAAGACATTTTACTTTTATCTCAAAACTAGTGATTCGGTTTAATAAAAATATTTATTTTTGAATTCATTATTTATTTATTTATTTGGTAATTTGGGCTTTCAAATATTTATTTCGAATAGGGTTTTGGAAATTATAATAAACTTTACCAATAAAAAGAATTGCTAATAAAGATTTTGTGTTATTGCAAAATATAGCTTACTTTATTTTATGGCACTAAATTTTACGTTAAGTGATTATATTTTTAAATTCTAGTTATATTAATCAATTATCTTCAAATAATATTTCTGGCTTTATCAAAATATATCCTAATAGTACACAATACTATTCAAATTAGTTTGATAATATTAAATATTAAGTTTAAAATTATTTGAGTAATCAATTCTGATTAGGATTAGATTAATCTTTGTTTTAATTCTCTTTTAATTTAAATTAAGAGATTAAGATTGGATTAAACTAGCTTTAAATAGTATATTGTTTTTAAATAAAGGGATGAGTTATCCTAGAAATTCCTAATCCTCACTTTTTTTTTTTGAGTCACAACATAAAGGTTTCATTCATTCAAAGTAAGAGGATTACAAGCAAAGCTATCACGAGTAAGCAGAGAATATATACACTCAGGTATGATGTCATAAGTTTGCAGAAGATTCAAAGAAGTATGAATCAAAGCAAAGGATGCCAAGGTATGAGCACAACCGTTTGCACTTCTATTAGCAAACGAAAAGGAGATCTCCTTGTTTAGAGTAAGAAACCTCTTTGCATTTGTAATAGTATGACGAGCAAGCCAGACAGAAGAATCCTCCAGGTAATTAATAGCATCAATCAGGGCTTTGCAATCTCCTTCCACAATAGTATTCGTCAAATGCTGTCTCTCGATGAGAAGAATGGATAGATGAACGCCAAGGGCTTCTGCTTCAATAGGACTTCCACCGTCTTGACACTTAGAAAGAGCTCTGATGAAGGAACCAGATGAGTCTCGAAGTACTGCCGATGCTGCCATTCGACCATCCAAATATGCGCCATCAAAATTTATTTTGAATTTCCCCAGAACAGAAGGTTTCCATATGGCTGAAACAACTGAATGATTCGAGCACAGGTTGATAGGAGATGATCCCGATCCACAAACAGCGCCATATTTCTCTTGCATCACCACTGCAGCATGAACAATATTATTGCTACTGATCATCGAATTGTTGAAGATATAATTGTTCCTGGCCTTCCAGATAGACCACATCTGGTATAAAAATCTTGAAATGATATCCTTATCACCATCTTTGAGAAGAGTAGATAGTAATGAGGATGGTTGTGTGCGGTTGAATCAGTTGTGAAATTGCAATGCAGTTTTGCCATGATAAACCTGAAACAGAACAGTGTAAGATAAGGTGGTCAATTGTTTCATCACATACCTTGCAAATTGGACATGTTGCTTCTTTGTCAATGAGACGTCTGTGGATATTGATTTAGTGGGAAGGGAATTGTCAGCACTCGCCATACGAAGAGGAGAACACGAGGAAAGATATGATTTTGTTTCCAAAGTAGCTTCCAGTCTTTAAAGGCAAAATCAACAGAGGAAGAAGGAGTAGTATGGTGACTATCATGAATAGTCCTGTAGGCGGATTTGGTGGTAAATTCTCCATTAACTGTATGTTTCCAGATGAGCTTGTCTTGTGTACAATTCCTTGATAATGGAATACTGAGAATGGCATGAGCTTCATGTGGGGGGAATAAAAGATGGATGAGGTATTCTTTCCAGCTGAATAAGTCACTGTTAATCAGATCAGCCACAGTGCATACTGCACTATTATCGGAACAGTAGCCTGATACTCTGTTATTAGGCAAATTAGGAACCCAAGGCTCAGTCCAAACATTAATATTAGATCCATTTCCAACTGACCAGATCACATTGCCATGGAGATACTTCTGCTTTTCAAATACTGGTCCAAACACAAGATGATGAAGATGTGGGATTGACAGTCCAGAAATTTGAAGTATGGAGATATTTGCTTCGAAGAAGCCCAGATGGATGTGGAGTCAGTAATAAATCTCCAAGATAATTTAAGCACGAGAGAGAGATTCGTGATGTGAGGGTCACGAATACCCAACCCACCTTGAAATTTCGGTTTTGTAAACAAAGACCAAGGAGTAAAGTGCAACTTGCGTTGGCTATTGACAGACCCCCACCAAAAATTCCGTTGGTGTTTAGACAAAGTATTTGTGATAGACTTTGGGATAGAGTATGAGGAGAAATGGTATGTCGGAAGAGAAGACAGAGTGGATTTGATGAGGGTAGTTCGAGCAGCATGAGAGAGACAACCACGCTTCCAACCACTGAGTTTTTGGAGACTGGAATTGAGGAGATCAGAAAAAGTTCTAATACGAGATTTTGGTTGAAGGATTTTATGACCGAGATAACTATCCATGGGTCCATAAGCTTAACACCAAATAAATTAATGAATAGATTGCGCATATATGGATCTATTTTCTGGATAGAAATAAAGAAGATTTATCGAAGTTGATGCGTTGTCCCGACCAGTTTTCAAAACATTTGATGATAATTTGTGCTTGGGTGATATTATGAAGAGAACATGAGCCAAATAACAGCAAGTCATCAGCGAAAGCAAGATGGAAAATGATATGGAGCAATGCTTCAGTTTTAAGCTCCATACAAACAATTTCTCTCCATAATAAGAAAAGGTTGAAAGTATTTCCATACTCATAATAAATAGGTAAGGAGACAAGGGGCAGCCCTGATGAATTCCACACGAAGGAAGGAAAGTTTTTGTTGGTTTTCCATTCACCAGAACAGAGAAAGAGACAGAGGAGATGCATTTCATGATGATTTCGTGTGACTTGCCCACAATACCAAAACCAGATAATGATTGGCTGATAATATCCCAATGTAGTCTATCATATGCTTTTGACATATCGAGTTTGAGAGCAAAAGAGCCATTAGCAGGACTAGCTTTAGAAATTGAGTGGAGAAGTTCATGAGCTAAAACAATTGTCTCCAATGAATCTACCAGGAACGAAAGCGTTTTGAAGAGGGTTAATGATATGGTGAAGGTGAAGACGAAGACGATTGGCAAGTATCTTAGTGATCACTTTGTAAAGGATATTACAAAGAGATATAGGCCGAAAGTCAGATGGAGAGAGCGGATTTTTAGTTTTAGGAATCAAAACAATATATGTGTGATTGAGGAGATGTGGCATGTTACCCGAAATGAAAAAATCCTGGATTAGATGAGTTACCTCAAGACCAAGAGTATCCCAATTGTGTTGATAGAAAGCAGCAGGGAAGCCATCAGGGCCAGGGATTTATAAGGGCTCATATTTTTGATAACAGTATGGATTTCTTCAGAGGTAGGAATTGCAGAGAGACCTTCATTATCAACAGTATCCAATCGAGAGAGTTGATGGATAATATGATCTGGTACTGGCTGAAGAGTAGTTGACTGGAATCGAGCTCTAAAATGTGCTTTAAAAACATTTGATATATCCGCCTGAGAAGTAAGCAGTGTCCCATTGTCAGATCTTATGGAGTGAATAGAATTCTGTGCCTTCGGATTGTAGCAGAGAGATAAAAAAATTTGTATTCTTGTCCCCTTCACGAAGCCAGGAAATATTGGACCTCTGTTTCCAATATAAATCCTTTTGTAATAATAACTTGTTGAGCCAAATCTGGATTTCTTTTTCTTCAGCAAAGAGAACATCAGTAGGAGGGAGATTTTGGATAGTAAGCAGCCTTCCTTGGCAATATTTGATATCAGTATCAAGATTTTGAAGCCTTGACTTCCCCCACATATGTAACTGCGGCAGCAAAGATCTTAATTTGGGCAAAAAATCTTGATTGCAATTGGATCTCCACATATCCTGGACCACAGTATGGTAATCCGGTTCTTGGGCCCAAGCAGCCTCAAACCGGATGATAGATCGATGCCTAATCGAGGAAAGATTCAGCTGCAGTAAAATCGGGTTGTGGTCACTGTTTAAACATGGCAGATGTAAGATCCTGGCATTAGGATATAGAGATATTCATTTGTCATTTGCCATGGCTCGATCTAATCTTTCAGCAACATTACAACTAGAAATTCGACCGTTATTCCAAGTGAAAGCCAGCCCTGAGTAACCAATATCCATAGCTCCAATATTGTTAAACCATTTGATGAAAGATTTGTGATGATGATTTAAAAGAAGAACCCCCACGTTTTTCTGACTGATCAAGAATAGAATTGCAATATCCAATACATAACCATGGTGTAGGAATAGATTGAACCACTATTTCCAATTGATTCCAGAAATGTGGTCTATTGGAAACCATAGGAGGGCCATATAAGAAAATAATATGCCAATTAGCACTATCAACTGATCGTATTGAAGTGTGGATATGGTTAGCCGAAGAGGAAATGATAGTAATACTAATATCCGACTTCCAACATAGAAGTAAACCACCAGATAAACCAAATGAGGACAGAGCATGACACTGAGGGAAACCAAGTTTAGTAGATATGGAAGAGGCTATATTGGACGAGCACCTTGTTTCTGAGAGGAAGATAATAACTGGGTTCGATGCTCGGAGAAATGAAGTAATAGTACGAATTGTCGGGTCATTTCTCAAACCCCGACAATTCTATGAGAAGATCATTGGGACGAAGGCTGTTGTAGGCCAGCCGCGCCTTCAATATCATTTTTTTCAACAGACATTCGCTTGTATGGTCTGGTAGGATTATCCATATCTTCATCAGCTAGGTGATCACGCAGTCTTTTGGTGTAGTTCCTTGAAGTAGGCACTGTGAGCATAGGAACAGGATGATTTTCCATAGGGGAAGAATGAACTTCTGAAGCAACAACATATTCATGTTCTGTGGGAGTGAGGGAAGATAGAAGTGATCAGGTGAAAGTATGATTGACTTTTGGCATAGGAATGTGAATTTGAGGTTTCATAGGAGTATAATTTGGATTGGTGGAAACATGAGTCGTGGATGAGGCTGATATAGTATCAGTCCCAGATATGGTATCAGTATTGTTATGAGATATTGTTTGGATGGAATCTGAGAAAATGACCATAGGAACTGTGGAAGTTATAGATGATGATGGGTTAAGAATAGGAGTTGAAGACATGTGAGTAACTATGGGAGGAACAGAGGAAACGATATTAGTAAGTGATAGATCAGGATGATAGTTGGTTATAGAAGAAGGATTTGAAAATGTGTTGACACTAACAGATGTATCAATATCAGGGAGAAAATCAGTTGCATGAGTATCAGATTTAGTGGATGAGGGTAAAAAGGAATTGAGGTGGATTGGAAAATGATAGAGGGAGACACAATAGGATCAGGAGTACTGGAAGGGAGGTTAGATAATGAGGGCGGGAAATAAGGAATTTGAATAGGAATGGACAATGTGGCTTCTGGGTTTAAGGGGCTGAGTGGACAGGATATTTGCGGTATTGTAGGTGTTATGGGTGATGGCACAAAATTAACTGTCGCCGGAGAGCTGGTGGTAGTAGGAATGTCCGGTTGTGAGGATAATGAAGAAGCATGAGTAGTAGTGGTCGAAGGTGTAGACTTGGAAAACCTCGCAGCATAGTTAACACAGATTGAAGAATCCAACCTTCTATCGAGCAATTCTTGAATTCTATTTTTCTGATCTTGTGTCCAGGAATCATTGATCGAAGATTTGAATTCTAGATGAGTAGGACAATATGAAACACCATGGCCAAGTCTTCCACAAAACTGACAGAATTTAGTAAGACGCTCATACCTCAATTTCACAATGCAGTAAGCATTATTGCCCATGTAAACCCGAAGTTGTCTGAGAAGAGGATCAGCAATGTTGATATGAACTCTAGCACGAACAAACAAACTCCAATTTGATGCTTCATTTGGTGAAATGGGTTTCACAACGCCAACTCGTGCTGCCAATGTTGAGATGAAGTCAATTGTTAGGAGATTGACGGAAGCCCATGGAATTGTATCCAGAATGGGGATTTGGTGAATGAGTATTCACAGGGAAGCTTATTTGGAAGACATTTCTCAATGAGGATAAGATGCTTGTTGAACTTCCAAGGTCCACCATCCAGAACAAACTCGAGATCATCAACACTTTCAAACTTGGCAGAGTAGGAATCTTCAAAATATTCTGACACTTTGACTTCTTTTGAGCGTTTCCACATCTTCGAGATAGTTGCAGAGACAACATGACTTGGATAATGTTTTCTATTCAAAATCTTGAAGAATAAATTTTTTGCCAATCAGCCTGTGGATTCTGGGAGGAAGATGTAGAGGAATCAGCATTGGATGATATAGTAGATGAGAACAGAGTACTAAGTTTCTCCAAAACTTCAGAAAATGTATCAGATGTTTGATTATCCATGTCTAGGTAGATGTAGGGATGGAAATGGCGAAGAGGAGAGTGATATATGGAAAAGGATGATAACGTAAAGAAGATGGCAAGAGAAATGTCAAATATGATTGCTGGAAGAAGAATAATAGAGGAGAGATTAGTGGTAACTGGAAGAAGAAGAAAGAAGAAGGGGATGATTTTTCGGAAAAGGAGGATGAAAATCGCCATTGGAGAGCATGGCGAGGCTGACGAAATTACCTGTTAATCCTCACTCAATCTAATCTTTAAACACACAGAATAATAGATTCCCCTCTTTCCTTCTTGTGTATATCCTTCCTGTATATATGAAGCAAACCGTAAGCATATATTTGCTCCTATCATGATCTCCTAACCAATTTCCTTTCATAAATATATATAGGACCCCATTCAGCCAAGCCTTTCTCCTTACCCTTTGTATACGAACGAACTCCCAGTTTCTCCATCAAACTCAATACAACCATGAGAACCCGCCATCACCACCACGAAGTTCCCCACCACCTACACGCCTCGTCGAAGTCGGTCCCGCGCCTCCGACCATGGTGCTAGCACTGTCCGAACCACCCCACCAAGCAACTGCGGCTGCGGCGTCTGCCACGAACAACGTCTGAATACCCCCTCCATCATCAAACATCATCCCTACCGCCACCACAATAGACAACAACACAACCAACACCTGTGATCGTGTCCGGACCCGTGTGTCCGTGTCCATCCAATATTACTCCATTGTATTACATATTACAAACCCATAATCAGCACCGTACCATCCCCGTCCCGTTCGCCACCACCACCAAAGACCATCGATACAACACCAAGACTCACCTGAGCCCTGATCTCCTCCACCATCTTCGGGATGCACCGGCCCCGACGACCGTAGCCCACCGGCGACCCCGATCCCGACGTCGACTCTATGTAATACCCCTGCATCTAGCAGCGCCCACCGTCGGATAGAATGCCTCCTTTTCTTCGACGACGCGGTCGTGCCCTCGCTGCCATCCGATCCGCACCGTTCCAACCATCCCCGCACCCAGTCGAGCGTCCCCGCGGTGTCGAACCCGAACGTCGCCGCACAGGGGCGAACTCCGCCGCCCCTAGCCTATGACACCGAGCTGCCCGGATCCAGCACCGCACCTCGCCGGCGTTCGGGCCCGTCCCCACTCCGATCCGAGCCGTTCGCCGTGTCGAGTGCACGCCACGCCTCAGAGAAGACCCGGCGCTCACTGGCCAGCCTCTAGCGTCGCCTGGACGCGAGCGTCGTGATGCCATGGCGAGCCCGCCTCCCGTACTCCAGTGGTTTGTCCCCTCTGTCGTGCGGTGGCCGCGACGCCTCCGCCATCGCAGACCGGTGGCGCCGCATCTCAATGCCGGCAGCGGGTCGCCGCCAGACGAGCTCGGGAAAACCTGTTGGGGTGGAAGCTTCGTGGAACAGAACTCGTAATCGTTGAGGCGTGTGAATCACTGTCCTCAAGAAAAGATTCGCCCCTTATCGTAACTGTAAGGCTCGAACGGCGACTTTCCTCCAGGATACAACAACGAGTTACAGATAGCAGTACCTATCTGCAACCTACAATCG